>OX637535.1:80702742-80935242 GCA_951800035.1 Linnaemya tessellans
TCACATGCGCACCTTAAAAGCATAATTTTTTGTCATATCCTCTGCGCTGTGGAACGGAATTCAATAAAATAATACAATAATACAATATTTTTTAAGCTTAAGGTCTTTATGATATATATGTATATATATATATATATATATATATACATATATATATATATATATATATATATATATATATATATATATATACATATATACATATATATATTTCAATATTTCGTTAACCTTTGGTTAACTTCTTTAGGAAATTGTTATTATTTTTATGTTTTCTTTCAATGAAAAAATTTTTAATTACAATTCTATAAAACAATGTGTATCTATCATAAAATTAAAATATTAAAAAATTTCCTAATTGTGAAATAACTACATAAGTCTATAAATATGTTCATGTATATGAATATTAACAAATATTAGTGAAAAAATTATATAAAATATTTCAATATGCATACATATGTATGTGTGCAAAAATTAAAATGTTTTTTTAAATAACACATAGTTTTGATATTTTAACATCACAAACAATTAAAAACACACTGTGTCACTGAATTCTAAACTATTTTAAGTATTACATATACAAAATGTTAACAACATAATATATTCCTAAATGTTATGTTATTAAATATTAACATAATAGCCCAATTCACAATCGTGTGCAAATGGTCTTGTATTATAGCATTTGCAAATTGAGAGAGTATTTGAGAACATTTTCAATGTATTTTGTTGTTGTAGAGTACAATAATTTTGCTCATGCTACGATGCTAGACTACTTCCTCGAGATTGTGAACTGGGCTAATGTAAATTGAAAAATACAGAAGTTAACATACATGTATATTTTAAATATTTTAACCAACGGAAATACATTCATATTATTTCAACATAACAAAACAATGAAAAACAATCAATATACATATATTAAAAAAATTTTATAAAAAACATAGCTGCGAAAAAACTACATAAATATGTATGTATAATGTATATAAAATGTTTTTACATAAAAATAGGTTAGGTTGAAAAGAGGGGCGTAAGCATCCCAATCCGTCCTGGATTACACTTAGGCCTCATAGGCCTGTTGTGCTCTCTATAATAAGGAGTTCCCATTCTATTTTAGGGAGCCTCCACCGATACCATGGAAACCTCTGAGTTTGATTACGTCAAGAACCTAGTTTCTTCAATGTACTTCCTTAAGTCTTTCCAATTAGAGCCCCTAAGAAATTCCATCTCCTGATTAAATGTTTGTCTTCTGACTTGGCTAAAAGTTGGACAGTAGCACAAGTGGTGCTCCAGTGTCTCGTCCTCTTCCTGGCAGGCCCTGCATGTTATATCGCCAACGATACCCATTCGTTCCAGGTGAGTCCTTAACTCTGTATATCCTGTTATTAAATGAACCAACCTCCGTAGTGCTGGCCTACTCAATGTTAGGACCTCCTTTGTCCTACTACCATCTGGGTCGCCCCATAGAATTCTAGTCACCCTACCTACGGTAGAGTGCTGCCAATCTCTTGTATGCAATTCTATAGCTCATCGCTTTAGTTCGTTCTTAAAAACCTGAAATGGCTTCGGACTATCTAGTGTGATGTTCGCCATTAATGCTCCCATCTTTGCTAGCCTATCTGCCTCAACATTTCCAGGTATCCCCTGATGTCCTGGAATCCATATTATCTCTATGCCCCCACATTGCGTGTATGAGTTAATCTCATCCTTGCACTGTAGTACACACCTAGATTGAACCACATGATTCCTCAGGGCCTCGATGACCTTCCTACTATCCGTGAATATACGAACCGGTAGTCTGTTATCGATTTCCATCAACCATTTTATCCCTTCCGCAATAGCCACGGTCTCACTCTGAAATACCGTGCTATGGTCTGGCAGGCGGAAGTATTTGCGAAAGTTACGACCCATGTCACAGAAACCTCCACCCGATCGGTCACCAATCCTCGACCCGTCCGTGTATTAGTTAGTTATGGGGTTCATCGTACCTGCACAATCCCACTCCATACCTTCCGATATTATGGTGGTGCAGAGTGAGTGTACATATCTAATAGGGGTCCTATCGCACGTAACCGTGCGAGCGTTGTTCCCGGGTAAGACGTGTACTATACTCTGGTGTTTGGTTGTGTGTTCCTTTGTCAGACACCCACCCATCACCATCAATCTCGTAGAAGCCAGAGCTGCTTCGTATTTAACCTGTATATCAATAGGCGGCGTATGTCACAATTGGTCTTACCACAGTCGTATAGAGCCAGTGTGCCATCTTTGGGCTCATTCCCCATTTGGACCCGATTGCCCTTCTGCAATAGGTCCAGACTCTTTGGGTCTTGATCACCCTACTTTCTATATGGTCCTTCCAGGATAACCTCCAGTCGAGTGTCACTCCTAGAATTTGACCTTTTTATTAATCTGTATCGTCCTATCTCGGAAAACCGGTGATTCCAAATGTGCAATCTTCCGTTTCCTTGTAAACATACAAATTTCTGTCTTCTCTGGGTTGACATTGAGACCCCTTTGTGTAGCCCAGTTATAAGCTAAATTCAGGGCCTCTGTTGCCCTTTCGCAAAGAACCCTAGGATTGTTTCCCCTTATCAGTATCGCTACATCGTCTGCATAGCAGACGGGAGCAAATCCTTCCTGGGATAATGTCTTCAGTAGTGTATTTATGGTTACCACCCACAGCAAGGGAGACAGTATTCCCCCCTGTGGCGTTCCGCAACACTTATTCCCCCCTACCCTTGTATTGTTAACCTCGCAACTTATCTTCCTGTTCCTTAGCATATGACTGATCCATCCAGTCAATCTCTGGTCCAAGTCAAAGTTGCCCAGCGAGTCAATAATGCCCGAAGTCCGTACATTATTGAAAGCCCCCTCTATATCGATAAATACACCCATGGTGTACATACCCAAATCGAAGGTTCTCTCTATATGATATACAACCTCTTGTAGGGTCGTCTCAACAGACCTGCCCTTAATATAAGCGTGCTGTTTAAATTTCAGTATATCGTGCGGTATCCTTTCCTTCAACATTGTATCCACAAATCGTTACAATGTCTTCAGTAAGAATGAAGTTAGGCTAATCGGTCTGTAAGCCCTCGGATCCGCACAGCTTGCCCTGCGCGGTTTTGGAATGAAGACAACTCTAGCCTCCCTCCATGCCAGGGGGTATATGCATTTGTAAGACAGATTGTGAAGATATTAGCCAACCTGTCCTCTATCAGGTTCATACTTCTCTGAAGAAGAGCCGGGAAAATGCCATCAGGCCCTGCTGCTTTATAGGGCGAAAAGCTCTTCACCGCTCTACATACCATTCGAGTATCTATTGTTATCCTTGGACTGTCCATATTTCTCCGGGGGTGTACCGCTTCCGGACGGTTCTCCTGCACCGTACGGAAGTGTGCCTCCATAAGAAATCCTAATAACTCCCCCATCGTCTCTGCCCTCCGAGTCAACAAGTGTCTCAGGTTGAGTGTGGGTCTTCGACAGAAGTTTCTTTATTTTGGAAGCTTCACTAACGCAGAAAAGCTTCCAGGATTCACGTTTGGCATCCCTTATTTTTTTATTGTAGACTTTAAGTTTACATTTATATTCTTCCCAGTGTATATCGAGTCCCTTCCTATGGGCCCTATTAAAGAGCCTTCTGGTTTCTCTCTTGAGATTTATAAGTTGACCCGTCATCCAGGGTTTTTACTTTGGATTTCGCCTATTTCTGAGTGGACAACTGTCCTCAAAGGATTCCCTAATATGAGTACTTAGTCTATCTATTTCTGAATCTATGCGCTCTACAGTATCTACTGGTGGTGGATAGTTCTCGAGTTTGTTTTGTAAAATCTTGACCAGTCCGTCTTGGCCCTATTCCTAAATGTTATGGGGTAGGATCAGGATGGTCTAAAGTCATGAAAATATAGCGATGATCCGAGAAGGAATGCATTTCCGACACGTGCCAATTGCCTATTTCATCAATTAAGTTTTCTGAGCATATAGTGATGTCAATAATCTCTTCCCTAATTCTGTTAATGAAAGTTGGTTCATTCCCAATATTTACTGTGAAGAGGTTATATGCCATTAAATATTCAAATAACACATCACCTCTTATTGTTGCAATTAGTGCTACCCCAAGAGAGATGATGCGAGTTGGCATCACAGCATATTACGATATTCCTACCTTTACTCCTGGCGGAAGATATGATGCGCCTCAATTCCGACGTTGGGGGAGGTGTCGGGGTATCCGAGGGTAGATACACTGAAGCCATCAGCATGTTTCAACTGCCATATATTAAAGTTGTGGCGTCTGATGTTTATTTATTTATTTAATCAGCCTATGAAAAAAATTCTTACAGGCCATTGAAAATATTTTATTACAGCATTAAATTTAAATCAAAATAGTATAATTGAGATAACGTATTAAAATTAACTACTTAAGTGATTAATGATATTCCTTTTAATGGTGTCAGGATGGGATGAATAATCAATTAAGTCGTAAAGGCTGTTGAATTCTGCACACATTCGACGGAATGGATCAAAGTTACCATAATTAGTGCGAAAATATTGTAGCTTGAGAGGCATGTAATATCTTGTCGGGCGTTGTGGAATTATAAATTCAATTTTACTCAGCAGTACGTCGGAAATGGTAATATCGTTGATTAAGTTTAAAATAAATGAAACATTCATACATTTTCTTCTAGTTTTTAATGTAGGGAGCTTGATAAGAGATAGGCGGCTTTCATATGATGGAAGATTTGCATTTGCATTCCAGGGCAGACTTCTAAGACAGAATATCAAAAATTGTTTTTGAACAGATTCAATTTTCTTAATATGAACTTCATATTGCGGATCCCAGACCACACATCCATATTCCAAAATTGGTCTAACAAGAGAAGTATATAATTGCTTTATAACATACGGATCGTCAAACTCCTTTCCCCAACGTTTAATAAAACCAAGTACTCCTTTAGCTTTATTTATAATCTGGGAGATGTGATGGTTGAAAGTTAGCTTAGTGTCCAGTAATACACCAAGATCACGAAATAAATCAACTTTTTCAACAGCATATTCGTTAATTCTGTAGGTACACTGTACGGAAAATCCTCTGTGAAACGACATGTATTTACACTTCCTTAAGTTTAACTCCATTAAGTTTAGATAGCACCATTGGTTGAGGTTATTCAAATCCGTTTGGAGTAATGAGGACACATTAGAATTATTAAAGCTAACGAAAAGCTTTACATCATCAGCGTACATTAGTATGTTGGAATGGTTAACACAGGACGGTAGATCATTAATGAATATGAGGAACAATAAAGGACCCAAATGGCTACCTTGAGGAACTCCAGAAAGTACAGAAATAGGTTTAGATTTACGATTTCTAAACAAAACACATTGATGTCTGTCCTTAAGATAAGTCGATATCCATTTCAGGAAAATAGGAGAAACGCCAACTAATTCCAGTTTTGATATAAGAAGGCCATGATTTACTTTAACAAATGCCTTGCTAAAGTCTATATAAATAGTGTCGATTTGGTAACCTGAGCAGAACGAATCTATTACATAAGATGAAAATTCCAAAAGATTAGTAGCAGTAGAGCGTCCTTTTCTAAATCCATGTTGAAGTGGTGACAAATAAGATGATAAATGATGTGATAGATGGTCTGTTATGATTTTCTCGAAAAGTTTCGGGATAACACTTAATTTAGCAATACCTCTGTAATTTGAGATGTTTGATCTACTTCCGGACTTAAACAACGGCAAAATAAATGATGCTTTCCAATATGTAGGAAAATAGCCAGCCGATAGCGATATATTAAATAAGTATGTTAAAGGCATAACTAGTGGAAATAAACACCGTTGTAGGATACAGCTAGGAACACCATCTGGACCATATGTTTCGGAACTTTTTAATTTTCTAATAGCGCTTATAATTGTTGTTGCATGTATTTTAGGAGAACTAATGTGTGTAGCTTCGGGAATTAAATATGGATATTCAGAAAGGTGGTTGAATTGTTTCCGTGAAAATGATGTGGAGAAAAAATCAGCAAACATGTCACAAATCTCTGAATCATCTGAAGATTCGTTATCACAGAACGTCATCATCGAAGGAAACCCAGAAACTTTTCGCTTTGAGTTAACGAACTGGTAGAACGATTTGGGGTTGTGTTTGAAACATGATTTAACCTTAGAAAGATAGTTATTATAACATTGTGTATTAGCTAAATTGTAATGTGCCCTTGATGTTGAATATTTTGCGTAATCAGAAACTAGACCGGTTTTTTTGAAGACTCTATAATGTTTATTCTTTAAGTTTTTGAGTCTAGCAAGATGCGATGTGTTCCACGGGGGTCCATTAGTGATTTTTCTTTTTCTTAATGGAATAGATTTCTGAAAGCAGTGAAATAATACTGCGTAAAATTTTGATAACTTTTTATCAATTTCTTGTGGATTTAAAGCATTGTCTGTATGATACTCAGACCAGTTTACCATAAATAGTAGGTTATTTAATTTGTTAAAATCTGCTTTCTTAAAATCAAATGATCTGTCATTATATAACCGGCAAGTTGATTGTAATGGAGTTTGCAAGAAGAAACTTATTTCCAAAGTAGGGTGATAAGGATCTTCAGGTGACAACACTGGAACCACACGTTTAACGCCAAAATCTTCAGGATGAACAACAAATACCAAATCAAGTAGTCTTTCTAATGTGTTCCGTATGCCATTTATTTGAAAAAGCCCAAGATCAGCAAAACAGTCGACTAGAAAAAAGTTTGATTCCTGGCCTGTTGCTGGAGTAAAAAAGTTTGAGTCCGGTTCTTTGCACCAACTGATGTTTGGCATATTAAAATCACCTAGTACAATAACGGTGTCGGCAGGTTTTGATTGTTTCACGACGAACTCTATACATTTCAAATGGGTTTTATAAATCTGAGTACTTGAAGCAGGAGGAATGTACGAACATGTTATAAACATTGTGGTAAACTTCAACTTAATACATATAGCTACGAATTCGATATCCCTTGCAATATTTAAAACAATCTCTTCAGATGGTAAGCAAGTAGAAACTGCAATTAAAACTCCACCACCATCTTTTTCAACTCTATCACATCTATAAATATGGAATTTATTGCACATTATTTCAGATTCATGGACATTTTTTCCAGGTTTATTGCGAAGCCAAGTTTCCGTAAATGCAATAATATTGTACTCGATATCAAAACTTTGATGGTATAACGATTTTAGTTTGGTATTCATACCACGAACGTTTTGGTAAGCAATAGAAATAGATGACAAATTAAGATAATTTCTTGTGTAAGAATTTGTTTCTAGTAGGAATTTTAACGAACATTTATATTGCTATATTAAATTGAATTAAGATTCATAGGCTAATTGTTCGAAATTTGTTTTTTAAATCTCAGAAAGATTTAAAAAACAAATTTCGAACAATTAGCCTATGAATCTTAATTCAATTTAATATAGCAATATAAATGTTCGTTAAAATTCTTACTACATACAAATTTAAGCTATGGCTTGAGCTACCAATAAATAAATAAAAAATATTGGAAAAACGTTCACATGTACTTAAGTATAAAATTCAAACCAAATAAGTTTGACTTAGGTATGATGGAACAAAAAATTCAGAAAAATGGGACATGAAGAATAATAATCAAACGGTAACACGGGTATAATAAAAATAACATGTTAACATCAGGTTGATACAGTTCTCGTATTCTCTTTCACAATAAAATTTGTGTAAATAGGAACTGTTATCAAATTCAACTAAGCCACCTAATAAGTGGTGACAAACACAATACACATGAGCACTGATGATGAAAGGGTTGCGTCTTTCGCTGTTCTGCTCTGCTGTGTAAATTGAATAAAACTGATGTTGACTTTCCTTTGTGCCTTGGAATATTTATCATGTCTTTCTGAGATTTAAAAAACAAATTTCGAACAATTAGTCTATGAATTTGTTTCTAGTTTTTTGAACTAGAGGCTGTAGCCTTGGGAAGAGTTACATTATTTTCGTCTCTATAAATAAACTCTCTAACTATCGTATGTTCTGGCCAAAAGCTTGGGCTTACTATTTTATCAAAAAGGCATTCAGGAACAATTATTTTAAAAGATGATCTATTACATGTATTTAATTTAAAAATTTTTGAATCATTGGATAATTCACTACCAAGTTTTGTTTTAATATAGCATTCAACATCACTTGCGGATGTATCAGTTGTAAAGCGTGTAGCAAATATAGTCTTTTTCGGAGGAATAGTTTTCAGAATTTGGTTTGAAGGACCTGTGAACTTCCTATTAACAGGATTTTCGATTGATAAGACGCTAGGTGTGGGAGACGAAGAGGGTGTAAAAAATGTGCGTTCGGAAAAATTTACAATCGTAGCGTGACCTGGCGGGCAATTAATTTCTGCTGGAACACTCAGCGAACGATTATCTGCATAATTTGATTTAGAAAGCACCTGTACAAAAGTAGATGGGTTTAAAGGGTGAGGTGCTGACACAGAGTTATTATTGGCAAGATTACAAGAATCAGCAGTAGATGGCAACTCCGGAGGATATACCAACAAATTTTCATTTGGTTTATCCTTGTTAAGGTTCCTTGGTGACTTGCGTCGCTTTGGAGATGTCTGAGGCGATTTTAAATTTTCTAAAGATGATTTAAAATCATCATAATTCAAAAATCATGATAATTCTGGGGAAAAAAGAAAGTTTAGTCCCTTATGACATAGTATGCACGCCCTGGGTCTACCCCCGGTCTTTACATAAAAAAGTTGATAATTACAGCCGTTCAAGCCAGAAACCTTGTTCTTAATTGTCCATTATTCCTGTATGAACACTATGTGTATCTTACCTTTCGTTATTTGCTCGATCAAGGCTTGAGTCACCGTTTTACTCCGATGGAGTTTTATCTGCAGCAGCATCTCTGAGACGGCTTGTGAGGGGGCCTCTTGAGATACACTAATCTCCGATTCCCCTTTTTCTTTGGGCTCCGCCTTATCCTTTTTGGCTTTCTCAGTCGGGTTCACTGACCAGCCCATGTTAGTCTTCCCGACTTAGAAATATATGGCCGAGGTGGCAAAGAAGGCCTTCCCTTTTCATTCCTCCAGGTAAGCCATGGACGCTTTGTCCAGACCCACCACGATCAAGGTGCCCTCCTCTGCCTCCTCACGGTGGGAGATTTCCCACTTGCTCGCATCGAGGCCTTTGTTCTGCTTGGTAATAATATTTGTTATGGCCTCGGTCTTCAGACTTCCACCCCATCCTTTTATATAAAAGGAAGCCTTTGTTAGGGCTGGGATTTCCGTCTTCTTCACAAGCGAGAGTCTTCCACCTTCCCATGGTGCCTTAATGCTGTTTATTCGGTTTCGTAGTATCTCCACACAGGAGTCAGACTCCAGTTGCAAAAACATTACGTCCCGAACAAACTTGCTGCTTTCAATGTGAATTTGTGGAGCATCCTCATCAGCTGACAATATGTACTCCACAATTCATTCGTTTATGGCACTTTCCACCTCCTTGTGGTAGTGCACTGGGATTTTGCCTGATGGGCTGCTGGAATCTATGACAGCATAGCTCAGCTCTTCTGCCAGTTTCCTGCGAGCCAATTTGGCATACCTGGGCAGCTCCTTAGCCGTCCTTTCGTCCGGTTTTCTCTTCAGAGATTTAGAAGCTTTCGGAGCTCTTCCAAACACTGAAGATTTCCCTGACGCCATCGCCTGTTTGTCCCTACTCCCTTTGATCCCTCCGAAGAGTTATCTTTAGGAAGTTTGGACCCATCGCCCGCTACACCCCCTCCCTGCGGGAGCTTTTTAATTTAAATTTATTCTTGCCCTTCTCCGTGGAGATGGGTGTAGAGGCTTCACCTTCCTTTGAAGCATCCTGCTGATTCCTCCGTGCGCCTGAAAGATTCCTCCTTTTTGTGGTGAGTGTGGCTATGCTAGCACTTACTTCCTCGACCATCCTATCTACTTCGGAGGACTCTATGGACGTCTTTTGTGGCTGGAGAGGGTTCGTCACCACCCTTGGCACCGATTCTCCTCTCTTCTTGTAGCTTTAACAACAGCGTAGGCCAAGTTGCCCACCCCCGAAGTTGTTTGCTTACAGTCACTTGCTGACGACGACTCGGGGCCTGTTTGCTCACCACTAGAGTTTTTCTTTTCCCAGACTTTTTCATTTCCCGGGAAAGCGGGACCCAATTTGCGATTTCCCGGAATCCCGGGAATTCCCGAAAAATATGAAGACAGAATGATTTTTTAAGAAAGTCTATTTCATTAGTTAAAACTATTTTAAAAGTATCTTAACAAAAAAATAAGTCAGTTCAGTTTTTTTAAACACATAGTATGTATGTATTACATACAAAAACCATGACGTTTTCAAAAAAGTCAAAAATTAAGTATAAACATAAAAATAATAAAACATCCTTCTCTAATGAAGTAATTCTATATAATTAAAAAAATCAAATTCATGAGATCAAACTATTTTAGGTACGTACATAAATAAAATAAACAAGTTCAGGGGCCAAATTACGGCATTCGATATCGATTGAAATTTGTATATAAATTGTATGGAAATTTCGTTCGATAGCGAATGCGGTAATTTGGCCCCAGTTTTTTAAAAGCATAACGTTAACAAAAATATTTAAAATTAGAAATAAATATAAAAAATCCTTTTGCACATGTTAGTATAAGGTAAATAATTAATGTGTGTATAAACGTAAAAAAATTATAAATATTAGTCTTTGGTTCTAAAGTGTATTTTTAAAACACATAAAGCATTAATAGATTCATCTGAAAGCCTATTTCGAAGGTTATTAACTAAATGTCCTGTCAGAGAAAACACTCGTTCACTTTCAACAGAAGTTGGTCGTATTGTTAAAAGAGCATCAAAGAATTTTTGAAGGTTTTCTGTTTTTTTTTTACCAGATCCTTCAAAAAAATTTTAAGTCTTTTAATGGAACATTTTAATGGCTCTGATTTTTTTTTTTTGTGTTGTGGTGTTTCATTTACATTACATATTGCATAATTTAATTTGTCTGCTTTTCCTCTAGGCTGTGTTCATACGAGTCATGTTTTACTGCCTTTCAGAATTTTATAGCTTATTTATGTGGTTTTTGCACTTTAGTAAATGTAGAAAAAAGCACTTCTATTTTTTGTCACGTCACGCAACAGCTTATGTTGACTAATATGTCAGCACCCCGACTCTTACAGCAGCCATGCTTTCCACTAAATAAAGAGCTCCAAAATTCTTCCCAAAAACCTAAATGAAGAAAAAAATATTTGGGCCTTAGTTTGATTTTCTTCATGTTGAATACGTGGGACTGTCACGTGCGCAACCATGAAAATACTCATATATTCTAGGCATTGCAGACTTACTTACGTAAACTCAATACTCAATTAATATATGTTGATTTATTTTTATTGACTTTATTGTAATATTAATCAAGCTTGTGGTCGTTTTTTATAAAATATTATTTCTTATAATATTTATTTAATATATCGTTAACAGCTTGTTAACATCTTCAGGAATTTGTAATTATAATTTTTATTTCCTGAAGATGTTAACAAGCTGTTAACGAAATATTGAATAAAAATTGTAAGAAATATTTTATAAAAAACGATCACAAGCTTGATTAATATTACAATGAAATTAATATATTTATAAGCAAATATTTATTTCCAATATAATTATATTATTAATTTTCTTTAAGTCAGCATATGAAAATCTCTAGATACTGCAATCTAATCATTAAGCAGTAAAATTTACTGATTACTGAATTTATTTTCAGTATTCAGTAAATTTTACTGAATACTGAAAATAAATTCAGTAATCAGTAAAATTTACTGAATACTGATTTTTTTCAGTAATCAGTAAAAATATACTGGCAGTGCAGTACCAAAAAGTAAAAAATAAATATATACATACTAATGGTCTGCAACGAATAAGATTTCGGATAAGTCAAGACATTCGAACAAAACGCGAGTAATGAAGAGAAGAGAAGGTTTGATGGACGAATACAAACGTGTATGTAGCCGTCTTCATACTTGTTCAGTAAGTACGGAACATACAAAAATGAGAACATGAGAAAAATAAGTTCCTCAAATTTTATGTTCCTGCTCGTTGTACTTCAAATACTTTTAATAGGAGTGTTAACTTTCATAATGACTTTATTATTATCTAGATTTACCGCTATTGTACATTTTCCTAATTGTTTGAAGTCTCAAGATTACTGCATATATGTTTTTGATTAAAATTTTCCGAGAAGTTGAAATTTTGAAAATTGTAAAAAACACATTGAATTATTTTGAAGTAGATTTATCAAGAGTTTTTGTCAAACTTTTTTGTCGCCGCGTTTTCATTTCAAGGTAGCCAAACCAAAAAACACACAAAACGTAATTCGATCAAAAGTGGATTTATCAAGTTTTGACAATATCCTTCTCAATTATAGTAAAAATTTATGTACAGTGAACTCGCGAAAACATGAACTAATTTTTACCAAGGGTGTTCACGTTTTCAAATTTGTTCACGTTTTCGATTGTAAAAATTTTATAATAAAAAAGCACAGTTTACCTTCAAATAATAACTTCAAGCAAACAATTTAACATCAGATATTAAAATTGGATGGAAAATTAAAAATTTATTCACTTAACAAAGATAAAATAAAATGTTTACACTTTTTGACTTCTAGAAAACTGAATAAAGATTCCTAAAAGTAACCACAAAAAACAACTAAACTAATTTTATACCAAGAAATCGCTTGTCTTCCTTTGGTATGTATTTTGTTTTACAATTTTTAGTGCAGCCTTAACCTCGCTTTGGTCAACCTTTTTATTTTTATGTATGTATGTAAATTTAAACTTACAGGTTGTCATGGCACAACTAAATCAGTATAATCAGGCCTGCATACGTATGCATATACAAGTGCATACATATGTATGTACCTATATGCATGTATTTGTTGAAAACAATCAACATAAAAATGAGAAAAATGTTCTGGGATTCCCAAAATTAAACGTAAATTCAAAAATAAATCGAAAAAGGCGAAGAAAACTTTGTTCACGTTTTAGAGCTCTCTGACTTTGTTCACGTTTTAGAGTAGTCAATGTAAAAATAAAAATGTTCACGTTTCCGAGTCGTTCATGTATTCGAGTATTCACGTTTTCGCGAGTTCACTGTAATTTGAAAAATTAATTAGTAATATTCATAAAAACTATTTTATTTTTATCTTTTTTTAAACAAAATAAATTTTTTGCTTCGAAATAGTATGAAAAAATAAATAAATAAAATTAATGCAATTTTATATAAGGTACATTTGTATAAAAGGATTAGATATTCAGTTTAAAATATTGTATATTTAATAAATTAACCACCTTACTATGCAGACACATAAATTCAGACTAAACGTTTTAGTCTAAAACTTGACACAAAAATCATTTCTTTTATCTGTAAACCTTCACGTGGAACTTATTGTACAATATGAAGTTCGATCTTCAATTCTTACCCGACATGTTTGATGAGTGACTCGAACATGAAATTACGAAGTACTTTTATAATTGACCAAACAACAAAATTGTTCCTTGATGTTGTTATTTTAGAAAATAAGTACAACATTTTTTTGTAGAGCAGTTTACAGTAGAAAAATATGTATTTACAAGCTTTGCCATATTAGGAGTATTTTTTTCTTCAAATACATTTATGTAGAGGTCTAATATATACTGAAAATGTACTGCGGCCGAATTACCGCACTCGATATCGATCGAGATTTCAATACAAATTAAGTGGAAATTTCGATCGATATTGAATGCGGTAATTTGCCCCCTGGTATTGCAAAGTAGCAATACAAGATATATTTGTACTTCAAACATTTTTTTCAACAAGCCGTTTTCGTTTTTTTTCCATCAGGTTGGGATTTTTTTTACAGGCGTGGCAAAATTATTTATTGCCAATTTACCGCTGGTATCCAATATTGATCAAATATGTGTAATGCAGCAAACAAAGCATCGATAAGGCTGACGTCGGAGTGGGCGATACAAGCACTGAAGCAAAATGATATCGTTATATGTAAGGTTGGTTGCATTACAATATTGGGTACCTACGGTAAATTGTGTTGAAGATGAAGAGTGAACACCAATATTATATACTTTAACCAAAGTGTTTTACTTTGAAATCTAATATAATTTTTTATTAAATGTTATTATTGATAATAAAATTTTCTTTATTCTTTGTCGAGCTTTCAAACTAACAATAGGTTAGGGGCCCTTCCGTGATATAAGGGTAATACTTTAATAAATTGCAATATAATGAATATTTACTTGCTGTAGTGAAAAATTAATTAAAGCAAAAATGGCATTAAATAATCAAATTGAAAAACTACTTCGAGGAAATGAAAACTTTGAAGACTGGAAGTTTGCAATTCAAGATCTTTTCCAGATGAAGGGGTTGTGGAACGCTGTCGAAGGTAATGTAGATAAAGAAGAAAAAAGGTTCCGGCGAAGGCAGAACTTATTTTATCAGTTGACAAATCAATTTATCCACACATTCGGGAATGCAAAAGTGCTGAGGAAATCTAAAACACATTAAGTCAAATATTTGAAGACAGTGATTTTGTAAGACGAGTGGGTTGAAACAAGTGCTACACCTTTTGAAGGTTTTGAAAATGAAAGTTTAAGCACAAATAATTATGAAACTGCAATCACTTCACCACAGTCCATTAGAAAATCTACAAGAATTTGAATGCAAAGTATAAGCAAAACAAAAACCTATAACTGTAAAGCAAGCTCTTGAAAGTAAACACAAAGATAAATGGAACACAGCTATGCAAGAAGAACTAAGTGCTCTTACTGAAAATAGTACTTGGGAAATTACAAGTCTTCCGAAAGGAAAGATAGCAATAGAGAATAAATGGTGTTTTAAAATTAAAAGATACTCAAACGGCAATGTTGACAGATATAAAGAACGACTAGTAATAAAAGGATATTTACAACGATACGGAATCGATTATGAAGAAACATTTTCTCCAGTATTAAGGTACTCTTCAATACGTTTTTTACTGGGTTTAGCAGTACAATACAATTTGGACATAATTCAAATGGATGTTGTCACAGCGTTTTTGCAGAGTGAACTATACATGAAGGTTCCTGCGGGGTTCAATGCAGATAGCAATAAGGTATGTAAACTTAAAAAATCCTTATATGGTCTGAAGCAAGCAAGTAGGGTGTGGAATAAGAAGCTGGATAATGCACTTAAGCAAATGGGTCTAACTCAATCAAAAACGGAACCTTGTATTTACTATGAAATAAACGATTATGAAAGAACGTACGTTTCAGTATATGTCGACGATATATTGATTTTTACAAACAACTCTAAAAGAAAGCTATATGTAAAAAATAGTTTATCAAACAACTTTAAAATGAAGGACATTGGAGAGGCAAACTACATTCTTGGTATGAAGATTACCAGAGATCGAAAGAAAGGAAAACAATAGTTGGATCAAGAACTTTATATAAAAAATATTCTGAAAAAATTTAATATGCTTGATTCTAACCCTGTTGCAATACCGTTAGATGTAAACCAAAAGATTTCTAAAGAAATGTGTTCTAAAACAAAAGATGAAATAGAAGAAATGAAATTAATACCATATCAGGAGGCAATTGGAAGTTTAATGTTTGCGGCACAAATAAGTCGTCCTGATATTTCGTTTGCAGTAGGAGCTTTATCGCGATACAACAATAATCCAGGCAGAGCTCATTGGCAATCCGTAAAACGTATGAGATATCTGAGAGGTACAACACATTATAAGCTAGAATTTTTGAAAGATCAGAACAAATACATAGAGGGGTTTTCAGATGCTGATTGGGACGTTGATAACAGAAGTCAACATCAGGCTATATTTTTAAATTTCAAGGAGGTTGTATATCTTGGAATTCGAAAAAGCAACAAACAACTGCACTTTCCACAACAGAAGCAGAATATATATCATTATCGGTTGCAGATCAACCGTTACGATTGAGATCGTTATATAATGAACTTGCTACACTGTCATCTGTAAAATTGAAATGTGATAACAAGAGCGCAATTAATTTAACTCAAAATAATACATATCATTCCCCATCAAAACACATTGATATTCGCCATCATTTTATGAGAGATCTTGTTGCAGAAAAGAAAGTCATGATTGAATATATGTATTAGTCCTGAAGAAATTGTTGCAGACATCCTTACAAAATCATTGACAAGTTTTAAGCATTATCGTTGCTGTGAAAATATGCATATAGGCGCTCAATCTAGTGGGGGTGTTGAAGATTAAGAGTGAACACTAATATTATATACTTTAACCAAAATGTTTTACTTTGAAGTCTTAATATAATTTGTATTAAATGTTATTATTGATAATAAAATGTTCTTTATTCTTTGTCGAACTTTCAAACTAACAATAAATTGACAATAAAATCCAAATTTTTTAACCGATTTTTATGGTTTATAGCTTATTTTATTTTTAAGATATGCAGCTCTCAGAAAAATTTACAAAATGTTGAATATTTCCTTTATGTTTTTTAATTCCATTTTTAAACTAAAAATATTACGAATTTTGCACGAAAAAAAATTTTTTCTCCATTAATTTCTGAATAATTCCAAAACGATAAGAGATAGAGAAAAATTATGCGACTAAAATAAATACAATTTTTGTGTAAATGGTTAAAAATTTGTTAAATTACCGACCTTCTTATTGTGATGGGATGCTAATATATAGTTCTTTTCCAGAACATCAGGCTTTCAAGGTCTTATTAAAATTGTTCCCCCATTCTCATCCGACGTTTCGTTGGGATTTTTCCAACTTCCTCAGGGATGTTTATTTAAAACTGGCAACATATTTTATAAGAGCAAAAAAATGTTTTACATTAAACAATAATAATAATATCAAATTTTTCTTCTTTGCTGTACTTACAATTAATCTTATTACTTTTACATTAAATTTATTTTAATTTAAAATTATATCACAGTGTTTTGGTAAAAAGTGGACAAACACAAAACACAGATTATTTATATTAAAAATTTCAAAAAAATAAAACTACAAAATATCACAGCTGCCAACTAATTTTTCTCCCCCTCACCTTCTATTGTCGTCATTATACTAAAACTATGGTGTAATTGGAGTTAATATTGTCGATGTCATCTTTGGTATTTATTGCACTTTCAGCTTTTTGTTGTATTCTTAATCTCTCCAACGTGTATCTCTTTTGTACTTTTTTCTCTTTATCCAGTATTAAAACATCTTCAAAATTAGGTTCATGACCATTTTCAATACAGTGTTGCGCTAGTGCAGTTTATTGTTTACCTTTTGTTATATCTGTTTTATGTTCGTCCAGTCTTACTCCCAAATGTCTCTTTGTTGTGCCAATGTATACTTTTCCGCACTGTTCGTCTTCCGGTCCAGTACATTTTATTTCGTAAACTACGTTGCTTTGATCTCTTGTTTCTATTTTTGTTTTTGTTTGTGTAAATAAATGTTTTATTGTTTTGAGATTATTATTTATTTGGCCCTGTTTGCGTTGTATAATTATTGTTGACTAAATGTCTTTAGCTAATTGCGGCCTAACTTTTTCTTTATGTCAATAAAAATTCCTTTTATTACATATTTTACCCGACGTTTCGTCAATTTTTTGTTGACTTTTTCAAGGGTTTTGTCTATTTGAAATTGAAAATAAAACTTAAATAATTACAATACATACACACCAAAGTAATCTAACATCGATACTTACAATTACTCAAAAATATATTAAAAACATAAATAAAAACATAAATAAAAATTCAAAAATATCAGAATTACATTTTTAACATCTATTTATTACTTAAAGCTACTCTGTAACTTGTGCTGATGTTATCTGTGTCCTCTTTCAAGTTCATAGTGTTGTTGATATTTTGTTGTATGCGAAGACTCTCTATGGTGTATCTTTTTCTTCCCTTTTCTTCTTTATCTAATATCTTAACATTGTTAAAATCAGGTATATGACCACTTTCTAGAGTATGTTTGGCTAATGCTGTTGTTTCTTTTTTCTTTAAAATATCATTGCTATGCTCTCTCATTCTTGTCTCTAAAGCTCTTTTTGTTGTTCCAATGTATATTAAGTTGCAGTTTTGTTGATCATTCCCTTTGCATTTAATTTCATAAACTACATTGCTTTGTTGTTTTATGTCTACTTTGTCTTTGATTTTCGTAAATATTGCGTTCAATGTAGAGTTAGGTTTAAATGCAAATTGTACATTATTTGTTGTTGTTGTTTGTAATATTGTTTTTAAGCTTTGACTGTCTGTTAAACCTGGTATGAAAGTTACACTGTGAAAATTTTTTGTTTCATTGTTGTTATTTACTTTTACTTGTTTTGATTCGTATATTAATTTATTGATGAGTTTAAGTGGAAAACTATTGTTTTTAAGTATTGTTATGATTTTGTTGATGTTGTTGGTGTGAAATTGTTCGTCACTAATATTTAGAACTCTAAAAATGAAACTTCGAGCTGTGTTAATTATTTGCGACTTTGGTTGTGTAGCATAAAAATTCATAAGTCTGCCCGATGCAATGTCCTTGGTGTACCAATCTAATATGATTCTGTCATTTTTTCTTACTAGTAATGTGTCCAAGTAAGCAATCTTTTTGTTGTTTTCTATCTCAACTGTGAATTGGATTTTGGGATGGTAATTGTTGAGAGCCTTTAGAATTTCATCTTTGTCGTCAGATTTAATAATGGCTAATACGTCATCTACATATTTGACTATGTATTTCAATGTAATGTTCTTACTATTTAATTCCGCTAACACTTCGTCCAATAAGCTATCGAGAACTACGTCAGCAATGGTAGGTGACAGTGGATTACCCATTGGCATACCAAATATCTGTTTATAAATCTTTCCATCATACATGAAGAAGTTGTTGTCTATTAAGCAAAACTGAAGAATTTTTTTAAACTGTGACTTAGGAATATTTGTAACTGTTTGAATTTTGTTCCAGTGCTTCATTATGTTATTTATAGCGATGTGTACTGGAATGTTCGTGAACAATGATATTACATCAAACGATACTATAATCTCATCTTCTTGAAGTTTTATACTTTGTATTTGTTCCTTTAAATGACTAGAATTTTTTATATTGTATTCAGGTGAGATTATATTTTTAATAAGTTTGCCAATGTGTTTGGCTAATTTGTAGCAAGGGACATTAGTTGAGGCGACTATTGGACGTAGGGGTATACCTATTTTGTGAATTTTAGGCAGTCCATAAATTCTGGGGGCTACCGCAGCAGAGCAATGCAACCATTTCTTCTGTGTTGCATCTATAAACTGATTATTATACAGACTATTGACCATCTTGTTGTTTTCTTTGCAAATTGCCTCCGTTGGGTCAATTCTCATGGCTCTGTAGGTGCTTTTGTCTTCTAACATCAATTTCATTTTGTTCATGTAATCGGTTTTTTCCATTATAACTGTTTTGTTACCTTTGTCAGATTGTGTTAAAATTATATTTTTGTTCTTACGAAAAAATCGTTTTGTTTCTTCATACGCTGCTATTATATATTTTTCTCTAGGTGTGTTGCGGATTCTTCTTTTGTATTTTGAAATATTGGTGCCTAGCTGAGTTCTAATAAATTCTTTATCCATATTTTCCCCAATAGTCTGTATATACTGTTCCACATCAGCAATAACGTGTAAAGGCGAGAAGTTTGTTTGTCTTATAGGTAACGAGAACTTTCTCCCCAAAGATGTTATCCATCTGCATTCTTGTGGTATATCTAACGTGGTTTTATTAACAAACCAATTTTCATTAATTACGAAACCATGTTTCTGAAAATATTTTTCTTTGAGTGTATTTAGTTTTTTGCTGTGAGTGTTGATTAATTTATTTCGTATGTGTTTACATCTTTCTGCCTGTTGATATATGAAGTTGATGTGGTCTTCTTCTGTCAGCATATTTCGCAATCCTACTTTTATTTGGTACACTTTTCGTTTGATGATCTGGATGTTGGTTGAAGTCTGCGAAATTTCTAAATTCAAAAGTTTTTGATGGAAATTATTTTCAACTACCATTAATTTTTTGATTATGTCATTGCATTGAAAGGACTTTTTAATATGTGTCGTATAATTATTAATATGCGTTGGCATTATACCATATGTCCTCGATGATAAAAGAAATTTAAGTCGCTGTTGTTGTTGTACCAATCTCTTTGTTTCATTGCAGTAATCTTTTAAAGTTCTGCAGGTTAAGTTGTTGTATTTCAGCTCAATGTGTTTGAAAAACCCCTTCATCTTATGATTTGTAAGTCGGTGTGGAAATTATTTAAGTTTTTGTGTCAATAAATTAAACCAAGTGCGTTTCGGCAAGCTTCCCGATATTACGTATGAGATTATTATTTATTTGGCCCTGTTTGCGTTGTATAATTATTGTTGACTAAATGTCTTTAGCTAATTGCGGCCTAACTTTTTCTTTATGTCAATAAAAATTCCTTTTATTACATATTTTACCCGACGTTTCGTCAATTTTTTGTTGACTTTTTCAAGGGTTTTGTCTATTTGAAATTGAAAATAAAACTTAAATAATTACAATACATACACACCAAAGTAATCTAACATCGATACTTACAATTACTCAAAAATATATTAAAAACATAAATAAAAACATAAATAAAAATTCAAAAATATCAGAATTACATTTTTAACATCTATTTATTACTTAAAGCTACTCTGTAACTTGTGCTGATGTTATCTGTGTCCTCTTTCAAGTTCATAGTGTTGTTGATATTTTGTTGTATGCGAAGACTCTCTATGGTGTATCTTTTTCTTCCCTTTTCTTCTTTATCTAATATCTTAACATTGTTAAAATCAGGTATATGACCACTTTCTAGAGTATGTTTGGCTAATGCTGTTGTTTCTTTTTTCTTTAAAATATCATTGCTATGCTCTCTCATTCTTGTCTCTAAAGCTCTTTTTGTTGTTCCAATGTATATTAAGTTGCAGTTTTGTTGATCATTCCCTTTGCATTTAATTTCATAAACTACATTGCTTTGTTGTTTTATGTCTACTTTGTCTTTGATTTTCGTAAATATTGCGTTCAATGTAGAGTTAGGTTTAAATGCAAATTGTACATTATTTGTTGTTGTTGTTTGTAATATTGTTTTTAAGCTTTGACTGTCTGTTAAACCTGGTATGAAAGTTACACTGTGAAAATTTTTTGTTTCATTGTTGTTATTTACTTTTACTTGTTTTGATTCGTATATTAATTTATTGATGAGTTTAAGTGGAAAACTATTGTTTTTAAGTATTGTTATGATTTTGTTGATGTTGTTGGTGTGAAATTGTTCGTCACTAATATTTAGAACTCTAAAAATGAAACTTCGAGCTGTGTTAATTATTTTTATGCTACACAACCAAAGTCGCAAATAATTAACACAGCTCGAAGTTTCATTTTTAGAGTTCTAAATATTAGTGACGAACAATTTCACACCAACAACATCAACAAAATCATAACAATACTTAAAAACAATAGTTTTCCACTTAAACTCATCAATAAATTAATATACGAATCAAAACAAGTAAAAGTAAATAACAACAATGAAACAAAAAATTTTCACAGTGTAACTTTCATACCAGGTTTAACAGACAGTCAAAGCTTAAAAACAATATTACAAACAACAACAACAAATAATGTACAATTTGCATTTAAACCTAACTCTACATTGAACGCAATATTTACGAAAATCAAAGACAAAGTAGACATAAAACAACAAAGCAATGTAGTTTATGAAATTAAATGCAAAGGGAATGATCAACAAAACTGCAACTTAATATACATTGGAACAACAAAAAGAGCTTTAGAGACAAGAATGAGAGAGCATAGCAATGATATTTTAAAGAAAAAAGAAACAACAGCATTAGCCAAACATACTCTAGAAAGTGGTCATATACCTGATTTTAACAATGTTAAGATATTAGATAAAGAAGAAAAGGGAAGAAAAAGATACACCATAGAGAGTCTTCGCATACAACAAAATATCAACAACACTATGAACTTGAAAGAGGACACAGATAACATCAGCACAAGTTACAGAGTAGCTTTAAGTAATAAATAGATGTTAAAAATGTAATTCTGATATTTTTGAATTTTTATTTATGTTTTTATTTATGTTTTTAATATATTTTTGAGTAATTGTAAGTATCGATGTTAGATTACTTTGGTGTGTATGTATTGTAATTATTTAAGTTTTATTTTCAATTTCAAATAGACAAAACCCTTGAAAAAGTCAACAAAAAATTGACGAAACGTCGGGTAAAATATGTAATAAAAGGAATTTTTATTGACATAAAGAAAAAGTTAGGCCGCAATTAGCTAAAGACATTTAGTCAACAATAATTATACAACGCAAACAGGGCCAAATAAATAATAATCTCATACGTAATATCGGGAAGCTTGCCGAAACGCACTTGGTTTAATTTATTGACACAAAAACTTAAATAATTTCCACACCGACTTACAAATCATAAGATGAAGGGGTTTTTCAAACACATTGAGCTGAAATACAACAACTTAACCTGCAGAACTTTAAAAGATTACTGCAATGAAACAAAGAGATTGGTACAACAACAACAGCGACTTAAATTTCTTTTATCATCGAGGACATATGGTATAATGCCAACGCATATTAATAATTATACGACACATATTAAAAAGTCCTTTCAATGCAATGACATAATCAAAAAATTAATGGTAGTTGAAAATAATTTCCATCAAAAACTTTTGAATTTAGAAATTTCGCAGACTTCAACCAACATCCAGATCATCAAACGAAAAGTGTACCAAATAAAAGTAGGATTGCGAAATATGCTGACAGAAGAAGACCACATCAACTTCATATATCAACAGGCAGAAAGATGTAAACACATACGAAATAAATTAATCAACACTCACAGCAAAAAACTAAATACACTCAAAGAAAAATATTTTCAGAAACATGGTTTCGTAATTAATGAAAATTGGTTTGTTAATAAAACCACGTTAGATATACCACAAGAATGCAGATGGATAACATCTTTGGGGAGAAAGTTCTCGTTACCTATAAGACAAACAAACTTCTCGCCTTTACACGTTATTGCTGATGTGGAACAGTATATACAGACTATTGGGGAAAATATGGATAAAGAATTTATTAGAACTCAGCTAGGCACCAATATTTCAAAATACAAAAGAAGAATCCGCAACACACCTAGAGAAAAATATATAATAGCAGCGTATGAAGAAACAAAACGATTTTTTCGTAAGAACAAAAATATAATTTTAACACAATCTGACAAAGGTAACAAAACAGTTATAATGGAAAAAACCGATTACATGAACAAAATGAAATTGATGTTAGAAGACAAAAGCACCTACAGAGCCATGAGAATTGACCCAACGGAGGCAATTTGCAAAGAAAACAACAAGATGGTCAATAGTCTGTATAATAATCAGTTTATAGATGCAACACAGAAGAAATGGTTGCATTGCTCTGCTGCGGTAGCCCCCAGAATTTATGGACTGCCTAAAATTCACAAAATAGGTATACCCCTACGTCCAATAGTCGCCTCAACTAATGTCCCTTGCTACAAATTAGCCAAACACATTGGCAAACTTATTAAAAATATAATCTCACCTGAATACAATACAAAAAATTCTAGTCATTTAAAGGAACAAATACAAAGTATAAAACTTCAAGAAGATGAGATTATAGTATCGTTTGATGTAATATCATTGTTCACGAACATTCCAGTACACATCGCTATAAATAACATAATGAAGCACTGGAACAAAATTCAAACAGTTACAAATATTCCTAAGTCACAGTTTAAAAAAATTCTTCAGTTTTGCTTAATAGACAACAACTTCTTCATGTATGATGGAAAGATTTATAAACAGATATTTGGTATGCCAATGGGTAATCCACTGTCACCTACCATTGCTGACGTAGTTCTCGATAGCTTATTGGACGAAGTGTTAGCGGAATTAAATAGTAAGAACATTACATTGAAATACATAGTCAAATATGTAGATGACGTATTAGCCATTATTAAATCTGACGACAAAGATGAAATTCTAAAGGCTCTCAACAATTACCATCCCAAAATCCAATTCACAGTTGAGATAGAAAACAACAAAAAGATTGCTTACTTGGACACATTACTAGTAAGAAAAAATGACAGAATCATATTAGATTGGTACACCAAGGACATTGCATCGGGCAGACTTATGAATTTTTATGCTACACAACCAAAGTCGCAAATAATTAACACAGCTCGAAGTTTCATTTTTAGAGTTCTAAATATTAGTGACGAACAATTTCACACCAACAACATCAACAAAATCATAACAATACTTAAAAACAATAGTTTTCCACTTAAACTCATCAATAAATTAATATACGAATCAAAACAAGTAAAAGTAAATAACAACAATGAAACAAAAAATTTTCACAGTGTAACTTTCATACCAGGTTTAACAGACAGTCAAAGCTTAAAAACAATATTACAAACAACAACAACAAATAATGTACAATTTGCATTTAAACCTAACTCTACATGGAACGCAATATTTACGAAAATCAAAGACAAAGTAGACATAAAACAACAAAGCAATGTAGTTTATGAAATTAAATGCAAAGGGAATGATCAACAAAACTGCAACTTAATATACATTGGAACAACAAAAAGAGCTTTAGAGACAAGAATGAGAGAGCATAGCAATGATATTTTAAAGAAAAAAGAAACAACAGCATTAGCCAAACATACTCTAGAAAGTGGTCATATACCTGATTTTAACAATGTTAAGATATTAGATAAAGAAGAAAAGGGAAGAAAAAGATACACCATAGAGAGTCTTCGCATACAACAAAATATCAACAACACTATGAACTTGAAAGAGGACACAGATAACATCAGCACAAGTTACAGAGTAGCTTTAAGTAATAAATAGATGTTAAAAATGTAATTCTGATATTTTTGAATTTTTATTTATGTTTTTATTTATGTTTTTAATATATTTTTGAGTAATTGTAAGTATCGATGTTAGATTACTTTGGTGTGTATGTATTGTAATTATTTAAGTTTTATTTTCAATTTCAAATAGACAAAACCCTTGAAAAAGTCAACAAAAAATTGACGAAACGTCGGGTAAAATATGTAATAAAAGGAATTTTTATTGACATAAAGAAAAAGTTAGGCCGCAATTAGCTAAAGACATTTAGTCAACAATAATTATACAACGCAAACAGGGCCAAATAAATAATAATCTCATACGTAATATCGGGAAGCTTGCCGAAACGCACTTGGTTTAATTTATTGACACAAAAACTTAAATAATTTCCACACCGACTTACAAATCATAAGATGAAGGGGTTTTTCAAACACATTGAGCTGAAATACAACAACTTAACCTGCAGAACTTTAAAAGATTACTGCAATGAAACAAAGAGATTGGTACAACAACAACAGCGACTTAAATTTCTTTTATCATCGAGGACATATGGTATAATGCCAACGCATATTAATAATTATACGACACATATTAAAAAGTCCTTTCAATGCAATGACATAATCAAAAAATTAATGGTAGTTGAAAATAATTTCCATCAAAAACTTTTGAATTTAGAAATTTCGCAGACTTCAACCAACATCCAGATCATCAAACGAAAAGTGTACCAAATAAAAGTAGGATTGCGAAATATGCTGACAGAAGAAGACCACATCAACTTCATATATCAACAGGCAGAAAGATGTAAACACATACGAAATAAATTAATCAACACTCACAGCAAAAAACTAAATACACTCAAAGAAAAATATTTTCAGAAACATGGTTTCGTAATTAATGAAAATTGGTTTGTTAATAAAACCACGTTAGATATACCACAAGAATGCAGATGGATAACATCTTTGGGGAGAAAGTTCTCGTTACCTATAAGACAAACAAACTTCTCGCCTTTACACGTTATTGCTGATGTGGAACAGTATATACAGACTATTGGGGAAAATATGGATAAAGAATTTATTAGAACTCAGCTAGGCACCAATATTTCAAAATACAAAAGAAGAATCCGCAACACACCTAGAGAAAAATATATAATAGCAGCGTATGAAGAAACAAAACGATTTTTTCGTAAGAACAAAAATATAATTTTAACACAATCTGACAAAGGTAACAAAACAGTTATAATGGAAAAAACCGATTACATGAACAAAATGAAATTGATGTTAGAAGACAAAAGCACCTACAGAGCCATGAGAATTGACCCAACGGAGGCAATTTGCAAAGAAAACAACAAGATGGTCAATAGTCTGTATAATAATCAGTTTATAGATGCAACACAGAAGAAATGGTTGCATTGCTCTGCTGCGGTAGCCCCCAGAATTTATGGACTGCCTAAAATTCACAAAATAGGTATACCCCTACGTCCAATAGTCGCCTCAACTAATGTCCCTTGCTACAAATTAGCCAAACACATTGGCAAACTTATTAAAAATATAATCTCACCTGAATACAATATAAAAAATTCTAGTCATTTAAAGGAACAAATACAAAGTATAAAACTTCAAGAAGATGAGATTATAGTATCGTTTGATGTAATATCATTGTTCACGAACATTCCAGTACACATCGCTATAAATAACATAATGAAGCACTGGAACAAAATTCAAACAGTTACAAATATTCCTAAGTCACAGTTTAAAAAAATTCTTCAGTTTTGCTTAATAGACAACAACTTCTTCATGTATGATGGAAAGATTTATAAACAGATATTTGGTATGCCAATGGGTAATCCACTGTCACCTACCATTGCTGACGTAGTTCTCGATAGCTTATTGGACGAAGTGTTAGCGGAATTAAATAGTAAGAACATTACATTGAAATACATAGTCAAATATGTAGATGACGTATTAGCCATTATTAAATCTGACGACAAAGATGAAATTCTAAAGGCTCTCAACAATTACCATCCCAAAATCCAATTCACAGTTGAGATAGAAAACAACAAAAAGATTGCTTACTTGGACACATTACTAGTAAGAAAAAATGACAGAATCATATTAGATTGGTACACCAAGGACATTACATCGGGCAGACTTATGAATTTTTATGCTACACAACCAAAGTCGCAAATAATTAACACAGCTCGAAGTTTCATTTTTAGAGTTCTAAATATTAGTGACGAACAATTTCACACCAACAACATCAACAAAATCATAACAATACTTAAAAACAATAGTTTTCCACTTAAACTCATCAATAAATTAATATACGAATCAAAACAAGTAAAAGTAAATAACAACAATGAAACAAAAAATTTTCACAGTGTAACTTTCATACCAGGTTTAACAGACAGTCAAAGCTTAAAAACAATATTACAAACAACAACAACAAATAATGTACAATTTGCATTTAAACCTAACTCTACATTGAACGCAATATTTACGAAAATCAAAGACAAAGTAGACATAAAACAACAAAGCAATGTAGTTTATGAAATTAAATGCAAAGGGAATGATCAACAAAACTGCAACTTAATATACATTGGAACAACAAAAAGAGCTTTAGAAACAAGAATGAGAGAGCATAGCAATGATATTTTAAAGAAAAAAGAAACAACAGCATTAGCCAAACATACTCTAGAAAGTGGTCATATACCTGATTTTAACAATGTTAAGATATTAGATAAAGAAGAAAAGGGAAGAAAAAGATACACCATAGAGAGTCTTCGCATACAACAAAATATCAACAACACTATGAACTTGAAAGAGGACACAGATAACATCAGCACAAGTTACAGAGTAGCTTTAAGTAATAAATAGATGTTAAAAATGTAATTCTGATATTTTTGAATTTTTATTTATGTTTTTATTTATGTTTTTAATATATTTTTGAGTAATTGTAAGTATCGATGTTAGATTACTTTGGTGTGTATGTATTGTAATTATTTAAGTTTTATTTTCAATTTCAAATAGACAAAACCCTTGAAAAAGTCAACAAAAAATTGACGAAACGTCGGGTAAAATATGTAATAAAAGGAATTTTTATTGACATAAAGAAAAAGTTAGGCCGCAATTAGCTAAAGACGTTTTATTGTTTTGTTTGGTTTGGTTTGTGTGCAAAAATTACATTTTCTTCTTTTATTATCTCCTTAAGTTTATTGCTTTCTGTAAGTTTTGGTATAAATCATGGCGTAATAAAACCAGGTGGCAGCGTAAGGGCTACAAGTACAACAATACAACAACATGGGTGTTTTTGTTTGCGTAATAAAGTTGAGATTGTCAAAACAATGAGTTAAGATATAAATGTCAAAAGCGTAAGAAAAAGAAGCATTTAAAATTTAAGAAATAAAATATCTTGCATCATGCCAACATACAAAAGTGAAGAAAAAGTAAAAAAAAAGATTTAATCAAAACACAATATTTTCTTGTGACCTGAAATCGGAAATGGGTCTATATATGATATGATCTGATTCTTCAAAAAGTGATCACTGCATATAAGTGAACGCTTTGTGAATTGCTTTTGGCACAAGCTACTCCACTTTTCCATTGTTATGGAGCACTTAGGCACACGAAAAAATGAGTCGCCATTACCAGGAACATATTTTTTTTGCTCAGCTCACAAAAAGGCATATTTTTATAAAATTTGATAATTAATTTTGACCAATTAAAGAAAAAATATATAATTCCACTATGAAATGCAATATAATTGCAATATTAAACGAATTTGTTCCAAATATATTGAAAACACTTTTAAAAATAAATTTGAAAATAACAGAAAAAACGACTGTAGCAAACATAAAACACCTTTTATCGTGTTTAACTAGTTCTTTATCTAGATTGTTGTTATTATTACTATTATTATTAGTATTTTCTTTTAGTTCACTTTTTTCACAACAATAATTTAAAATATTCGTTTTTCAATAAACAGTTTTTATTCATATATCAGCTCT
This sequence comes from Linnaemya tessellans, assembly GCA_951800035.1. NCBI lineage: Eukaryota > Metazoa > Arthropoda > Insecta > Diptera > Tachinidae > Linnaemya > Linnaemya tessellans. Next base: position 80,731,731 of record OX637535.1, read on the forward strand.
GAACATAAATATAATTACACCGTACTTTGACAGTTTAAACTCACAACAAACAAAAATTCAATAGGAGCAAAAAATTGTTTACATTCATAACGATGCCACCTGGTTTAGTACGCCCTGGTATAAATGACATTTCTTAATATTTAGTGTTACCAGACGTTGATCTTTCAATATTGTCCCAAGTATTTTTATCTTTTGTTCCTTTCTCAATTAAATTATTTATGACGTTGTTTGGAAAATTATTTTTCTTCAGGATATCTTTTATTGTTGATATATTCTTTGCTATGAACCTGTTATCGCTTACTTTTATAACTCTTCTAATTATATTTTTCGCCGTGTTTATTTTTTGATAAATTGGTTGTGTTGATTCGTAGTTTAAATGCGATTGGAACAAATTTATTTAGAATACCAATCCGTAATGATTTTATTATTTTCCCTATGTATTTTAAAAAATAGAATTAATAAAATAAAATAAATTAATAAAAATAGAATTTGAACAAATTCATTTATTAATAAAATAATAAAAAATGGTTTGCAGTCTTGCAGATTCGAACTTAAGCCCGTTGATAAAATTAACAATTTAATGTAAAAGTAATAAGATTAATTGTAAGTACAGCAAAGAAGAAAAATTTGATATTATTATTATTGTTTAATGTAAAACATTTTTTTGCTCTTATAAAAATATGTTGCCAATTTTAAATAAACATCCCTGAGGAAGTTGGAAAAATCCCAACGAAACGTCGGATGAGAATGGGGAAAAAAATTTAATAAGCAATCTTGTTTTATTTTACACATTCTGTATGACCTTGAAAGCCTGATGTTCTGGAAAAAATAAATACAATTTTGTTACACATCTTCTGGATGACTCGTTCTCGAGTTAGGGTGAAATATGTCCCCATACCTTACTACTTCAAACTTTGAAGCCAGTATATACACTTTCTTTAGAAAATTTTGCAAAATTTGAAGAAGAACATATTTTGTGTATGGTATAATATACATATACTATCGGGTATTTTTTATAGAGTGATGCAAGTTTAAATCATAATAAAACATAGTAATATATATTTGATATAATTGAAACGGTCTTTATTGGTCTTTAAGGCACAATCTGGAACACCAATTTTCAACAACTAAAAAAATCGTCCATAAAGTGGAAGGACACAATCCCAGTTTCTGAGGACGGCGACGAATTGATTGATGAGGATTATCTTCATTGCCTGTACAGCGGCTACATACAGCTTCTTCAGTGAGCACTGTTTGGCGTCTCACGCGATGCACATAATCAGTAACAGTAAATGTGGTCCGAAAACGCTCTATTGTTCTTCGAAGGACGATTATGTACGCCATAAAATGGAAGAAGTGCACGATGAGTTTGACGACTAGTACCATTATTTTGATTAAAAATTTCCACAATTTGCACGCGTTGCTCTGGTGTAAGTCGATCCATAATGAAATGTCAAAGCGAACTAAACAAAAAGCAACTATCAGCTGTTAAATGGGTGGTCAAAATAAGCAGTGATGCCAACTCAAAATTGTATCACTCTATAAAAAACACCCTTTATTTGCGATGATTCGCTTTGGAAACATTTGTTTAATTTATTCATGATTCCAAGAATACAGCATAAAAGTTTTATAAAAATTTGCTTCATAGGGGACAGTCTATTTTTAATTTCATTAATCTTGTTCAATGTGTTTTCACATTTTTCTTGAAATTGAGGTCGAATGAAATAGTGCTGCAATACTATCCACTGTTCAGTTATTCTTTTTGCAACCGACTCCAACGAAAGCCATCTTCTGTATGAAAGTCGTAAAAGCTTGTCTTCAGGTGCATCAAACATTTTTTGTAATTCCAAAAAATCAGCTTGTCGGTTTGAGCTTTTAAAAAAATTCAAAATGGATAACTTTTCTACGTCCTCAGGTATGCATTCTAATGCTGAAACATTCATTAGATTCACCGAATGGCAGACACAGCCAAGATGGATCAAATTGTTTACACTCCTTTTTAATAAAGTTGACACACCAACGATTCGCCCAACCATAGTTGAAGCATTATCAGTTGCAAGCCCAATGAAGTTATGCAGCGGAATGTTATCGTTTTTAAGTTCTTCGAGTATAGCATTGCATATAGTTTCGTCTTTTTCAATTTTCAGGCTGAACTAATTGAAAAAAACTATCTTCGGTCTTGCCTTGATTAATGTTGAACTGTCCTACTACAATGACAAGGCATTTATCGGTAGAAATGTCTGTTGTTTCGTCGATGAGATAAAACTCTTGATTCTTCATTTTATGAACTATGGGCATATGGCCTTCCTTTCCAAGAAACTGCAATTTGTTTACACTTAGATTCGACCGCAATAATAACATATTTGCTTTTGCTATATTCAAGTCTGGAAGAATTGATGTGTTGAATTTACTTAAACCGTCCATAGAGTTAAACGAGTGATTTTTGATAATAGTATGTAGAGCTAACTTCATTTCTGCAATTGCAACATTTTTACGAAAGTCACTGGCTTCTCTAGGTAAAAATTCAGCCAGTTTCATTTTTTCATTTTCAGATGCCTCCTTTACATTATTAATGTGTTTTTTTTTCATGTACTAAAAGCAGAGTAACAGCACACTCGTTCGTCGGTTCTGCAGCAAAAGGCGAAGTAAAAGGTTGAAATAGCTACAAAAATGTCACTATCTTTCCTCATCTTTCTTCATCTGTCGCCTCAATACTATTCCCGCCTTTCTAGTTCCGGCGCAATGCACTGCATATGTAGGGGTCATCCCCTAAGTGCTGGTCCAAGATAAAAAAGTGTTTATTTTTGTTTTTGCATGTCGCTGAAGATGATTGTTTTGATTTACTAAAAGCTGTTTACAAACACTGCAAAAAGACCGTTTTGAGTCCATGTCTTGCTTCAGTCATTTATGTATACTTCAGTTCCCAGTCACTCGAATAGTATCGCAACATATTACCTTTCTTGGAAGGACCTGCAGCGATGTTAACGTTATCCGTCTCAGACTCCGTGGTTTCCTCTGCCTCTGAAGACGTATTTCCGGCATCGTTTCCTTTTTCGTTTTCAAATTTTCTTTTCGTTTTAACAAGAAAATTTTTAAAGAATAAAATAAATTTTATTTTTTAAGCTAAAGCAAAATATTCACGTGTTTGTACCTAGCTGTCCATGTTTTACAACAACTTCTTTCATTGACTCGGCGGCTAAAATAATTTTGTAAAATAAGCACTGCAAAAACCACAATTCTTATTTTAAAAAGCTTTTTTGCTAAAACTATTCTTTGGAAATTTGCGAATAATTTCTTAAATACATTTGGGGGACTGACTCACACTGTAGTCATAAAGTTGTAAGTCATAAAATAATAGCACGAAAAATATGACTAGTTTGAACAACCCGTCATAACTTAGTATGCTATTTCAAACATCGATCAGCTGATAAGATAACAACACATTTGTAATTAGCTGTTCTCAAAGCAGAAGAAAATTAATACAATTAAAGATTAGTCGTCTAAAAACTCCCCTTCTATTTAAAATTATTAAATTTGTCTTCTTGTGCAGAAGAATATCTAAATGAATTAAGATTCTATAGGCTAATTGTTCGAAATTTTAATTTAAATCTCAGAAAGACATGATAAATATTCCAAGGCACAAAGGCAAGTCAACATCAGTTTTATTCAACTTACGCAGCAGAGCAGAACAGCTGTTTTCGAAAGACGCAACCCTTTCATCATCAGTGCTCATGTGTATTGTGTTTGTCACCACTTATTAGGTGGCTTAGTTGAATGTGATAACAGTTCCTATTTACACAAATTTTATTGTGAAAAAAAATACGGGAACTGTATCAACCTGATGTTAACATGTTATTGTTATAATACCCGTGTTACCGTTTGATTATTTTTCTTCATGTCCCATTTTTCTGAATTTTTTGTTCCATCATACCTAAGTCAAACTTTTTTGGTTTGAATTTTATACTTAAGTACATGTGAACGTTTTTTCCAATTTTTATTATTGGGTAGCTCAAGCCATAGCTTAAATTTGTATGTAGTAAGAATTTTAACGAACATTTTATATTGCTATATTAAATTTGAATTAAGATTCTATAGGCCAATTGTTCGAAATTTTAATTTAAATCTCAGAAAGACATGATAAATATTCCAAGGCACAAAGGCAAGTCAACATCAGTTTTATTCAACTTACACAGCAGAACAGAACAGCTGTTTTCGAAAGACGCAACCCTTTCATCATCAGTGCTCATGTGTATTGTGTTTGTCACCACTTATTAGGTGGCTTAGTTGAATGTGATAACAGTTCCTATTTACACAAATTTTATTGTGAAAAAGAATATGGGAACTGTATCAACCTGATGTTAACATGTTATTGTTATAATACCCGTGTTACCGTTTGATTATTTTTCTTCATGTCCCATTTTTCTGAATTTTTTGTTCCATCATACCTAAGTCAAACTTTTTTGGTTTGAATTTTATACTTAAGTACATGTGAACGTTTTTTCCAATTTTTATTATTGGGTAGCTCAAGCCATAGCTTAAATTTGTATGTAGTAAGAATTTTAACGAACATTTTATATTGCTATATTAAATTTGAATTAAGATTCTATAGGCTAATTGTTCGAAATTTTAATTTAAATCTCAGAAAGACATGATAAATATTCCAAGGCACAAAGGCAAGTCAACATCAGTTTTATTCAACTTACACAGCAGAGCAGAACAGCTGTTTTCGAAAGACGCAACCCTTTCATCATCAGTGCTCATGTGTATTGTGTTTGTCACCACTTATTAGGTGGCTTAGTTGAATGTGATAACAGTTCCTATTTACACAAATTTTATTGTGAAAAAGAATACGGGAACTGTATCAACCTGATGTTAACATGTTATTGTTATAATACCCGTGTTACCGTTTGATTATTTTTCTTCATGTCCCATTTTTCTGAATTTTTTGTTCCATCATACCTAAGTCAAACTTTTTTGGTTTGAATTTTATACTTAAGTACATGTGAACGTTTTTTCCAATTTTTATTATTGAGCTACCCAATAATAAAAATTGGAAAAAACGTTCACATGTACTTAAGTATAAAATTCAAACCAAAAAAGTTTGACTTAGGTATGATGGAACAAAAAATTCAGAAAAATGGGACATGAAGAAAAATAATCAAACGGTAACACGGGTATTATAACAATAACATGTTAACATCAGGTTGATACAGTTCCCGTATTATTTTTCACAATAAAATTTGTGTAAATAGGAACTGTTATCACATTCAACTAAGCCACCTAATAAGTGGTGACAAACACAATACACATGAGCACTGATGATGAAAGGGTTGCGTCTTTCGAAAACAGCTGTTCTGCTCTGCTGTGTAAGTTGAATAAAACTGATGTTGACTTGCCTTTGTGCCTTGGAATATTTATCATGTCTTTCTGAGATTTAAATTAAAATTTCGAACAATTAGCCTATAGAATCTTAATTCAAATTTAATATAGCAATATAAAATGTTCGTTAAAATTCTTACTACATACAAATTTAAGCTATGGCTTGAGCTACCCAATAATAAAAATTGGAAAAAACGTTCACATGTACTTAAGTATAAAATTCAATCCAAAAAAGTTTGACTTAGGTATGATGGAACAAAAAATTCAGAAAAATGGGACATGAAGAAAAATAATCAAACGGTAACACGGGTATTATAACAATAACATGTTAACATCAGGTTGATACAGTTCCCGTATTCTTTTTCACAATAAAATTTGTGTAAATAGGAACTGTTATCACATTCAACTAAGCCACCTAATAAGTGGTGACAAACACAATACACATGAGCACTGATGATGAAAGGGTTGCGTCTTTCGAAAACAGCTGTTCTGCTCTGCTGTGTAAGTTGAATAAAACTGATGTTGACTTGCCTTTGTGCCTTGGAATATTTATCATGTCTTTCTGAGATTTAAATTAAAATTTCGAACAATTAGCCTATAGAATCTTAATTCAAATTTAATATAGCAATATAAAATGTTCGTTAAAATTCTTACTACATACAAATATCTAAATGAATTTGTATGTATAAACTAAAACTGAATATATGTTTTTGCGGCGGCACAGAGTGGGATTTGTTCATACAATGTTTGGCAAAGAATAAAATAAAGTTTCATCAAAATTGGCCACGCCCACTATCCACCAAAATTTATTTTTGGCCCAAAGTTTTTGAAATTTGGCACAGAGCCTTTTATTACCTCAATTAAGAATAAAATAAAGTTTCATCAAAATTGGCCACGCCCGCTACCCACCGCCCATAGAAACCAAAATGTATTTTTGGCCCAAAGTTTTTGAAAATTGGCACAGAGCTTTTATTACCTCAATTAATAATAATATTTTGGATCAAAATTTACATGTGGCTTTACTTCATTATTTCAAAGACAAGCGTTTTTTTTTTGGGATACAATTTATGGATTCTTAATATTGAATCAATTTTCTACAAAGCTGCATCATTACATTTTTAAATGTCGAAAAAATGACTTATTGCACAAAAATTCCCACTGTGCGACGGAAAAGCATTCAGTGGCAGCCAGCTACGTAAGTTAAACGAGAAAAATGTTTCACTTGTATGTATTTAGTTTTTGCGATTTAGTTTTTTTTTGGGATACAATTTATTGGATTCTTCATATTGAATCAATTTTCTACAAAGCTGCATCATTACATTTTTAAATGTCGAAAAAATGACTTATTGCACAAAAAATCCCACTGTGCGACGGAAAAACATTCAGTGGCAGCCAGCTACGTAAGTTAAACGAGAAAAATGTTTCACTTGTATGTATTTAGTTTTTGCGATTTAGTTTAGTTTTAATGTTTTTATGTTATAAAAATGTGATTTAATGTACAGATAGGTATGAATAATTTTTTAGTCGTGAATCATATATAAGTAACGGCGGCAAACATATATTATCGTCGTCTCGCCTAAAGATTTTCAGCCGTTCAACTCAGATCTCTAGAGCTATTTTATGACAAAACAAAAACATACCTGAAAGAGTGCTATTATTTATGACTTTTTTGTATGCAGCACAACAACGACTTTTTTAAACTGGTCTAAAATATTATGACCATGACAATATGACTAAATAGCACAAGGTGTGAATACCCCAATTGTATACATGACAATGCTGCAAAAAAGTGATAAACGTGTTGCCAAATGAATAATAATTTTGACGAAGTTATTTTAACAATTTTTTTACAATAATAAAAATGATAAGAAAAATTGTACGAGTAATTTACTGCAAATTAAATGTTTTTTGAGAAAAACTTTACAAAAAAAGGGTAACAAGTCGCAACAAAATTAAAAAAGTCGCAAAAGAAGGTGATAAAACAAAGTTTCACAAAAAGTCGCAAACCGCTAAAAAAAAGGGTCAAATTGCAACTTTAGGGCAAACGGTAACCTTGCTTAAGCTACATTTGACAAACTTCGTACCATAATTTTTACAGCAAACAGTTTATAAAGTCAATAAAAATAAATCAACTGTCAACAATTTCTATTATATACAGTGCTGTAAAAAGCAATTTGCCATTCATTTTATTGAAAAGAAGCCCAAAATCACATGGTATATTTTGCATGATTAATGTTGAAATACATATGTACATATCACAGGTTAGGTTACACAGGCTGCCAGTTACTTTCTTTTTATTAATAATTCCATCTCAGCATAATAGTATATCCCTTTGTGTTACCTGAAAACAAAGCAAATGCCCACGGACTTTGATGGGAATCTACTTAAGCCGCTTTCACACTATAAGAATGAGTCGTATGATTTTCATTCGAATTTCTCTTTTGAAAATGCCTGAGATGCCGAAAAATCTAACGTATCATTACAAAACGCTTTCACAGTATCACACTTAAAACAATTCATGAAATCTCTGTAGTAAGCTGTTGCAAAAAAAACAACCCTGATAATATGAAATGTCCCAGCTTTTAGAAAGCTTTCAAAAAATGGAGAGAGCCATCGGTGTGTCAAATTTAACTTCTCAATCTATGAGATTTTACTTAAGATCACTTTCACACTATAAGACTTTTCATATTATTTCGAATTTTTGACAAATACTTATAGTGTGAAAGCCGCTTTAGAGAGTACACAGCATGCCACTGATGTATAAGTATAATCCGTATCGAATTATACTTCACAATGTTCAATTGGTGAATAGAGCATTTTTGTATGTGAATATTCATTGAATAAACTTAACAAGAGTATTTTCGCTGATGATGACACAGCAACTGCATTTAAGGGGGTTGTACTTATAGTCACACAAACTGCTACTGTTTCACTTCCCTGATACATATGTACGAGTATATGTCTTTTGTAAAATTGTAAAGTTAATTGTATATCCGATGGTATTTAGAACTTATATAAATAAAAGAAAACACAAGAAATTTCAATTTAAATTCAACAATAAGAAGAACGAATTCTTCAGCTTTATTTAATTTAGTTTTTTCTATATTCACCTTGCAAAGGTTTTATGGTAGTACACGAAGTGTATTCGATGGTATCCAAAAACTAAGTAAGGAATTATGTATACTTTTATTTACAAATGGCACAATAACACTTAAGTATGGTTACCGGTTCACTTGCTGCAAACTCCACAGGCTTCCATCAAAGATGACTTGAAAATTTGCAAAATTTGGGAAACACTACAACAGCGTTTTACCGACTACGTAGTTAAACATTGCCGGCCACCTTGCGACAACAAGATAAGTTGCATACTACTACATAATTATAAACATTGAGTCATTAAGGACTCCTGTGGACTGTATAAATACATAATAGTAAAAATTGGATCATTAGGGATCAATGTTGATTGCAATAAAGAAATTGGTTAAGTCATGAGGGACTCCTGATGATTTTATTAAATAAGGGTTTTTTTGTTGTTGTTGAATCATAATGGGCTCCTGTTGAGGCCCGGAATGGCTTATAAAATATATAGGCATATATATTTATATATGTAGAATAAACCCAAATTCAGTACAGCGATAAGTCCGAAATAACCCATCCAAATTTCATATATGGTGCGGACGTTTAATAATCTAGGAAAAATTTAGGTTAATAATTGTAAATTGCTAATAAAAGAAAATTGTGAATTAAGATTTACACAAAACAACAAGCTTGGTTATTGGGCTGGTAATTGTTCCACTTTGCGTTCTAACATAAACTACACGAAAGTATGAGTACCGATGACAATTCCTAACCTGCACGAAGTAGCAGGCAATTGTTCATTCTTTATTACCACTTAATCATTAATTTCAACATCCCTTTGAGGATGATTCCATTTATACCTTTTATTGAGTTCTATTAGATATTCCTCTTCATCTTTTACAAAATTGATGAATCAGCGCTTTCACTTTTCGATACCGATTAACAATACTGATTGCGGTATCATAGATTATTGGGTACAGAGGAACCAGAATAGCTGACCCGATTAAAAAATGTCCTCGTGTTAACGCCACTGGCTCACAAGGATTTTCGGTTATAGGACACGAAGGGCGCGAATTCAAGTTGCCAAAATGGAGCTTAAAATTTTTCACTCTAGCTTCGCAGAGGACATCCATATGAGGGGCACCCGCTGGATTGAAACGCCAAGTCAAACCCCTTACAGTTGAAACACATTCTAGCTTGATATTCTTTTGAAAACGTTTGAAAATCCCTTTCAAGCTCATTATATACTCCCACGAAATTGGTACTATTGTCCAAAAACATAGCATGAGCACAACCTCTTCTTGAAATAAATCTATTGAATGCAGACAAAAAAGTATCAGGGGCCAAATTACCGCATTCGATATCCAGCGAAATTTCCATACAATTTAGATACAAATTTCGATCTATATCGAATGCCGTAATTTGCCCCCAGTTGACAAATCTGACGCTGCACTATGGTTCAACTCAATGGTTTTTGAGGCAAGAAATCACAGGAAGCAGCTAGAGCTTCAAAATTTAGTACAGGTAACTACGATGGGTATCTTACTGATCGATAAAAATTTCAAATCGATCCGCCCTGGTTGGTTGGTATACGTGGCTGCCCGCTACACGCAAGCATTCAAGTAGGATCTCTGAGATCCCGTTTTGAAAAACCACTCCACTCGTCAGTGACTACCTATGGAAGCCGTATCCTGATCTCTGATACGTATGGTTACTAGATCCAACCCGTCGCATTGAGGTATCTAATAAGGTCCCCCAGATCTGTACCTGATAACTCCGCGAGGTCGCCTATAATACTGTTGCCTAAGAATTTGTGTCTCGTGTTGTGCAAGGCCGGGCATTCGCAAAGGAAGTGATAAACTGTCTCTTCCTTGCTCTGATCCCGGCAGCTCCGACAGAATGCATTATGGTTAAGACCTAACCTGTATGTCTGCCTATTGCCCAGTGCCCTGTCACAACCGCTACGAGCCTTGAGATGTCCCTGCGATACCTGTTGATCAATTGTGCTGTTCTATTGTCGATCCGCCCTAACCACGCCCACTTCTAGTGACTATATTGTTTGCCACGTTAAAATTATTATAACGCCCACTTGCATTGACCGGAAAAGTAAGCTTAGCGGTGGGAGAGTTAATAGAAAACACGGCCCTTGGATAATAGAGCATTCTGCTAGAAATAACATTTATTTACTAATAAAATTATTAACATAAAACCATAAAATTAAATAAGTCTTCTTTTGCTAGTGATCGGCTTACAAATTAATTTGTGCTTCCAATGCCATCAAAACTTAATTCCACTCAAAAGAGAACAATAAATTTTATAAAAGTTAGTATATTATAAATAACTCTTACTTCAAAATTGTCCCATGTTTCATCAACTAACTCTATATTAAAATGAGATAGATCCTCTGCCTCCCATTCGAAATCAGAAAAATTTTCATTTGCGATAGCACTTGACGTAGTCGACAATTGATATTTAGGAACATCTGGAATCTTTAAAAGAAAAATAACTTCTCTTGGAAGCTGCAAATTTATTTTTTGCTGAATGATGGTTCTTTAGACAAATACTGGATAAGAATGGGTCAGAAGAATCCATGGCTCTGTTAAAAACATCAGATATATTGTGTTCTCTAGAGTCTTTTAGTGCATGCTCAATGCGATCCTTTTTATAAAATTTGTTTCTCGCCTCAGAAGCACGATTGAAGCTTGTACTATTTGTGAAGAATGTGCTAAAATTTTATGCAACGTAGCTGACATTGGGTACCATTCGTAATATTGAAAATATATTTCGGCAGTTCTATAACAAAAACTTTTCAAGTTTTCGAAACTTAACTCAAAATTACAAGAAATTGCAATTAGTATGACTCGTAAGTGCTTTAAAAACTCGATGTTAACGTTTGTTATTGACGCAAATAATTCCAGATTTGAAAATGCTCTTCGCGCCGTATTGCCGACGTTTGTTGATCCAGTTCCATTACTTTTCGGCTTATGGACATGAAGACCCATTTTCTCCCAGAATTGTTGTGAATTTCACTTTTTCTCTGTTGCATTAGTAATTTGTCCTCAGCATTTCGAATTTGCCGTTTTTATACCCTCCAAAAAAGAATTTGGAGGGTATATTCACTTTGTCATTCCGTTTGTAACGCATCGAAATATCCATCTCAGACCCCATAAAGTATATATATTCTTGATCAGTGATGAAATCTAAGACGAACTGAGCATGTCCGTCCGTCCGTCCGTCTGTGGAAATCACGATTCAGTCCAAACGAAAAGAGCTAGACTCGAAGATGGGCTAAATCGGGCAAGAGGGAAAAAAGTTCCCCTAAGAAGAACTAAACCAACCCAGAAAAAACAACATAATTTTTAAAGTTTTTTGGTTATTTTGTTAAGCAAATGATATATTTTTATGTCAAATACGGTCCAACGCCTTAAACTTGGAGCCATTAAATAAAATAAAAATATTTTTTGACCCCGCCCACTTCAGTGGGCGTTATTATAGGCAAAAATAGCTTAAAAATTTAACAAATTGTTTTACTTAAGCCTACATTCCTTAAAAATAACACTTTTAAGCTTTAATGACGAAGCTGAGACGAAACCTGGTACTACTCTGCCCTACCCCCTCCTTCCCCTTCGCCCCCTAAATGACCCTACCAAAAAAAATTTTTTTTGTAAATTTTGTATATAATCATCCCAAGCATTTATCTTTACAGTTTTATGCCTGCCGATTTCTGCCCTACCTCCCCCCCCCCACCTCTTCCTTTGCCCCCTAAATGACCCTACCAAAAAAAAATTTTTTTTTTTTTAATTTTGTATATAATCATCCCAAGCATTTATCTTTAGAGTTTTATGACTGCCTGTTGCTGCCCTACCCCCTCCTCCCCCTTTGCCCGCTAAATGACCCTATTAAAAATATATATACATTTATTTTATTTTGTGTATAATCATCCCAAGCATTTATTTTTACAGTTTTATGTGTATCTGTTTCTGCCCTACCCCCTCTCCCCCTTTGCCCTCTAAATGACCCTATCAAAAAAAATAAATTTTAATTTTGTATATAATTATCCCAAGCATTTATTTTTAGAGTTTTATGTGGAAAACATGATATTGTATAATTTTGAACCCCGCCCCCTTTAGTGGGCGTTGACGTACGATATTATATAAAGGAACTCTGTCCCACCAAGTTAAACATTTCAAATTCACTTACTAAATATTTGGACGGTATTTAAGATTCGACCCGGTCGAATATAACGTTTTTACTTGTTTAATATGAAGTCTATATGAAAGATTCAGAACAAATTCTAAGCATCGAATCCAAGCGTGTAATGGGCTTATGCCATATTTTAATGAATTTGGTTTTGGCTGAAACACTAATGAGCTTAAATCTTTTATTGACAAAAACTGCTTCGGATTTCCACCACATATTGGCCACGACTGAGGATACTTTGTTTCCGTAAGAACGTTCAAAACTTTTCCATCAATTAAAGTCATTATAAGTTCATACTTTACTGATATTTTTCTACCATTTAAAAAATATTCTAAGGGCTCAAGGTTTTTTATTTGCATATCCAAATTGTTTTTTTCTTTCAAAATACGTTCCTTCGTTTCCTTAATAAATTTAATTGGTCGGCAAAAACGCACAGATTTAGGTGTACGATTAATCCAAACGGTTTCATGATGCGACGTGATTAATTGTAGTGGTATAATTGATGTCACAAATAGCGAGTTATCTAAACTTTGCCCTGTGGAACCGTCGAAACCATAACTTAAAACCAATGTGACAGCTCATCTATTTGCATCAAAACTTCTTCTTGGTATGACAAAATTCTTGCTGCTGTATGGTTAACCCAGCTCTGCAGAGGAATTTGTGCTGATGATTCCGTTACCGATAGTCCATCAGGTCGGCATTGCAATTTGCACTCGAATTTTTTAGTAATGTGGATAAATATCACAGTTTCGTGACTTGCTTTGTTAAATTATTTTCCATCAAAAATAGTAATGCTTCCTCGGGGGAGAGTGGTAATAGTTTTTTTGTCATTGGAGGTTAAAACTTTTCTCATTTTTGTAGCCCTAAATGGAGATGAAGCTGCTTCCTTTAAAGTTTAAATCCTTTGCTTTTGATGCATAAGCTGCTATTGAAGCAGCATGGACCAATAATTTGCTATCGTGGCCCTGGGCGGACGATACTTCGGAAGCAAGTTTTCGTTTTTGCCTCGCACTTTCCTCGCTGTATCCAACATGACGGCGACCTCTTTTGTTTGCGACATCACTTTCAGAAATTTTAAATTCAGTCACATTTGATAACCATAAACTTTCGTTGTTCTCAAATCACTTCACACATCTTTGATTCTTGTTCCACTTTTGGGTAGCATTTGCACAAAAATTTTTAATTTTCTTTTTGATTAATGCCATACACTCGTCATCCACACTTCTATTAAATTTCGTGAAAACCCAGTTGACAACAGTTGTAGCATTTCGATTATTATCTATTATCTATTTTTATCTATTTCGATTATTATCAAAATTTAACTATATCCGTATTTTTTATTTTTACGCAATCTTAAAAGCAAAATATAAATAATTTAGAGCAGTGGGGCTGCAGTTGGCTACAGTTGAAATTACAACCACATCATTACCTTTCTCCACATATATATGTATTGTTCAACAAATACGTCCCAATAAACAAAATACTACTCCAAGAAACACGCGGTCAATAACCAAAACTACACAGAAAATACGACACATTTGATACAACAAAAAATTTACAACATTTTTATGAAACTTATTAATAAAAATTTTTTTTACATACCTGAATTAATATTTTCCATTTTATAAAAATTGTACACAATTTATAATATTTTGTTAAACGATGGATTAAATGTTAGGCATTATAAAGCTGAATGTCAGAGAACAATATAAACAAAAAAAAAACTACAATTTTGACAGCTTGGCTTTAAGGCATGGGTTGCCACCTAACTCTCATTTTTGCATTTTTGGGTATTTAAAAATGTTTATTACAAAATGCCATTATCACTTTTTTGAAATAGTACACTTTAAAACTTGATTTCTTGTCTCAAAAACCATTCATATGACCTATAGTGCGCTGCTTCTAAATGTATTGCTTTCGTTGAAAAGCTAACGAAAATGCACACGTAACCTTTTGTAATTCTACACGAGTTATTATTACAATTCTTTACATCGAAAGGTCCAGCGAAATTAACTCCCGTGTTAATGAACAGTCTATCAACCGTAGTACGCTCAGAGGGAAGCGCGGCCATTATCTGGCTACAAATACGTTGTCGATCAATTGTACAACGTTTGCAGTTATGAATCATGATTCGTACCGTGAATGTTACCACCGTGAATGTTAAGCAAATATATTAATTCTGCAATAAGCTTTTTAAAACGAAGGCCATACGGTAGAATAATGTGATACTGTTCGCGGAACGATAGTGAGGAAGATTTTACGAATCTACAATTCAATCTCATTATTTTTCGTTTATCTAAAAATGGATTTAAAGGCAATAACAAACTTTTTGATGGTAAGGGCTCCTTTTTTGAGAGACTTTTATATTCCTCTGCGTAAAAGGCTTTTTTACCAACAATAGGCAAAAAAAATTTGACTCTTTTATGTGATTGATGAGTACAGTGAAAGAAACGTAAAATATATGCTACAGCCATAAGTGAAGAAAATCTGTCGAAATGTCTTAAAATTTCGAGAAAAAAAAAATAATCATGAACTTTTATTTTGCGACCGTATCCAAATTTTCAAAATTATCTTGATACCAATGGTTCTCGAGTTTAACCAGCCATGAGGGCCCGTGCCACCAGAGGTCACTTTCCTATAATGTGAGTGGGTCTAACCCCCCAGCTGCTTAAATCAACAGGAATATCTTCTGAACGAACATGAAACCAATTGTAGTTACCTGTATTTTCCTGAATGCGGAACAATCTATTTGGCAACTATGCCAGGACGATAGTTGAATCTATTCAACAACATACTATCTATTTTTCTGAGAATCTTTTTCAGCAGATCTGATACTATAATAAATGGCAATAAATTTCTACTCGTGGGGTTTCTGTTCGAATATGTATTACCCACACTTATGCCTTTTCTGAGGCATCTGAGAAGACATGAATTTTAGTAGTCGCGTCTTTATAATAATTTACCCATATTGGCACCTGAATACACTTTATTTGATTAAAAGATTCAACGAATTGTAGCTACTCCGTTCTGCTGAGGACGAAAGAGAATCATCTCAGTCAATATTATCAAGCCAAATGGGTTGCATCATAATTTTTGGTTTAATAATTACTGAACTTAGCCAACCAATCGGATCATAAAACTTAGCTATACAATCATACCCCGGTTTGCGTAGCTTCGATTTGCGCCGTTTCGAAGTTACGTTTTTTTTTAAATATCCGTGATTTTGATGCTGCGTCGTTTTTGCTTCAGTTTGCGTGTCATGGATTCGAAGTTGCATCGTTAGAGCTTCGATTTGCGCCGTTAATAAATGTTTTTACAAAGCGAAAATAGAAAAAGGGGATTTCCCGTCTACATCTACATAATGAAAATGTATATGTATGTAAAAATTGTCTACAAATTTGTCTTCGTTGGTAGTTTCAAATTACATTTGGTCAAGTGAAGTTTAACCTAAATAAAAATGAGTCAAAAAAGGAATGAAAATAAGCTTAGAACAAAAACTGGACATTTTAAAGTGTTTTATATCAGGGGAACAATCGATTTAGATAACTCGAGCACAGAATAAAAAAACTAACATATTAGTGTAGACTTTTGATTTTTCATTTATGTACTATGAATTTCTTATTTTTCATTTTAATCTTAATATTTTTGTTATGTTTTTTATGTGTTTTTCATGAATTATTATTTTTTATTTTAATAAAAACTATTATTACACAAATAATAATAAAAAATTTATATTTTATTAAACAATTTTTTTTACTAAAATTATGAGTCTCGGAACGAGTTAAATGAAAATTAATATAAGTGTATGAAACACTAGCCCAATTCACAATCCTGTGCAAATGGTCTTGCATTATAGCACTTGCAAATTAAGAGAGTATTTGAGAGCATTTTCAATGTATTTTGTTGGTGTAGAGTACAATTATTTTGCTCATGCTACGATGCTAGACTACTTGCTCGAGATTGTGAACTGGGCTACTGTGATTCGGTTTGCGTCGTTTCAGTTTGAGTCTCGTTTTTTCGGTCCCAATTAACGACGCTAACCGAGGTATTAGTGTACTCGATAATACCTCGCTTTTCTTATAAATTTCTTCACATATTTTATCAGAAGGCGACAAAATTTGTGTTTTTGGAGTTTTTTTCCAATTCCCAAAATCTCAAAAGGTTTTGTTTTAAATTATCTTCTTCTGGTAATTTATTTCTAATATCCGAAGGAAACATAAACGACGCAAATTGCCTGATATGGCAAGTAAAACTAGAGCACAAGTCTCCTTAAGTTGTCGATCTAATGGCGACCCGACTCTTAATAGAAATTGTAGAAAGTTCCCTGTTAACACCGGAAATCTTTACATTCATAGAATGTGACGGAAGTCGAAATTAATTTTGCAAAGGGTCAGATATGAATGAAGCTTCAGATGCTGGATCTGTTAAGGCCCTTGCTGAATACGTTGTATCATGGCAAATAATTGAGACCATCGTACAACGATTGAAGCAGAGTAAGATGTTTCTGATTGCATTTAAAACAAAGATGTTCGCTTTTACAATTTTTGACTTCACGAGATTTTGAACGGCAGTTCACTCAATGAAATTTTTTTATAATAGAAACTCTCAGAAACAGACATATTTTTAAAACGACGGCAAAATCGTAACAAATAATTTTGTTTTGGACATAAAACACACGAGACTGATGAGCTTTTTCTCGAAACATGACGTTTGATTTTTCTATCATTTGCTTTCTTTTCATTTTCTGAACCTCTAAGATCACGTATACAATCTAAAGTTTGAATTCGTTCAGTTAAATCTAAGTCCTACTGATTTAATTTTTGTGTTTGGCGATTTTAATTCACCTAGCATCACAAGGAAACTTTCACCTGAACATAGTTTTTATATACCTACTCGTACTCAGATTTATATTTGCATCAAATAAACGGAACTTTTAATTTTTATGGTAAAATTTTGAACGTGGTATTTGTTAATGAGCCTAAAGAATACATTGTAAGCCGAGCTTATCCCGTTAGTATGTCTGAGGACCATTACCAGCCCACAACTGAAATAAGCTGCAACATATTTACTATTTTTCTAGTAAGAAATTCAACTACTAACGGATCGTCATTTTCAATTGATACTTTGGTTAATTCTTTCCATAAAACTATTTTGGAATATATGGATGAATGCATTCCTAAGTATGTAGCAAGAAACAATTTTGGCCCATCCTGGAACTCCAAGCAAGTTACCTCTCTAAAAAACTTGAAAAATAAATACTTCAAAAAGTTTCAACAATATGGATTTTCTTTTTTCTACTCCAGGTATTCAGTTCTTCGTGCAGAATTCAATCTGCTGAACACACAACTTTACAATGATTACACCCGTGTCGTTAAGCGCAACCTTGTTCAAGATCCTAAAACGTTCTTTAAGTTTGTTAATACTTAAAGGAATTCAACTGGTTTCATGCCCTTAGGGCATGAAATTGTTATGCTCTCAGACTAGTGATGAATTGGAAATTTGTATCTGATGCTGTGTTCGATGCTAATACTATATACCCTTACAAAATAGCTGGTCATAATAATATACATACATTTACTATCACTACCTCTCATATTTTAAAGTGCTTAAAAAGTGTTCGTTGCTTCCATACATTCTGATGCTGTGTTCGATGCTAATACTATATACACTTACAAAATAGCTTTTCATAATAATATACATACATTAGTAGTGATGTAACCTCTCATATTTTAAAGTGCTTAAAAAGTGTTAAATCGTCACACATTGCGTCATAATTAACTGTGCTTCTGCTTTACTAATACCATTGTCCATAATATTTAATGCATCTATAAACTGTGGTCACTTTCCCGATATTTGGAAAATATCTTATATTATCCCTCTGTTTAAAGCCGGAAATAAATCTGAAATAAGCAATTACAGAGAAAAAGCGAAACTTTTTGAAAAATGTATGGTGGATAGTCTTAATCATCAAATTTTTTCCTTGTTGTCACCACTTCAACATGGGTTTCGTAAATGGTTTTCTGCTACGACTAATATTCTCCAGTTAACAACTTTAGTGAATGCAGCTTTCGCCAAAGGTTATCACAATGCTGTCATCTATACTGATTTCAGCAAGGCACTTGACATAATGGGTTTTAATAATAATTTATTATGCTGGATTAAATCTTATTTGTTAAACAGGACACAATCGGTAAAATTTAACGCTGCAGTTTCAAGGGATTTTTCAGTAATCTCTGGTGTTGCGCAGTGGAGCCACCTTGGTCCAATTCATTTCCTTCTATTTATTAATGACCTAACAGAAGCAATAATATGTTGATGTATGTATATGCTGATGACGTAAAAATACATCTTGAATCTATTTAAAAACAATTTTTAATTTTCTGCCTAAGAAACGTTTATAGAAATCGGTTGGCACTTCCATCATATTTTACGAGATTAGATCAACACCTCTTTTATGGTAAATCTTATCAGTGGTAACATCAGTTCCGAATTTTTACTGAACAGTGCATGTTTCAATATTCTTCAACGTTCACTTCGTTCTTTTAACCCACTCTATGTTAGTGCTTGTCGTACTAACTTTGAAATGTACTTGCTTTAACCAAATGTATCATTTTATAGATTTTTCTCAGAACCTTTGTATCATCAAATGTAACGTCATACTATTTTTAAATCATTAGCTTCTATTATGTTCTTTAAATTGGGTCATATTTAATTTGTGTTGATTTAATTGAATTATATATTATTTTGCTTAAATAGTCCGTAACGAAATTGTCCATAGACTAAATTAAATAAATAAAAGGAGGTACAAATCTTTCCAAAGAGACAAGGCACCTTTTTCCTTTATAGTGTACTCCCATAGAGCGACTGTATTCGAAGGCAACCGTTGAATACAAATAAATATACTTTCCTTTGTGCCTTGGAATATTTATCATGTCTTTCTGAGATTTAAAAACAAATTTCGAACAATTATCCTATGGATCCCATTTTATTGTATCGATTTGATACACTTATATACCAGTCAGAAACCCATCAATGCCACGTTGCAGGATTTTTAGATCGGAGCTCGGTTCTTTGGACACGGATTATAAATTAAAACGACATTTTAATTGATTACACACTGATACAAAATTCGAAAAAAATACACTTGGAAAGAGACCCATATTATACGTTCCTGATTTTAATTAAAGTACTCTTGCTTTATAAAATGGTAAATACGCATTTTTTATAAAGACAAAATAGATTGGGTTTCCTGATAAATTAGATAGAAAAATCTAAAAAAAAATTTTATTTAAATTTTCGCGGAAAATATTTTTATGAAAAATTGGTCAAGTTAAAAAATTCTTTTTACGAAAATAAAGCCTATCTTCTTTTCTGCCGAAACGCGTTTTAAATTTTAAAATCGATTTAAAAATGACTCAGTTAAGCCTTTGTTCCCCACTAAGTGCAAAAAAATCGTTTTTTATCAATAACTTTCGATTTTGAGGGTATATCGAAATTTTTAAAAATGGCAAAATGATCTCCTAATCAAGCCGTATTGATTGAGCTGGGTCTCATTTCAAGTGTATTTTCACTGTGTCACCGTGTTATTGAACAACATTCGCGAACTTTTATTTGTAGTCATAAATCCTGCGTTAGTTAACGGACACTTTGACACAATTTCTTTAATAAATAAAAATGTTTCTATATTACTGAGGCGACTGTTATTAATATTCAAAGCCGTAAAGACATCTCGAAATGTTGGCCATGAAAGATAATCATGAAGTGTATTCGATAATATCCAAAAAGTAGGGAAAGAATTATGTATACTTTCATATAAAAATGGCAAAACATCACTTAAGTACGGTTACCGGTTCACTTGCTGAAAACATCACAGGCTTCCTACTAGGATGACTTAAAAATTAGCAAAAATTTGGAAACAGGACAACAGCTGTTTAACGACTGGGTACTTAGACACAGTATAACAAAAAATGTTTCGGTTCAGCTTCAATTTGAATGAAGCTTATATGTATATATATATATATATATATATATATATATATATATATATATATATATATATATATATATATATATATATATATATATATATAATGAAATATATAAAATTAAAAAAAATTATCCCCCTTATCCCACCTTTTTTCAGATTCCCAAACGTCTTCTGTTAGCCTTAGCAATTTTGAAAAAAGAACTTGAACTATCAAAGTTACAACAGAAAATTGGACGTGAAGTTGAAGAGAAAGTAAAACTGCAGCACCGCAAGTATATTTTACACGAACAACTTAAAGCTATTAAAAAGGAATTGGGAATTGAAAAAGACGATAAGGATGCAATCGGTGAAAAATATCGTGAAAAACTCAAAGACAAAACAGTACCTGAAAACGTAATGACAGTTATTGATGAAGAACTGAATAAGTTAAATTTCTTAGAAAGTCATAGTTCAGAGTTTAATGTTACACGTAACTATTTGGATTGGCTCACTTCTTTGCCGTGGGGTGTTACCAGCAAGGAAAATCTTAGCATAGAAGAGGCAACCGAAATACTCGATAACGATCATTATGGTATGGAAGATATTAAAAAAAGAATTTTGGAATTCATAGCCATTAGTCAATTGAAGGGATCAACTCAGGGTAAAATTTTATGTTTCCATGGACCCCCCGGTGTGGGCAAAACCAGTATAGGTTAGTAAACAAAAAGCAGTGTAATTCTACCAAATAAATAATTTTTAATTGCATTTTTAAGCTCGCTCTATTGCCCGTGCCTTGAATAGGGAATATTTCCGTTTTAGTGTTGGTGGCATGACAGATGTGGCTGAAATAAAAGGACACAGGCGTACATACGTAGGTGCTATGCCCGGAAAATTGATACAATGTTTAAAGAAAACAAAAACAGAAAATCCATTAGTTCTTATAGATGAAGTTGATAAAATTGGCAAGTATGTTTTTAAAGAACATTTTATATAAAAATTCACATGCCAATTAATACTTTTCACAGGGGTTATCAAGGTGATCCGAGCTCAGCTTTGTTGGAACTTTTAGATCCTGAACAAAATGCCAATTTCTTAGATCATTATCTTGATGTTCCTGTAGATTTATCTCATGTTTTATTCATTTGTACAGCAAATGTAATTGATACTATACCGGAACCTCTGCGCGATCGAATGGAACTTATTGAAATGTCTGGTTATGTGGCTGAAGAAAAAGTTGCTATTGCTCGCCAATATCTTATACCACAAGCCATGCGCGATTGCGGTTTAGAACAAAAGCACATTACTCTTAATGATGATGCTTTAAATACTCTTATTCGTAGTTATTGTCGCGAGTCTGGTGTGCGCAACCTGCAAAAGCAAATAGAAAAAGTCATACGCAAAGTGGCTTTCAAAATTGTCAAAAAGGAGGGCAATCATCATGATGTTAGCAATGACAATCTCACTTCATATTTAGGCAAACATGTATTTTCATCGGATCGTATGTACGAATATACTCCGCCAGGTGTGGTTATGGGATTAGCCTGGACATCTATGGGTGGTTCGGCCTTGTACATAGAAACAGCAAAGCGCAATGTAGTGCAGTCAACGAAAGGTGAAAGTAGCAGTGGTTCAATAAATATAACGGGTAATTTGGGTGATGTTATGAAAGAGTCTGCGCAAATATCTTTAACAGTCGCACGTAATTTCATGCGCGACTTAGATGATAAAAATAGTTTCCTTGAAAACAGGTAATAACTAAATACGCGTTTAAAATAATATTTTTTTAACAAATCTGTTTTTAAACATCAGCAATATACATTTGCATGTTCCTGAAGGTGCTACACCCAAGGATGGGCCCAGTGCTGGCGTTACAATTGTTACCGCTCTTATGTCCTTAGCGACCAACACACCAATCAGGCAAAATATTGCAATGACTGGTGAAATATCACTGAAAGGCAAAGTTTTGCCAGTGGGCGGCATTAAGGAAAAGACAATAGCGGTAAGTGTCATATAGTTAGCGATGGAACGATTAATAGTCATATGTATTAATAGCACTGCACAACATAAAACAGAAATAAAGCTCCGACAACTAAGCCAGTTCTAGAATCCCTTTTGGCACATCCTAGTAGTAAATTGTAAATCCTGTAATACTTCAGTTTTATTATTATGCTAAAAATTATTATTCAGACTCAACCATTATTCAAATCTACATGTTGACTTTATTTGTGCCTTGGAATGTTTTTCTGAAATTAAAACAAATTTTCGGAAAATTATCATATCAGTCTCAATTGAATTTAGTATACAAATTGCTGTGTTTGCTGTGCATAAGCTAAGGGGATTTGTGATGTTCGAATTAGGTTGAAGTCTAATGATGATTATGTGTAAGAGCCAATGAAATGCAGGCAATTTTTATTAAAAAATTATTTTCGACATTCTATATAATACCAAAAAAAGGAATTTGTAAATTTGCTTACTGAGCCTGAATAATATTTTTTAGCTTAATAATAAAATCAATCCAAAATCTGGAATAGTAATACCAAAAGCTGTTTCCTTTAATTTTAGCATTTATATGTAAATATGTACGAGGAGCATGTTTGTTAAACAATTTGAGCCACCCTGAAATCGTCAATGTATAGGTCTTTTTTTAATTTTATTTATTTGTTTGTTTATTTAATCGAGCCCAAAGGACCATATATGATTAAAAAAATGTTTTACAATTGTAATGATTATATACATAACAGAAAAATAATATTAGATAATAATTCGATAACAATTCAATATTATAAAGTTAAATAAATGTAAGATTTAAAAATGTTTGTACTGTTGATTGTAATTAACGTTCCATGCGTTAATTAGTTAACAATGAAGACAACGTTAGATATAATTATTAAATAGCAAATGTTTAAATCGCGATGTAGAGTATTCAAAGCTTCTCAATCTAATGGGTAGATTATTGTATAATCTACAAGATCTGACTATGAACGATTTCTCAAAAAAGGAGTTGCAAATTTTTGGTAAAATTAATTGTGGATTACGATTGGATTGAGCGAACCGAAACGAAGGTCTTAGGTATTGGTTTGAATTAAATTTTAACACATATACATTGCATAAAATTCGAATATTTATAAAGCTTGGTACTGAACATCCTAAGAATTTTTTTTATAGAGACGTGGCTACCTGGACCGAAATAAATAGCTTTTGTTTTTAAAGGGTTGAAGTGTAGCTTATTGTTTTTTTGCCCAGTTCGATATCCTCTCTTTGAAAAAAGTCGCAAAACTCCTGAAAAATATGAAAATAATTCAATATGCTTATTCTGCTGTGATTTTTGAAAATAATTTGTAATATACCAAATCGGGTTTAAAATATTCTATTCGACATATTGTCTCAATTAAATTAGTGCTTTTTGTTTGTTATATGGTCAAGAATGTCTATATGCCTGATTTGTTTTTTATTTGTTTATTTATTCAAATAATTAAATTTAAGCTATTATAACACTAGATAACAATAACAAATTCATTTATACAATGTCTCTAAATCGAGCGCTCAAGTATTATAATGTAACATAATAATAATTTGCTTTTTACAAAAAGTTAACAATATTTATATATTTACAAAAAGTGAATATAATTTTTAATATATTATATAGTATAATGAAAAGTTACAAAAAACATTATTTTTATATCAGAAAAAAAGGAGAAAAGTCAGAGGGGTAAAAAAATAGAAACGGAAAAACTTTAGTTTGGTACATACCAAAACATTTTGGCATTAAATTTTTTGTGCTAATTTTAGATATTTTTCTGATATACTTGTATTGTATCTCATATCTAATTGATTTAAATTACAATTAAATGTTTTTATATTTGCCCGTCTATAATTGTGATATATTATGGGAACACCATTATCATTTTGGACAAAACCTTTACTATCCAGATACACAAAAGCTTCTTGTGCAACAAATCCACTTACTAAGGAGCTAGTTATGTATTCATAGTTTGTGTAATAAGGATCCATTATATAATTATTATCTGTACATTTTCAACACCGTAAAACGTGATTCGTTATCAGGTAAATTATAAAATTATCTATACGAATTATATTTGCATTGTTGTACAGAATTTTGTTAGAAATATACTTAGTGAAGTCACTATTTGCAGATCTATAAAGTGAAGTGCATGATCTTATGCATTTCCTCTCAAATATTCTCATTTTTTCCATCCATTTTTCCAAATGGATGCTGATCCACAGAATTTTCATTTGCCCGGGTATCACCTCCTGTCGCATTTTATTCTGCATAGGGGCCTTGCAATATATGTACGTAATGAAGTTGTGTACCAATGCCAGCAACCATTAGGCATGTCTGACGCAGAATTTAGCTGTCTTTGGGTTAAATTTAAAGTCGGTACACACTTTTTACATTTCGGGTTTCTGTATAGAAGTCCAAACGCGGAAAGAGATACTACCATACATGGCTTCGATACTCTTTCCGACTCCATATCGAAGATTCTTGATAGTTGTCCGAGCAGTAAAATTGTTCTTGCTGGTGATTTCAATGTTCATAACACATCTTGGCTTCGCCATTCGAGCCACACAACCTCAGAGGGCCAATTTGCTGAGTTGTTCGCCGCGCACAATCACCTTGTGCAATTAGGTAATGAACCAACACATATTCCGTGTATTGAAGGGCACCAACATAATACGCTTGACTTTTTTCTAACTTCACATCCTGAAAAGTATGAAGTTATCGTTAATGCCCGTAACTCGGATCATTGCACCAGTTCCGCAACCTTTCCGTTCTCCAAACTTCGCAACGTTTCGCGTGCAGCCACGAAGCGTAGTAAATATATTTACGAAAAGGGTCGTTGGGCCGAGCTCAACGAATTCTTTCGGAATTTTAATTGTAAACTATGTTTTTTGACAATGATGTCAATTCCATGGCGAAAATGGTTGAAAACACAATTCTACTGGGGATGAAAGCTTTTATTCCCTGTAAGCAAATTTCGGTTAAACCTAGGGCGAAGTCTTGGTTTAACCAGGCATGTAAAGATGCGTTGCGATCCAGAGAGGAACCATTCAGTACTTGGCGTAATAACGAAAATGCCTATACTTATTTGCTACGCAAGAAGGCAAGATCTTCGTGTGCCAAAGTGTTAAGACGCGAAAAGGCTTTATACGAGCAGCGTATTCGCACTAGAATTCTCACTGCCCCCAGGGTTAGTAAGAGTTTTTGGTCATTCGTCAAAAGTGTTAAGGAAAGTGCTAGTGCTTTAATTCCGACTCTTTTGAGGAATGACCAAATATTTACTGACCCTGTTGATAAAGCTAATATATTGGCTGAAATATTTGCAAGTAACTCTCACTTGCCTGATAGCTCTCAACCACTCCCCGCGCTCGAGAGAGTATCCGTAACTATGCCTAAGATATTTTTTCGAGCACGTGCAGTTAAAAGGGTTCTTGCGGAACTCAGCACAAGGAAGTCTCCTGGGCCGGATGGAATCCCTGCTCTGGTCCTGAAGCAGTGCTCTTCGACGTTAGCACGTCCATTAGCCAAACTTTTTAGTTCACTATACCACTCCGGTAAATTTCCAATGTGCTGGAAGGTTGCTAATGTAACGCCAATCCCCAAAAAGGGTGTGGCTAATAACCCTGAAAATTACCGCCCGATTGCAATATGTTCTGCTATATCGAAGGTGATGGAAACTATGCTTAACTTCCATCTTGTGAAATATTGGGAGTTCAACAGTTTACTAAACGACCGCCAGTATGGTTTCCGCAGAGGCCGCTCTACGGGTGACCTATTGGCCCTTCTTTCGGAAAACTGGTGTAGTTCCATACACCGTTTTGGCGAAAGTAAAGTGGTGGCTCTAGATATTTCTAAGGCGTTCGATAGAGTGTGACATGGAGCACTGCTGTCCAAACTTATTGTATTTGGTGTCGGAGACACCTTCTCTCGGTTTATATCGAGCTTCCTCAGGGATCGCTCTATACGAGTTGTTATAGATGGGGTCTCATCCGATGAGTTCAGAGTCAACTCATCGGTACCACAGGGCTCCGTTCTTTCTCCTACTCTATTTCTAATTTTTCTTAACGATCTACTTTCCCAAACTTCCTGTCCTATTTACTCTTTCGCAGATGATAGCAGCCTTTCGCATTCTTATTCATTTAACTGCAGGCCGTCAACGTCTGAAATCGAGACGAGGAGGCAGTTTATGAATGACGTTCTGGATAGTGACCTCGCGAAGAATTCCAAATGTGGTCAGGCGAACAGGTTCGATTTTAATGCCCGTAAGACCCAGTGTTGTATGCTTACGCATCGACGTACGTATGACCATGCTGCTTCATCTGTTTCTATGGGTGGTGTAAGTATTATGGAGTCAGGGGCTCTTGATTTTCTGGGCATGAAAGTGCAGTGTGATGTCAGATGGACGGAACATGTCTTCAGGCCTTGGCTTCTTAAGACGGTGCAAGAGATACTTCACCCCTTCTGATCTTCTTATTATTAACACCACTTAATCCGCCCGAAGATGGAATACAACTCTCTTGTTTGGGCCGGTGCTTCAAATTCTATTTTGAAGTTACTCGACCGCGTACAGGAGAGGGCGATGAAACTCATCGGAGACAGTAGGGTAGCCAACTCTATTGACTCTCTTGAGCATCGTCGCAACGTGGGGTGCGTCTCGTTGTTCTATCGTTACTATAATGGCAGGTGCTCTGGTGAAATTAGGGAACTTGTTCCTGAAACCCATTCTTTCTTACGCTCAACGCGTTTTTCTTCAAGAGCGCATGCGTTTGTGGTCGATATTCCAACGAATCGCACTACGCATTACAGAGAAAATTCGGTTTTTGGCCGAACAGTCCGTATGTGGAACAAACTACCTGCAGATGTGTTCCCCGCCACTTACAATTTGATGGTGTTCAAGTCGAATATCCACAGACACTACTCCCTTTATCCTCCTTCCCAAAATCTATTTTCCTAGTTCCAGCGCAATGCACTGCATATGTAGGGGTTATCCCCTGAGTGCTGGTCCTACTCCTAAAAAAAATTACTGTTAATTTTGTCGATTTTGTCGTCATGATGGTATATTATAATATCATCAGCAAATGAAATGATGATCTGTTTGGTTAAGTAGTTCTAAAATATACAAGTTAAAAAGGATGGGAGAATTAAATGACTTATCGGTCAATATTCTGGTAAGAGACTGAATGTTTTATTGCTTATCATATTGTATATTAGTATTATTAGGTTTAAGGGTAGTCAGTATTGAAATAATTTATGTATTAAGCCATCGATCCAAACACTGTCGAATGCTTTTTCCATGTCTATGAGACATGCTCCTGTACAAAACTTTTTTGCCAGTTCCAATTAATATCGGTAGTTATTTTATGTATTGCGTTAATGGTAGAATGTTTGAATTTAAAGCCAAATTGCTTTTCTCTATATATTTTAATATTATTACAAAATTCATATAGAATATTATTTACACATATTTAAAAAATTTTACTGATGTTAGGTAGTAAACTTATGGGTCGCAAATTTTTTGGGCTATTTGGCTCTTTATCCTTTTTAGGCAGTAACACTACTTTAGCTATTTTCCATTTGTTAGGAAAATATGAATTATTCAGCATATTGTTGAACAATATGCAAAAATCAAAATCATTCGCTGTGGAATATTCTTTAATATTATGTTTGGTATATTATCAATTCCGGACGACAACTTATTTTTTAATTTAGAAAAAATATAAAGAATATTTCATTGGTTCTTACACCAACGGCAGGCTAATTGTATGAAGGTGGAAAAACGAAATGGATTTATATCGAATAAAATTTGTTTGTTGTGTTTTCTAAAATTTCAAATCCTATCGTTTTGCTTATGTAATTCTCAAATCATATTTGGGAGGTTATGTATGTATAAGCTGAGAGGTTTTGTTATTTTGGAATTAGGTTACAGTCTACTGATGACTTGGTGTAAGAACCAATGAATTGCAGGCATACATGTACATACCTTTCAATTTCACTTCGCTCCTCATGTTGTTTTCAACGCAAATTGCGGCGCGCCCGTCTTATAGGTGGTATAGTTCTAAATTTTATAATAAACACATTCAGATTTCTAGAGAAATCAACGTTTAAAAGACCCAATTCCAAGCACAAAAAGTAATTTCCAAAACCAATCCTAACGCACAGCGACTGTGTTAGTTCATGTGAAATGTTTGGCAGCTCTACAGATGCTTTAATTTGCAGTGGCTTCAATGAGAAAAGACAAGTAGGTTTTTACTATTTTCTTTACAATATTTATGTTTTCTATCTCCATAGGAACCTTTCCTGTGCGTCAACCGAAATATGAAAACAAAAATTGGTCAAGGTTCTCTCTCACTTGCTTCTCAACGCATTTTACGGTTCATTTTTATATTGATGGATAGATACATATGTATGTAGATAGATAACTATAATCAAAACAGACAAATGAAAATGTTTTTTCTGTTTGCTTTACGATATATAGTTCGTAAATTTCACATCATAGTAGTGAAATGTTCTCTCGTTGCTAAATCTTTTAATGATATTTTTCCCTGTTTACATTTGATGAAAGGGTATTATACGTTTGTCATTCTGT
Source organism: Linnaemya tessellans (assembly GCA_951800035.1). Lineage (NCBI taxonomy): Eukaryota > Metazoa > Arthropoda > Insecta > Diptera > Tachinidae > Linnaemya > Linnaemya tessellans. Next base: position 80,760,960 of record OX637535.1, read on the forward strand.
ATGTAATTTTCTCAATATTAGCATACTACCCCATAAAGTACATTCTGGGTTTTTTTGACGGATGTTTTGGAAATGATCCTAAATAGATTGTTGTTAAAAATCAGCAAAACTCAAAATATGGTTCTAGAGCTGGAAAGCTTACACTTATTTTTGCATATAAAAGTAACAAGTTAAAACTAGTTGTTTTTTCATGAAGAATTAAATTAGTATTAAATTAAAAAATGAAATAAACGATTCCAGAGTTGGCCAACTGAAACTTTTTCCGATAAGTACATAAATGTTAATATATATTTTTTTTAATTAGAATTATTTCATGCTTCAGGAATAATTAAATTGGTACTAATAATTAAACGACGTGGAATAATTTAAACTTTTTTGAAATAATAAATTAAACGTCAATGTAAATTTTTATTTGTCGAACTTTATTAATTTTAGAATTAAGATAACAATTTTTTATTCAGACTAAAGTTCAAATCTGCAATCTGCAAATTATATATTTTTATGAATTTTTATTATATTCAAGTTATTTTATTTTAGTGGAATATTATAATTTTTTTATTATAATCACACTAGCAGAAGAGATCAGTACTGATTTCAAGAAGCTTTTTCTGCACTAGTTTAATCTTTCCTTTTTCTTCCAAACACATGACATTAACTACGTTTTACGTTACACGGGTACAAATTTTTCAATGTTTAACATTCAAATGATTAGGCCAAAATCATTCCGGTTTTGTACTTTAGCACCACACTTTGCTGCCCATTTTTTCTCTTTAAAGTTTTGTACATTGTAATTTGCATAGTCTTCATCCTTATTGGATTTCTGTATCGGAAGGTTTGCTTCACAGTTTTCATGTATATCATCGCTGGAATATTCAATTGGTAGGGCTGCATTTAAATTATTTTCACTCACGTCGCCATCATCATAATTTCTATTCTTGGTTACACCAGGTTTATTACAAACGTTATACTTTGAAGATTTATGTGCATCGACAATATATTCTAAAAACTTCACATCTCGACTTATTATAATTTTATTTGTCTTGATATCTAACAGACGAAATGCTTTCGATTCATCTGAGTATCATACCATAATGTACCCACTTCATCTAATTTCCTTCTTTTCTGTTTATTAACGTGTGCATATGCAAAGAACATGGTTCATTTCTCAGGAGTATAGGTTGCTGGTGTATGATGCCTTCACTCTTCAAATAATATTTTATTTTATATGTTTATTTACAAATTCACCGCCACTATCTGTTCTCAGCACTTTAGGTTAGGTTAGGTTAGGTTAGCAGGTTGCTGGTAAAGGAAAGAAAAAGAGAGTCCAGCCCACTTGGGTCCAATTATGTTGATCCCTTTGTGATACCTGTATTAAGGAAGAGTGAGAAGATAAGAGATGAGGAAGAAGTAGGGGTAGTCGAAGTTGAGGTAAGAAAGATAGTAAAGAAGATAGTAAAGAAGAAAGTAAAGAAGAGAATGGGATACATAACCAACAGCTATGGTCGTGCATGCACGTCCCAGGGGAGTCAGCTGCCGAACCAGCCACTGCTCCTAATAAAGAGACTCAGGTATCTTAGCCCTATTTCTGATATCTCCGAAATGTCTCCAAAGCGTGTCCTGCCCAGAGACTGCAGGCGCTGCTCCTCCAGAGCAGGGCAGGAGCAGAGGAGGTGTGCAATGCTTTCCTCCTCCTCCTCATCATTGCAACTGGAGCAGTAGTCATTGTAGGGAAGACCCATGCGCCTGGCATGGATCCCAAAGGTGCAGTGACCAGTAATTGTGGCCACCATATTGCGTAGATGACCTCTTGCGAAGTTCAAAAGATCCCTCGTCCTCTTAGAGTCCAGGCGGGGCCATAAGACTCTTGATATTTCGCAAGTGGATTCTCTGAACCACCTGTCCTGAGCTAATTCGAATAGTGCAGTATCAAAGCGTCTCCAGCAGGATGAGAGTGGAATCCCACTTAGTTGGTCAATGTCGGCCTCCTGAAGTGTGGTTCCTCTCCCCGCCAGTTCATCCGCCTTAATATTGCCCATGGTGGTCCCATGTCCCCGCACCCAGTTCAAGGTGATGCGTGAATGTTCCGCAAGTCCGTCAAGGGCTCCGCGGCATTCCTGGACAAGTAGGGATGTGCTATACACCCCCGTAAGAGACCTTATTGCAGCCTGACTGTCGGTAATGAATTGGATGTCCCGGTTCGATATCCGATAAAACCTTAGCCACAACGCTGCCCTTTTGATGGCAGATATTTCCGCCTGTAAAACGCTACATTCATCCGGGAGTCTGAAGGACATCTCGATTCCAAAGTCTGGAATAAAGACACCCCCACCGACCCTGCCCCCCCGTTTGGAACCGTCCGCAAAAATCTGTACGGATCCGTGCAATGGGGAGAACCCTTCCGCCAGAGAAAACCTAAATTTCCTACTGAGGTAGGGTACCGGAGTGCAGTAGTCGATAAGATGCGGTAGATTACCCATCGTGTCTAAAATGCTAGCATGACCCCATGGTCTATGGGTCCATGCGCCTATTGTGTCCATTCTGACTGCGGTGCGTAGAGCCAGCTTCCTAGCAGTCAGGTCCGCCGGAAGCCAGCACAGCACGGCAAAAAGCGCCCTTGTTGGCGTCGTTCTAAGAGCACCCGTTATCATAAGTGCCATTCTGCGGAGAACCCTCTCCATGTTGGATCGGTTCCTCGCCACGTCCAGTGCTTTCCACCAGACCACAATACCATAGAATAGTATAGGTTTTATCACAGTCTCTAGTATCCAATTCACCCCCTTTGGGCTTATGCCCCAGGTAGGGCCAATTGCTTTCCTACAGACGTAAATTGCCATCGAGGCTTTTTTCACTCTTTCCTGGACATTAGAAGTCCATAATAGCTTACTATCAATCACAACACCCAAGTATTTGACTTTATCCGAGAGGTCCAAGGTAATGCCATTCAGTCTTGGGTGGATGAATGAGGGAATCTTGTACCTTCTCGAGAAGAGTACCAGTTCCGTTTTTGTAGGGTTGACGCTGAGTCCGCTTCTCAAACACCAATCGTTAACCCCTTTTAATGCTGTCTCCAGCCTCCGTGACATAGTGTCAAGATGGAAACCCGATATTGCCACTGCCACATCATCTGCATATGCAACAGTCTTAATATCCATGGTCTCCAGACTTCTAAGCAGCAGATTCATCGTTACATTCCACAATAAGGGTGACAGCACCCCACCCTGCGGTGTTCCCCTGTGGGCCCTCCTGGTGATGGTGGCTGTACCTAAGGTGGAGGTAATAATTCTGCGTGAGAGCAAATTTTCAATAAGCCGAATGGTCGTCCGGTCAATACCCAGCTCGCCTAGAGCGTGAATAATTGACATCGGATCAATGTTGTTAAAGGCCCCTTCAATGTCCATGAAGGCGGCCATAGTATACTCCTTGTGCTCCAGGGACTTCTCTATATGTCCCACGAGCGAGTGAAGGGCAGTCTCAGTCGACTTGCCTTTGGTGTAGGCATGCTGAGACGCGGAGAGGAGAGAGTGATCTATGGATGTTCTTATGTGAACATCTATAACCCTCTCCAGTGTTTTCAAAAGGAAGGATGTCAGGCTTATGGGTCTGAAATCCTTCGCCTTAGTGTGCGAAGTCTTCCCTCCCTTAGGAATGAAGATCACGACGCATTTTGTCCAGTTTGTTGGAATATATGACCAAAGGATACAAGCTTTGTATATAGCTAGTAGCCATGGAACTACGAGAGCTGCGTTCCGTTGCAGGTCCGCGGGTATAATGCCATCCGGTCCTGGAGATTTGAACGGATGGAAACTATTAATGGCCCAGCATATCCTTTCCGCATCCATGTCAATGGAAGCAGAAGGCTGGCTGTGTGAGGGGTATACCTGCGGTATTACCACATCAGATTGGGAACCCGGGAAGTGGGTGTCCATAAGAACCTCTAACGATTCGATACCATTAGTGGTCCAGCTGCCGTCATCCTTGTGGATGTAGCCGGGTATCGACGGCTGTTTGGCTAGGATCCTACGCAATCTGCATGTCTCGGAGGTAGATTCTACACTGGTGCAGAAGCTCCTCCAGGTCTTGCGTTTTGCGTTCCTGACCTCATTCTTGAATCTATTCAAGGAGGCTTTATAGAGTGTCCAGTTTCCCGTTCTCTTTGCCTCGTTGAAAAGCTTGCGGCAGTTCCTCCTGGTGACTGCTATATCATCAGTCCACCACGGAGGTCTTTGCTTGTTACGCTGTACAGATGGCCTACAAGATAGGCCTGTGGCCATCTCAAACGCATTCGTCAGTGTGTCCACTGCCTTGTCAATGTCCGCAGCTTCCCCTATGGTTGGAGGATGCGCAATAGAATTGGTGAGGATAGAGCTCTGTTCCTCCCAATTTGTTCTACGTCTGTTGACGCACAGTCTTATGCTACTACCTAAATTGCCAACCGCAAAGGTTAGATAGCGATGGTCCGAGAAGGAACAGTCAGAGGAGACCTTCCAATCTCGTATTAAATTAGCATGTCTTGCACTTATAAGTGTTATATCTAACACCTCCTGTCTGTTTGATACGATAAAAGTTGGTTCTGAACCCTGATTTGACACCACTAGTTTGTTTTCTAGAATGAAATCAAAGATACACTCACCCCTTTCATTTGTATTTGTGCTGCCCCAGATATGGTGGTGCGCATTTGCGTCGGCTCCAAGTATTACGGGAGTGCCTTTTGCATTTGCAACCTGAACCAAGTTGCGGACCAGTTTGTTTGGAGGTGGGCCCTGGTGATCGTGGGCCATATAGCAGGAGGCAAACCACACGGAGGTTTGTCCTGTCTCCCAGGCTGCAGTCACCGTGTCTTCATCACTATAATTAGATAGAATGAAGATATTCAGGTTGGCTTTCGCTAGAATGCAGGATCTAATGTTTTTTCCATCATTACCTGAGTTTTTGGCATACAGCAGTTTGTAGCCCTTTACGCCGAGACCAAGAATTTTGCCTTTGGAGGTCCATGGTTCCTGGATCAGCGCGATATCCTCTCCGCTCTCAGAGAGCCGGAGGGTCAACGCAGCAGAAGCTGCCTTGCAATGGTGAAGGTTGATTTGTATAACCTTCGCCATTTTAAATATCCGGGTCATAGTTGACGACGATTTCCGCGACCTCTGGATTTGGGTCCAGAATCGCGTTCTCGTCTTCCGCGAACTCCAGTCTCTCTAGGAGGTCTCCAAGCAGACATGAGTCTGCTTGGGAACACCCCGAAGTTACTGATTCCGCGGTGTCGACTATGCCCTCCATTTCGGTAGCCTTGGCTGACCCTTGCGACCCCTCCGTTCGGTCGGGGTTTTCGGGATCGGGTTTGTCATCACCCCGGTATATACGGAGCCTGATGCCCATGAACCCATAGTACACCAGGCCCTGCCTACCCCGGAGTAGAGACAACGTCTCCTTGTTAAGGACCACGATCGCCTTCAGCACTTTAAGTCGCCTTTTAAATTGATTTTCTCATTTTTTAGACGCAATGAAAAATAAAGTGCGATACTCGTATCTGCTACAGTCATTTATTAACGTTAAAAAATATTTATTCTCATTAGGTGTTGCATTTTGCATTGGTCCGCATAGATCACTGTGCACTAAATCTAAAAGTTCCCACAAGCTTTAGGAAATTTATTTCTTAAGAACTTTCCTCTTAAACATACTTCGCAATTCGGTGAACACTTGCATTTTTGTATTTTTATTTCTGGCACTAAATCCTTAGAGACGGACATGTTTATGGGTGGTATACTTTTGTGACTAAATCTAAGATGCCAGACATGAATACAATCAGTCTTACATTCGGTTACCATAAATGTCTTTTTATGTTGATGATTTAAAACAATTAAGTTATTTTTTAAGTAGCGTGTAGCCTAGGTTTGTCCATTTCTTGCAATTTTCCAACTATTGTTTGCCAAAAAATATATTAAACCCAATATTAGTTAAAAGCCGAACAGATAAAAGACTGCAATCTAGTTCAGGAATGAACAAAACATCTTTAACGAAAATTTCAATATCATTGCATATTAACTTGCAATCACATTTTCCCATACTTTTACTTCAGACCCATTTGCCATATATGCCCTATCTTCAACTCTGTTCAACCTTATAAAATATTTTGCATCGCAGCAGAATACCATTCACGAACTGTTTTCTGTTGCGTTATACCAAAACAAACATTATTTACTTCAAATGAAATTTATTTGTTGGTGCTCAAGCAATGTCTATATGCATTTCATTGGTGCTTTACCAAATCATCAGTAGACTTTAACCACAATTTTCAAAAAAAAAAGAATAACCATAATAGGCTTTGAAACTCAAATTCACCTTTGTCATAAAACACTAAAAATAAATGTTTGGGATAATTATATACAAAATTTAAAAAAAAATTTTTTTTTTAAATTATGTATGAATTTATATTCTACTAGCTGACCCGGCAAAGGTGGTTTTGCCATGTGAATAATTTCTAGAGAATTTCTAGTGTAGAAAAAAAAATAACTGTCTTATTGGAAGTGTATAAGGATGTGGTATATGAGTGAAAAAGGCATGGAGCGCTATGAAAGATGAGGGAATGTTGTTTAAAAATAACAAAACACCAAACATTAATTTTTTTAATTTATTAAAAGTAATAATTATTTATATCATTAATTCATTACATAATATTAATCTCTTAATGCTACAGCGTGAACAATATTTTTTGTTAGCCCGTCTTTAGCTAATACAAACGAACTTGATGGTTTACCCACTCGAGCGCAGGGAGCTCTTTTAAGTAAACACACAAAATAAAAATCTAATTTTAACCGAATTCGTTTTTCACCATTCCCAACAATATTTTTGTTACAAATAAGAAAGAATAATTTTTGATTTTATAATAAACGTAAAAAATAATTTATACTTACAACTCAATAGCCGTTGTTTGCGGGAACTCGTCACACGTGTATTTTAGAGGTTATGTAAATGAATGTGGGAACTTCTCATATTCAATTTTCGTTAAAAATGTTGGTTAAATAGTTGATATTCCTACTAACTAGCACCACTTGCGAAAGTGGAAAAATTGAACAAAGAACGCTGATGAGATGGCGTAGCGACCTCGAAATCAGTACTGATCCGTTCTGCTGGTTTGATGATTATAAAAAAAATATTCTTAATGTTCCACTCTTAATGTAAATAAATAGAATTTGAACAAATTCATTTATTAAATACAAATATAATCTGCAATTTAGCAGATTTGAACTTGAGCCCGTTGAAAAATTAACATCCTGCAATTCTTTTTTTTTAAGGTTTATTTAGGGGGCAAAGGGGCAGGAGGAGTAGGGCGGAGTAGTACCAAGTTACGTCTTAGTTTCGTCATTTAAAATTAAAAATGTTATTTTTAAGGAAAGCAGGATTAAGTAAAACAATTTGCTAAATTTTTCACTATTTTTGCATATAATAACGCCCACTAAAGGGGGCGGGGTCCAAAAATTATTTTTATTTTATGGCTCCAAGTTTAACGCGTTGGACCTTCTTTGGCATAAAAATATATCATTTGCTTAACAAAATTTCAAAAAAACTTTAAAAGTTATGTTGTTTTTTAGAAGTTAGTTTAGTTCTTCTTTGGGAAACTTTTTTCCCTCTTGCCCGATTTAGCCCATCTCCGAACTTAACCTGTGCTATCCTATATATTTACATAAAATTTCAAGAGTCTAGCACTTTTCGTTTGCGCTGAGTCTAGCACTTTTCGTTTGGACTGAATCGAGATTTCCACAGACGGACGGATCTCAGATCGTTTTAGATTTCATCACTGATCAAGAATATATATACTTTATGGGGTCTCAGATGGATATTTCGCTGCGTTACAAACGGAATGACAAAGTGAATATACACTACATATTCTTTTTTGGAGGGTATAAAAATAAAAGCCGAGAGAGAACGCAAAAAAATAAATAAAACTTACAAAATAATATTTAATCTTGAAAGGGCATTTGCATTTTTTTATATTTAACAATTTTCATATTCTTAACCAGTTTGAAAATATTTTTAAACGCTTATTTATTTAATATGTTGCACTGTGTTGGCAGCACTAATTTATTTATTATTGCCTATGAAAATAGAAATTAAGCATTAAACACATTCAAGACAGCAGGCTTCCGACATGTGTTTATATGGGCGTGAATATTTTCACGACTACACTACAGGTTGTTGTCTGTGCTACTTTTGTGGTTGTAGTCAAATTAAACTAATTTCTATTTTCATAGGTGGCAATAAATAAATTAGTGCTGCCAACACAGTGAAACATTTTAAATAAATAATCGTTAAACATATTTTCAAACTGGTTAAGAATATGAAAATTGTTAAAAATAAAAAGATGTAATAGCCCTTTCAAGAATAAAAATTATTTAATTTTTATTTATTTATTTTTTGCGTTCTCTCTCGGCTTTTATTTTTTATTAATTTTTTTTAGTAGCTATGGGTATCATTTCAAAGTACTCCAAAATGTATATTGTTAGACATACTTTTCAAATTTATTCACCCATTGCGAGCATTATTAAATTTTGAAATTTTGTATCTAACTTTTCAAATAAAAATTCCATTATTTTGAATACTGTAATTTTGTATATATTTGATAACCGTTATCGATAAAAGACGTTAGTTAGGTCACAAATGAATTAAAAATGTATTTATCACAAATGCAAAAACAATAAAGAGCTAAGTATAAACAAATAAAGCTTTTTTATTATTAATTTTGTTTCGGTCTATAATTAGATTTAAAATAAGCGCTTTTTTATATATGAAAGTGCCACCACTAAAATGAGATGTTGCCGTCTCAGAAAATAGTTAAGTAGCTGACTACGAGGCGAGGATTGTTGCCAACGGCTCTTCTAGCTGTGTGTTCGTGTAGCCTGCGGTCTCGAATGTGTTCAATGCATAATGAGTAAATTTTTAATGACAAATTGTATGAAATAACTCTTTCATTATGATAATATTTCATTATAATGGGTGATTCAAGTAGAGATACTTTTTTCTATAGCCTCTTTTTGACAGATCACGTGTGAGTCATGTCATGCTGTCATGTTATTTTTGTTTAGTATTGTTTGGCATTTCATAATGGAAAGACTTACGCCTGAACAACGTTTACAAATCGTTCAAATTTATTACGAAAATTCATCTTATGGTCAACATAATCGGCCTACTGAGCGTACTATTCGCAACACTATCACTCATTTTGAGACCCAGCAGACATTGGATAATATTGGACAGAATAGACCACGTCCAGTACGCTGTGAAGGAAATATAGCGGCCGTAGCTGAGAGTGTACACGAAGACCGTGGAGAGTCGATTCGGCTCCGTTCGCAGCAACTCGGACGTCATAACCGACTATTTGATGCCTGAAATTGAAGCTCGTGATCTCGGCGACATTTAGTTTCAGCAAGACGGCGCCACTTCCCACACATCGCATCAATCAATAGATTTATTGAGAGAAAATTTCGGTGAGCACATAATTTCACGTTTTGGGACGGTCGATTGACCACAAGATCATGTGATGTCACACCGTTAGACTTTTTCTTGTGGGGATATGTAAAGTCTAAACTTTATGCGGACAAACCCGCTTCGATTCAGGCCTTGGAGGAAAACATCACGCGTGTCATTCGCCAGTTACCAGTCAAAATGCTTGAACGAGTCATCGAAAATTGGACTGAACGGATGAACCATCAGTGGCGTAGCAACGGCCAACATTTAATGGGCATAATCTTCAAAAAATAAATGCCAAAGAATGTTCTTTCAAATGATAAACATTCTCCATTAAATTTGAATTTTCTGTGTTTTTTCTTTAAAATAGTAGGGAACCTCGAAATGGATCACCCATTACATATGGTGTGTTTGACGATTTTATATTGACCAAGAATAATTTCGTTTCTATATTTTCTTTAGGCTAAACGCAGTGGTGTTACTTGTATTATTATACCGGAAGAAAATCGTAAAGACTGGGCCGAATTACCTTCCTTCATAACCAATGATATCGAAGTTCATTTTGCCTCAACCTATAATGATGTGTACAAAATCGCATTTGATAAGATGGATTTGGGAGATAAAAAACAACAGCAGCAGCAACAATAGGATTAGTTCAACGTACAAAACATTTCTTTATCATTAATGCTAAGCATTTTAAGAGCATGTTAAATAATATATTATAAACCATAAATATAGGTATTGTCCAAATCAACTTGCAGAAATGCGTATCTCCATTTGAATAGCCATCTACATTGCTAACAAAATATTGTCCTTGTAATATTGTTATAAACATTTAAAATGATTTATTTCCAGTTGATTTTTTACAATTTTATGTAAAATAAAGACACAATAAACATTAACAAAATGATACTTTAATTTCATTAGATGTCAGAATTTTCAATAATCCAGTGCAGGTATTTATCAACACGTGTATAAATGCCCGGCCAATTTCGTTCGCCGCATTGTATTCCCCACGAAAAAATACCAATTGCAACCCAACGCCTGTTGGGTAATTGCAGCAATAATGGTCCACCACTATCCCCTTGGCAAGATTCCTGGCCGCCTTCAGGATAATCAGCACATAGCGAGTTATCGCGCAGACGTTCCGCAATGGCATTACGACAGCCATCGTTCTTCCAAACAGGCATTCATTAAAAAGGCATTCATTAACAATGTTATTCGTTCATTTATCTATTTTGATGTATTAACTTCGAATTAGTAATATTTTAATTAAAAATTAAATTTTCAAACATATTTTTACTTAAGGCTGGTTGTCGCATACAGCTGAAACTGAAACTAAAACTGAAGCTGAATTTTTTTAAGTTTCAGTTCTTACTTTTTCAGTTCTAAAACAGCAACTGAATGTTGCGTGGGTTGCAACATACAGCTGAAACTGAATCAAAGCAAATGTAATTTGTCGGCTTTGTTTACGTTTTTTTTTCAACTATTTATACGCGCTATTTAAATTTTACAAAAAAAAATGCAAGGTGAATATTCATTAAATGCGTTTAATTACGCCAATGCTATGTTTGAACACGATGTTTGTATTGCCGTGCTTCTTTTGAAATTGAAAACGGAAAGAAAAAGTTCACATAGAATTTACAAACGACGTGATTCAGAAGGCGCAATGAAGATTTTGGTGGACAGGCATCTGATGGACGACGATAGCAAGTTTCAAGCATATTTTCGTGTGAGTCCGTTGCTTTTTGCCGAAATTGTGAAAATACTGAAAGAAGATTTGAATGGGACTGTCACGACTTGGAATCGGAAGCCAATGAATGCACATCAAAAACTATGCATCATGTTGCGCTACTTGGCCACCGGAGAAACATTTCGATCTCTTTCTTTTCAATATCGTGTGCACCACTCAACCATTGGACGGATTGTGAACAAATGCTTTGATGGAATTATTAAAAATTTCTTGGTGAAAGAAATTCCGACTCCAACGACAGCATCATTGCAACAAAATGTAGAGAATTACTTTACAAAATGGAATTTCCCAAATTGTGTTGGTGCTATAGATGGGAAGCACGTAAGAATCAAATGTCCACCGAGAGCCGGCTCATCGTTCTTCAATTATAAAGACTTCCACTCCATCGTTCTCTTGGCGATCGTCGATGCCAATTATAAATTTGTGGCAGTGGATGTTGGTTCTTATGAGAGGGAAGGTGACGCTGGTGAGTTTTGGTTGAATGTTCTTTTAAATAGAAATTATAAATTGACCATTTGAATGAAGGTTAGGTTAGGTTAGGTTAAAAAGGGCTGCCCGCAGTAAGCGAGAAAAACACTCGGAGGCCATCAAAAGGCCCATTGTGATGCCCAGAGGACTATACCCTACACACTCTTCTCAAGACGAAGAGGTGGTTCCTGAGAACCATCCAGAACTTCTCACAAAGCCCGCCAGGGCAGCCAGCGGTGCATCCCTGAGGCAGTCAAGATCCCGCAGGAAACGAGAGTCTAGATGTCTAAGCCTACGCTCCTGCAGGGCCGGACAGTCACAAAGGAAATGCTGTACTGACTCCTCCTCCTCCTCATCGAAGCAGCTCCTGCAGCGGCCATCATGGGGAAAGCCCAAACGCTCCGACATGTGCCCAATTGCACAGTGCCCCGTCAAGACCCCTACCAGGAGTGCCAACGACTGTTTCCCAAAAAACAGAAGTTGTAGTAATACTTGACCACCTGTTTGTCACCTCCCTCCTTGCCCACCTCTGAAATCTGCCCAGCAGCTCAACTGAGGGAATGTCAATGTCCCTACGCGATACTGCTTCATCCAAGGCCGAACCCGCTCTCGCGCATTCGTCCGCCATCTCATTCCCCTGAATGCCTTCATGCCCTGGAACCCAAACCACATTGACATCATGCCCCCTAAGTCAAGCCAGAGATTGAATGCATGCCAGTACACATCTCGACTTTATTATCTCCGAAACCCAGGGCTCTAATTGCTGCCAGACTATCTACACAGATGTCAATAGTTCTTGCCTCCAAATTGAGCCCATCAATCCTTAATGCTGCCTCGGTAATGGCATAAATCTCTGCTTGGAAAACTGTCGATGTATCGGGTAGCCTGAGCGATACCGAAAGGCCGAGACCCTCGGAAAATACCCCCGAACCAGTGCCAGTGTCCATCTTCGAGCCGTCCGTAAAAACCAAAGTTGCATTACTACGAGTCGCGGAGTTTTCCATCCAGTCCTTCCTCTCCGGGAATGCGACTGAGAAGAATTTGTCGAAGCACATGACCGGAGTCATATAATCAGTCCGTCCCCCCAGGACCTGCCCTCCTACCTTTTGTAGGATAATGCCATGTCCCGTATGGTCATGCCTGAAACTGCCCGACTCCATGAGCCTGAGGGCAGATCTGGCAGATATGTACTTGATATATATTTCAAGGGGAGCCAAATCAAGCATTGTCTCTAGACTGGCCTGAGGGGCCGACCTCATTGCGCCAGTCACAGCAAGACATGCTAGCCTCTGTACCTTGCCCAGTATAGAGAGATATGTACTCTTGTCCACAGCCCTCCACCAAACAAGTGATCCATAAGTAAGAATGGGTCTGATCACCGCCGTATACATTCAGTGAAGGATGTACGGTTTCAACCCCCATCTCCTCCCTGAAACTCTCTTGCATGCGTAAAACGCACATAGAGCCCTCCTCGTTCTATCCTCCACATTTCGTCTCCACGATAGTTTAGAGTCTAGAATAATGCCGAGGTACTTCGCTTCCCTCGAGAGTCCCAAGCTCATGCCACCAAGGCATGGTGGCCTAAAAGCCGGGATCTTATATCTCTTGGTGAAAAGTACCAGTACAGTCTTCGAAGGGTTTATGCCTAGACCGTTCCCCTTGGCCCAGTCCAGTAGTTCGTTCAGCGCCGATTCCATGAGTTCACTTATCGTAGACAAATATTTACCCCTAATGAGGAGCACAACGTCATCAGCATATGCGACTACCTTGGTGCCACCTGCGTTCAACCTGAAAAGGATGCTGTTCAAGACAAGGTTCCATAGGAGCGGAGACAGAACTCCCCCCTGCGGAGTGCCCCTTGTTACAGCCTTCCTCCTCGTACTCATGCCCAAACTGGATACTATGGATCTGCTCCTAAGCATGTTCCCTGCCCAGTCCGTAATTAACTGGTCCGCACCGATCTCTCTGAGCGCCCCAGTTATCGAGGATATGTTCAGATTGTTAAAAGCGCCCTCTATGTCTAGGAAGGATGCCATAACAAACTCCTTCTTGTCAAGGGAATCTTCTATAGTGCCGACAACATCATGCAGCGCCGTCTCCACCGACCTACCCTTCTGGTAGGCATGCTGTGCACCGCAGAAATTCTCTGGCGAGAGAAGTTCCCTGACATACAAATCAACCAGTCTCCAGTGTTTTCAATAGAAAAGATGACAGACTGATTGGTCTGTAATCTTTAGCGGTACTGTGGTTTATCCTACCCGCTTTTGGAATGAATACCACAGTAACCTCCCTCCACTCCATAGGAATGTACCCGTCAACAAGACTTCCCCTAAAGATGATTAGCAGCCATGGTAAAATCGCCTCCATGGCATGCTGCATCAGCGCTGGGAAAATACCATCTGGCCCCGCTGACTTAAAGGGCTTAAAAGATGTCACTGCCCATCTTACCCTGGCTGGCTGTACAATGGAGTCCACCAAATCACCCCCTAGGATAGCTGTTTGCACGGGGACGACAGTACCACGTACGTCCGCCCCGTCCTCGCAATCCGGAAAGTGAGTTTCCATTAGTAGCTCCAGGGTATCCTCGCTGCTTTCAGTAAAAGTCCCGTCAGGCCTCATAAGGGATCCCGGCGTGACAGGCTCCTTAGAGAGTAGTTTTCTTAGGCGGGAAGCCTCAGATGTGCCCTCCAAGTCACCACAGAAACGCTTCCACGATTCCCTCTTTGCCTTCCTGGTTTCGCTCTTGAAGACGTTGAAAGCCCTACGATAGTTATCCCAGTCTATGGGATTTCTGTCGCGCTTCGCCTTATTAAAAAGTCTCCGGCAGTCTGTCCTGAGCTGCTTGAGTCTCGGATTCCACCACTTCTGATGGACTTTCGTTGACGGTTGCCGCTCCCGACAAGATGCGTGATAGGCGTCCCTCAGTGTCCTTGACAAAAGGACTGAAGAGTCCTCCAGCTCCTGAATGCTGCCCACCTGCTCCTCTACTGGAGGTGGTAGGGCCTCCACGAGCTTTCTGAAACTTCCCCAATCCGTCCGCCTAGGGTTCCTGTAAGGCTTGCCCCCACTCGGAATAAGATCGATCGTAAAAGTGATTCTGTTATGATCAGAGAATGAGCACTCAAGGCTCACCCTCCAGTCAGATATTCTAATAGAGTCCCTATCACTGACCAAAGTTAAATCAATGACCTATTGCCTGATCCTATTGAAAAACGTTGGCCTATTGCCCTTGTTGCAAATCCTAAGATTGGTTGACAAGAGAAATTGTAATAAATCCTCACCTCGTTTATTTATATCCGTGCTACCCCAGAGTGTGTGATGCGCATTTACATCACCGCCCAGTACAAGGTCATGTCCACGTGTCCCGCACCAGTCAATGAGTGTGCGCACCGCACTCGGAGGAGGGTCATCCACCTCATACGGTAGATACGCCGATGCCAGGATCACCATCGGGAGATCCTTGCGTTCAAGCGCAGCTACCGTTAGGTCGCCAGAGCTGTAATGGGATAAAAGAAAAGTATTGATGTTTTTCCTAGTCAGAATACAACTTCTAATCTTACCTTCCGTGGTAGGAGAGAGTAGAGTAAACAAACGTGACCGAAAGCCCCGAACCTTATTTGCAACTAACCAAGGCTCTTGGATCAAGGCCACGGATATGCACTCCCTCTCCATAAAGCGTAACAGCTCGTCCGATGCTGCCTCGGAGTGATGCAAGTTAATTTGCACCACCTTTATGCCGCTCGGAGTCGCCATTTTGTGAGTCCTTCTTTGTGGGCAAAATCAGTCTAAGCTGATTTAGCCCATATTTGATAACGCCCTTTTTGGGGCGCAGGAGATGGAGGGATTCTGAATCAGTTTTGATCCAGAGATCTTTGCCATCCCCCTTGTCCCTGGCACGTCCACGTTCAATCGTCCAGTTCTCAGTACCAAGGTCCTTATTCTGGCGCTTAATGAGTTTAAGTGTGGCCTCATCCTCCAGAATAGGAGGAGGAATCCACACGCGCACCGTCACCTGAAAAGGAACTTGGTCCAAGGGCACGATTTCAATTTTGGCTCCTGGCCAAAGCTCGCCAGCTTCTTGGATGCTGTCTTTGAGAAAACCGAGAGCCTTCTCATTACCGCAACCAATTATTTTGACGCCTCTGGACCACTTTGCCCCATCAAACGCAGTGAACGAGTCATCGTCACAAGTGGCGAGCGCGTCCACTAGTCTGCGCAGAATTCGTTCTTCCAGAAGCAGCCATTGATCATTTGTCATTTTGCCCCCCGGCTGACTGCGATCAATAATGGCTACCTGTAGCTCAGGTGCTGATGTCAAGCTAGTTGATGGTTTCAACCGCTTGCCCTCAGGCATCTGCGTCTCACCCGACCTTTGCCGTTTGCCACTAGAACCACCTGCAGGATCCCCTTTGCCAGCCCCGGGACCTCGTTTAGAGGAGATTGGAGCTTGCCTTGAGGACTCCTTGCCGGCGGTTTTCACTTTACCGCGTAGGTCATCACCTCTCTTTGACTTGGACGACACCCCTTTCGATGTAGAAGGGCCATCGTCCAATTTTTATGAGCCGGTGATCGTGCTCGGTCCAGGTTTAGTTGAGGGCCCGGCTGATGCCGAGATCGCTTTCCTAACCTGGTTTCTGGCCACGTTCGTCCCCGTCTCTGGCCTTGCCTCCATGACAGAAGTATTCCGAAACTCCTCATACTTCCGAACATGGTAGGCATGCTTGCACCGCAAAGCCTTCTCCTGGGGAGTCAAGGAAGTTGGATCTCGGGATTCCAACGACCTTAAAAACCGGAGAGAACGCTTGTAGCCTGCCAGCTTTTTGCGTTCGTCCGGTCTTTTCTCTGCTCCTTTTATCACCTGTGCCTCTGATACCTTCCTGTCCGCCCCCGCCGATTGTCCGTCCTTGGTATCAGAGGAGACCATGGTGATGTCATCCTCGTCCGTCTCGTAGATGTTAAGTCCGTCCAGTCCTGGAAATATGTCTCAAGTCCTCGTCACTAACTGTCCTGTCTTGTCTTTTCAGAAACCTGTCCCCTACTAAGTCTGCCCCCCCTTGGCCCTTAGCTTTGTCCGCCCCCCCTTCTATAGGTCCCTGAAAAATACTCCCTATTTGGGTCTGTTGCCCGTCGTCCCTTGTCGTACTGTCCGAGTTTGATGTTTTTGTTTCTGTTACTTCGCTAATTGTTCCCACGAGTGTAGGGGAGAAAATGTCCACCATGTCATAGCCCCCAGTGACAAGGTAAGGGCTTAATTACTTGCTGAGGCGCCCAGGTATCAGCAAGGCTCCGTAAGAATACAGTCGGTTACCCCTGACTGCAAACCAGCCGACAGGCACGGGTCGCATAACACCTCGGCTTAGGGGGGATAACTATTTGCCATGCAAGCCTTTAGAGCACTTGCCACCAAAAACAGGCAGAAACCCTAAAAAGGTCATCTTACTCCAGGTTCTGTCTGAACCAGAGACACTTGCCACAGCCAGCACTGAGCCACCACATCGCGCCAAGATTGTTATCCACGTGATGGATTTGAATGAACGTTTTAGGGATATTCTCGAAAAGTGTAATGGGGAGGCTCATCAATAGCGGCAATTTCAATATACCACCACCCGATGCACTGCCGAACACTGATGTCGTTTTGCCGAATGTAATTTTAGGCGATGAAGCTTTTGCATTGACATCTGCTATGATGAAACCTTTTCGTAGACAACCGTGCCTTTACGATAGAACCAAAACAATATACAACTATCGGCATAGTAGAGCAAGAAGAACAACTGAGAATGTGTTTGGCATTCTTTCATCTTATTTTCGGATTTTTCACACACCAATTTCAACGAATCCAGAAAAAATTGACAAAATCATTCTCACTTCTTGCATTATACACAATATGATGCGTTCTGAAAAAATTCCAAGTCCGTCTGAAGCAACTTTTGGCAATACCGATGACATTGTTTTACCAACAGAGAACTTGTTTCCAATGACAAATTCAATTGGAAGACCAATGTCTGAAGGTGCGGACATTCGAAATAAGTTCAAAGACTACTTTAACGGTGTTGGAGCTGTAGAATGGCAAGAGAGAATGACTACTTAGGGTTTTTTAAGTTGAATTTTTGAATTAATTTCACAATAAAAATTATTGAAATAAATTATTGAAATGAAATCATTTAAATATTATTTATTGGCATCTACATCTGACGATGTAGATGACAAAAAGTCAAATTGGAAATTTCGTTGTTGTTGTTTTGTCTCTTGCTCTTCAGCCCATTTGAATTCTTCTTCACATACAATCTGCGCAATCTGTAAAAGAAATTCATTGATTGAAAAAACAAAAAAAATATCACTGTATCACAAAAAATACCTTCATTTTGTTATTTCTTTTTTTCTGCAGTGGGGGGTAGAAATCACTCGCTTTTGGACGAGATGAAATCAATTCTCGCAAGATTTCATTTGTTGTTTCTTGTGTAGCATTTGGCTTGCGTTTTTTTCGGAACTGGTGTGCTCGACTTCGGCGTCAAAACAGGCGAACAAGCAACATGATAGCTCTCCGTAAAGGAAGGAAGAGATTGGCTATCACCAAAGATCGATTGCAATTCAAACTCTTCACATTCGGAAATTGGCGTGTCTGGAATATGTAGAGATTCTTCGGTATCAATGTTTGCAATCGTACTGAAATTTTAAAAATAATTTTTATTAATTTTAAAACCAATTAGGGAAGAAATAATAAGAAATCCACTCACGATCTTTTTAAAATTGATGTGTCGTCAAGAAAAGAAAGTGCCTCATCCCTTTTCAATGCTGTTGCTGCTAAACCTGTGGTTTTCTTTCCCTTTGAATTAACGTAATAGTCGCGCATCGATTTCCATTTCTTTTTAATCGTGAGCACTTTATAAAAATCGATTTGATTGAAGGAAATCGGGAAAAATCTATGAAGTTAATGAAAACTTACCATCAGCATGCATTTCTTTCGCCAACTCTAGCCACAGCCGGTTCTTCAATTCTGAATCACGAAATGCTTTGTGTCAAACATTGTACAAAACTTCGTTGTTTTTCACGAACTCTGTGATTTTTTCCTCTTCTTCGAGGGTAAATTTTAAATTTTTTCCCATTTTGGTCGTTGCGATAAAATTAATTTTTCACAATTAAAAAGGAAAAACAAAATAAAGTGATAGTTTTCAAATTTGACATG
Organism: Linnaemya tessellans; assembly: GCA_951800035.1. Taxonomy (NCBI): domain Eukaryota; kingdom Metazoa; phylum Arthropoda; class Insecta; order Diptera; family Tachinidae; genus Linnaemya; species Linnaemya tessellans. The sequence goes on from OX637535.1 coordinate 80,779,823, forward strand.
TCAAAAATGACATTTCAGTTGGACAGCGACTGAAAATAAGTCAAAAGTACTTTTTTTCAGTTCGGTTGCTAATGTACTGAATTCAGTTCCTGTCAACAGCAACTGAAAAATCGGATTCAGCTGCTAAATTCAGTTGCTATTAAGTTTCAGTCGCAAACGTATGGAATTCAGTTTGAGTTTCAGTTTCAGCTGTATGCGACAACCAGCCTTTAGATGGTACAATGTTATGTTAAACCAAAATAAGTCTTGCAATTTCTATTCTAACTATCCTAACCAAGGATATAATTTTTATGAAAATCGCATCACTATTTAAACAATTAAATTTAAATAATTTAAGATTTAACAATAATTTGTTAGGCTTGAGGTTTTTATATAAAATATTTTAGCACATTTATATATTTTTAGTATTTCCTGAAAAAAGTACCTAAGGAAGAAGCGAAATATTGAAAATATATATATATATATATATATATATATATATATATACATATATATAAATATATATATATATATATATATATATATATATATATATATATATATATATATACATATATATATATATATATATATATATATATATATATATATATATATATATATAAGTTAAGTTAAGTAAATTTATTGAGCCTTGTTTTGTATAATAATAGGATATGAAAGATGTGTATAACAATTTTGAAATATTTAAGATTGAAATGTAATGTCTTAAAAACTATGTTATGAATATTACAGTACCAAACTTAACATAAGAAGTAAACATTTAAAAAAAAAACATTATTTTAAATTGACAACGCATTTGCTCCCGATGCTAACAATTTCGTGAGTGTATAACTCTAAAAAATAATCATAGACTTATTGTTAAAACTTAAAAACTATATATAAAAAAATTATATAAAATATGAACAAAAAAAAAAATAAATTCTATAATTAACCTCTATGTGAACCTGGATAAGCTTTTTGAAAAAATTCCGAAGACAAATTAGCTAAGTCAATCAAGTCATTTTGCATACCAAGGGGAGATAAGTAACTAGTATTTGTCCAATTAAAACTATGTTGAGACAGAATAATGTTCTTAATAATATCATTTTCATGAATATGTAATTATATGTATGAATATAATTTTTAATTATTTTAATAACATAAGAACTTAAAGGAGTTATTATTGATTCCCCATAAATTACAGCATTTGAAAATCTTTTCGTACGAGAAACAAAGTTTTTACCAATACATGAACGTAATATCATTCGCTCAAAAATTTCGAATTTATTCATTATTGATGGTGAAATAGTAAACCAAATCGGAAATCCATATAAAAGCACTGGTCTTAAACAAGTTTTATAAATTAATAATTTTGTTTTAACAGGAAGAGACTTATGCGATAAAATTCTTCCTAAACAATGTTTCACTTTGTAAACTTTATTTAATACAAATTTACCATGGTCATTAAATTTAAAAAGTTTATTAAAATATATACCAAGGTATTTAAATTTATCTTTGAAAGGAATTTCAACACCATTCAAAAAAAGTTTTAATCTTTTGCTTTGAGGCACAACAAAATAAGCGCATTTTCCAGAGGCATTTCTCAAACAAATTGCTTCCCTTTTTGAAGCATTAATGCTAATGCCCCAAAAATTATAGAAATCATTCACTTTATTTAAATGACCAGACACAATTTGAAGTGCTGTCATAGGTGATTCATGATGAGCATAAAGTAATGAATCATCAGCATAAAGTATACCAGTTGAGTTTGAAAAATTGTGAGGAAAATCGGACATTAAAATATTGTATAAATGAGGAGCTAAAATAGAGCCTTGTGGAACTCCACAAACAACATGTCCAAACTCAGAAAAGGAATTATTCAATTGTATACAAAAACGTCTATTATTGAAAAAACTTTTAAAAAGTTTAATTACGTGATGATCAAAACCAATTGTAGACATTTTGAAGAGAATTGCATTATGAATAGCTCTATCAAAAGCCTTTTCTACATCAAGTGAAATTGCAACTGTACAACATCGCTGTCTCAAATTACAAACTACATCATTCTGGAATTTTGATAAAGCGTCAACGGTAGAATGACCTTTTTTAAAACCAAATTATAAATTTGGAATATAATTATTATTTAAATTTAAATCCATTTTTTCACGAATAATTTTTTCAAATAATTTACCTAAATTTGATAATAAAGAAATAGGTCTTAGATTATTGATATCAGAAGAACTAGGAATCTTTTTAATTGGAAAAAGTTTGGAAATTTTCCAACTATTTGGAAAATATGCATTATTTATACAATTGTTAAAAACTATAACCAAAAATTCAAATGCTTTAATTGAAAAATTTTTTATTACAAAATTGGAAATATTATCAAAACCTGCTTATTTTTTGTTGTTTAACTCTTTAGTAAAAGAAAATAAATTATCTACATTTATAAATCGATTGCAATTTTGAATATTTAAAGCTGAAAAAGAATCACTGAAAGTAAATAAACTACTCTGATCCAAAGTGTTTACAAAATTATCAATTTCAGAAGAATCTCTATCTAAGGAATTCCCACTATAAACTTCTGCAAAATGATTTCTTAATATATTTAATTTATTTCTGTCATTTTCAATAATTAAACCATTAACTGATAAATCATCAATAAATGTCTTTCTTTTATATCCTAAAATGTTGTAAACTTTTTTATGTGCTTGAGGACCCGGACCAATTTTTTCAAGAATTTTACTAAAATTTTTAATATTTTCCTTGCTAACTTGTTCTTTAATCAAAATGTTCAAAAGCTGAATTTGCTTTGAAATAAGCTTGTAACGAAAATTATATCTATTTAATGTTGTATTATAAATCTTCTTCAATTCTTTTTGCCAGTTGTATTTTATTTTAAATAGTTTTATCACAAATTCAGAAGAAACAAATTTATTAGATTTAAGTTCAACTTTCTCAGAATGAACATCACAGCAAAAATTCACCACCGAAGTAAATTTGGCAATATAAAAATCAATTTCAGTATTCAATAAGTTACTTACTGAAGGGGGAAAACTTTCTAAAAGTAGTGTTGTCAAATCATTCTTAAAAACATCCCATTTGGTATTTTTGTATGAAGAGTATGAAACCGGAGGAATCATAATGAACTCAAAATCTAAGAATTTCAAATTTAAAGGAAAATGATCAGAAAAGGAAGATAAAGTAGATACATTGTAATTTGGACTAATAAGATCAACAATATTAGAGCTCAAAAGAAAATGATCTAAAAACGAGGACCCATTAGGATAAGAAGGCACAAAGTCACAAAGTCTAACAAATGAGTGAGAGTGGAGATTTAACCAATTATTAAATAAATTACCATTTAAATTGGTCAAACTATCCCCCCAAGATATACTTTTAGAATTAAAATCTCCACCAATTATTAGAGCATCAAAATCGTTTGAAAAATTTGCAATGTTCATTAACCCATTTTCAAATTGAACAGCATTGAAATTGCACGGAATATAAACGGAACCAATTAAGATTTTTTTAATAATATTATTTATATTTACACGCACCTCAATAAAAATATGGGGAAACAATAAACCAGAAATTTCTAATTTAGAAAAATAATAATTTTTTTTTATGGCAACACCAACACCTTGTGAAGTGAAATCTCTAACAAAAATATAATTATCTAAATAAACTTTATGAAATGATTTAAGATGCGTTTCTTGAATAAAAGCAAAATCAACGTTATTTAAATTAAGAACATTTGCTAAATCTAGTCTTCTACTAGTCTCTACAAGAGATCTAACATTAAATGTTAACATTTTAAATACATTACGGACCATATGTTAAAATAACTTCTTTAAAAAGACTTTTACATTCGGAAATTGCCTCAGATTTCGACAAAGACTTGAAACTCTTCATAAAATTCATAATTCTAACCTCCAATGAATCAGGTTCACATAAAATTTTAGTTAATTTCAAAAATTCATTAACAATATTATGTTTATTTGAAATTTTACTACCAAAATGACTAGCGAACGAACGATTAGGATCAATAAAGTTTGAGTTAAAAGCCAAAGAAACATTACTCAGTGCCTGCTCTTTCCTGTTTTTAACTCTATCAGATATTTCTTTTATTTTTTCTAAATACTTCCATAAGATTGACAATTAAAGCAAAAAGGCTGACTGTCAGCATCAGAAGCAAAAGTGCATTTACCAGGTTCATGATCTGAAGAGCATTTAACACATGCATAAGAACGGTTACAATTTTTAGCCATATGTCCCCAATTTTGGCAGCGATAACATTCTACTACTTTCTGATTTTTCTTTGGCTTTTCCCAAGTAACTACCTGATTCAAAACAAATCGAATACCAGTTAAATCATTTAAGCGTTTGCCCTCTTTAAGTGAAATTAAGAAAAGCCCAGTTTCTAAATTATTTTTTTTTTTTGAAAAAGATGTTTTAAATTTTGAGACGGAATGAATTGTTTCAGGTGCAATTTTGTTTAAGTCAGATTCAATATCCAAGATATTGGTATCAAAATAAAGACCACGTAATACTAAAGACTGACGTCTCAATTCCAAAGGTGTAAATGAATAGGAATCAATATTTTTATCCCTAAGAATTGACATCATCTCTGAATGAGCTGAAACATCACGTAAATAAAGTTTACTTTTAAAATTACTTTTGTTTACTATTTTAAAATCAATACCCTTAACTTTTAATTGATCGACCAAAGATTTAATGTTGACACGATAAAGAAATATTGGTGGACAAAATTGTTTTATACTTTTCTGTTTTTTCGTCTTCGGAATCATTTGTACGTTATTGATTGTATTTGATTCAACATCCAAATTCTCAAAAATTGCAAACCTATTTTGACTTGAAGACGGTCTAATGTCAACTTCTGCAGATTTAAAATTAGATAAATCGACCTTTAAATTCCCCTGAGAATTTCTTTTGTATTTTTTATTTCTGGTAAATTCAAAATCAGTATCACCTGAATAATTCGCCATATCACAATTTTCATCTTGGGAAAGGAAACTGGAGAGCGCATCATCATTCGAATGTTGCAAAGATAAATTTTCTTGACGAGTTTTGTCTAAGTGTGAATCCAAATTAAAGGCATCATCACTCACAATATTAAAAGAGACACCAGAATCAATGACTGAACGACGAAGATTTGAAGACGCCCCAGAAGCATTATTAATATTTGACGAAAGGTTTTTATCATAATCATGAAGATTAGATTTGTCCCACATTTTATCAGGAGGTTTCTTCAATTGCTTTACTGAAGGAATTAGAGGTTTGTCCATTTCACCAATAAAATATATAAAGCTTGTTTTTCTTTTTTCTTTTAATGAAAATTCAATAAAGTATAATAATAAAATATTATTTTTTGATAGTCACATCTGCTTTCTATGAATATTCAATAGAAACCTATATATATATATATATATATATATATATATATATATATATATATATAGATATATATATATATATATATATATAGATATATATATATATATATATATATATATATGTATATATATATATATATATATATATATATATATATATATATATATATATATAGATATATATATATATATATATATATATATATATAGATATATATATATATATATATATATATATATATATATTAAAATAATTTTATATATAAGAGACCTCCATCTTGAAAAATTGTTATTGAAATAATTTTAAAAAATTATACTATGCGACAAATGAAGACCTTTTGAAAAGTGCAAGGTCGTGACTATATGGGTTCGAGTCTACTATCAAATTGTAGTAAAACCCTATACTCATTTTGGTCAAATTGATGACCGTTTTGTTTTTATGGGCCTCCAAAGTTTACCAATATTACCATGATGCCCAAAAAAGGTCCAAATTCTTTTTGGACAATAATCGTGTTTGCAGAAAAGGGAAAAACATCTGGTAACGTCAACAAAACAACAAATAAATATTAAAAGCTGCAACACAAGAAAAGGAGAATAAGAGGATCAAAGGGAGCAATAATTTTCATTCGTTAACTATCAGGCCTCGTTAAAGGAAGTGAAAATTGTCAACCATATATACTTATATCAAACTTTAAAGCCGTTAAAATATTAAAGATAAAATTCTTTTATATTCAATTAAATACCGCTATATATATATATATATATATATATATATATATACATATATTAAATTTCCAACTGCAAATCTTGTGATTCACTATAATCTAAACTGTAACTCATATACATACCTTAAACTGCAATCAAGTGTAAACCAAATACTTATACCTATAATCCATCAACTGTAAATCATATATGTACTTACCAAATTATCAAATTCTATTGGAATAGTTAATATTATTATACTTACTTCTGAATTATATAACCTAAAGTGTGAATTTAAATTAACCAAAACCCAATTATATTTTTTTAATTAAAAATCAATATACACATATATTTAATTTCAATTGTGAAAATTGTGATAAACAAAACCTGTAAACTTCAATCAACAGTAACCAAATACTTACCAAATTCTACTGGAATAATTAAAATTATCATAACTATCTTGAATTATTTAACCTAAAGGACCTAAATTTATACCTATGTATATACTTACCTCAGCTGTGCATTATAAACCCACAATTATCGCATGTAATAAACATAATACTTTGAATTGATACTTACCTGTTCTGCTTTAGTTTTTCAACCCTCAAAGGTGAGAATACCTACTGTAACCATCCCCAAAGATATTGTACTAACTCTTCTTTTCATTCTCTAAATTCAATTGTAATAACTCGACCCTGAATTACTACAATTACTAAGTAGTTCCTTACAGCTAACTTACCCAGTGATTTCGTTTCATTGAGCCTGTAAGGAAATAGTATAATAAATACAATAAGCCATTTGTATTCAAAGGTGTCATCAGTTTTTGCCAAATAGCTAATCAGGACTTAAAAATATCGCTTAACTATGTTCGGCAAAAATTTAGCCAAAAGCAGGTCGAATATTTCTTACTAAAATTTTAGGACAAAAATGATATTTATCTTAGTGTTTTTTTTTTAAAGTTGAAGAAAAAAATTTTTTTTAATTTTTTTATCATAACTTTTAGGAAATCCTGATTTTTCGTACACTATACTTGGAAAAATTGTAGAAACGGTAAAGCTGAACAACTTTTGTGAACATACCAATATAATCTGAAAGTGTCTAGATACCAAAAATATGTCATAAAAACTCAACTTTTATAATATTTTCTACCTTGGTTTAGTTATTAGCCTGTATCTTAGTGCAGTGTTAACCGAACTCTGAGTTCTCGGTGGATTTGGAATACATGTGTTTATATGGGAGTAAATATTTTCACGACTACACTACAGGTTGTTGTCCGTGCTACTTTTGTGGTTGAACTCAAATTAAATTAATTTCTATTTTCATAGGTGGTAATAAATAAATTAGTGCTACCAGCACTGTGAAACATTTTAAATAAATAAGCGTTAAAAATATTTGCAAACTGGTTAAGAATACGAAAATTGTTAAAAATAAAAAAATGTAATAGCCCTTTCAAGAATAAAAATTATTTAATTTTTATTTATTTATTTTTTTGCGTTCTCTCTCGGCTTTTATTTGTTATTTATTTTTTTTAGCTATGGGTATCATTTCAAGGTACTCCAAAATGTCTTTCTATTGTTAGACATACTTTTCAAATTTATTCACCTATTGCGAGCATTATTAAAATTTGAAATTTTGTATCTGATTTTTCAAATAAAAATTCCATTATTTTGAATACTCTAATTTTGTATATTTTTGATAGCCGTTATCGATAAAAGACGTTAGATAGGTCACAAATGAATTAACTAATAAACTCATTTTCATAGTGCCACAACAAAAAAAAAATGACATCAAAATGTATTTATTACAAATGCAAAAACAATAAAGAGCTAAGTATAAACAAATAAAGCTTTTTATTATTAATTTGTTTCGGTCTATAATTAGATTTAAAATAAGCGCTTTTTTATATATGAAAGTGGCATCACTAAAGTGAGATGTTGCCGTCTCAAAAATAATTAAGTAGCCGACTACGAGGTGACGATTGTTGCCAACGGTTCTTTAAGTTGTGTGTTCGTGTAGCCTGCTGTCTCGAATGTGTTTAATGCATAATGAGTAAATTTTTAATGACAAATTGTATGAAATAACTCTTTCATTATGATAATTTTTCGTTATAATGGGTGATTCAAGTAAATATACTATTTTCTATAGCCTTTTTTGACAGATCACGTGTGAGTCATGTCATGCTGTCATGTTATTTTTGTTTAGTATTGTCTGGCATTTCATAATGGAAAGACTTACGCCTGAACAACGTTTACAAATCGTTCAAATTTATTACGAAAATTCATCTTATGGTCAACATAATCGGCCTACTGAGCGTACTATTCGCAACACTATCACCCATTTTGAGACCCAGCAGACATTGGATAATATTGGACAGAATAGACCACGTCCAGTACGCTGTGAAGGAAATATAGCGGTCGTAGCTGAGAGTGTACACGAAGACCGTGGAGAGTCGATTCGGCGCCGTTCGCAGCAACTCGGACGTCATAACCGACTATTTGATGCCTGAAATTGAAGCTCGTGATCTCGGCGACATTTGGTTTCAGCAAGACGGCGCCACTTCCCACACATCGCATCAATCAATAGATTTATTGAGAGAAAATTTCGGTGAGCACATAATTTCACGTTTTGGGACGGTCGATTGACCACAAGATCATGTGATGTCACACCGTTATACTTTTTCCTGTGGGGATATGTAAAGTCTAAACTTTATGCGGAAAAACCCGCTTCGATTCAGGCCTTGGAGGAAAACATCACGCGTGTCATTCGCCAGTTACCAGTCGAAATGCTTGAACAAGTCATCGAAAATTGGACTGAACGGATGAACCATCAGTGGCGTAGCAACGGCCAACATTTAATAGGCATAATCTTCAAAAAATAAATGCCAAAGAATGTTCTTTCAAATGATAAACATTCTCCATTAAATTTGAATTTTCTGTGTTTTTTCTTTAAAAAAGTAGGGAACCTCGAAATGAATCACCCATTACATATGGTGTGTTTGACGATTTTATATTGACTATATAATAATTTCGTTTCTATATTTTCTTTAGGCTAAACGCAGTGGTGTTACTTGTATTATTATACCCGAAGAAAATCGTAAAGACTGGGCCGAATTACCTTCCTTCATAACCAATGATATCGAAGTTCATTTTGCCTCAACCTATAATGATGTGTACAAAATCGCATTTGATAAGATGGATTTGGGAGATAAAAAACAACAGCAGCAGCAACAATAGGATTAGTTCAACGTACAAAACATTTCTTTATCATTAATGCTAAGCATTTTAAGAGCATGTTAAATAATATTTTATAAACCACAAATATAGGTATTGTCCAAATCAACTTGCAGAAATGCGTATCTCCATTTGAATAGCCATCTACATTGCTAACAAAATATTGTCCTTGTAATATTGTTATAAACATTTAAAATGATTTATTTCCAGTTGATTTTTTACAATTTTATGTAAAATAAAGACACAATAAACATAAACGTAAAATTGAAAATAAAACAATCTTACTTGTTGAATTTTTGTAAGACACTAGTTTATTCTAAAAAATATCTTTACTTAAATACTAACAATAAAATCTTAAAACTGAAAATTAAAATGCTCATGCGTACGTTTCTTGAAATTTAAAGTGATAACATGTGTAAGATAAGATGTTTGTAGCCTAAACAAATATGAATCATTAAAATGTGTCCAGACTGATTAAAATAGAAAATATGTAGCCTAAACAAATATGGACCGCAACATGTATTTGATAAGATGTGTAAAAATAAAACTAAACGGCACATGTTTAAACCGTACTTAGACTGAGCACTTAAAACGAAAATCAATTTTATCTTATTACTAAAGTTGTTAACACATGTTCAACTAAATTGAACATTCTGCCGGGCACAACGCCGAGCTCATACGACTACTTAGCTAAATGTTTAATGGGTTTTACTTTATATTTGGTTATTTTGAATTCTAGAATCTACTTGGCTACGCAACGTTAATGGAGTAGAAAACCTTACAGCTACAGAATTTTTTGTATTACAGCATTTTTTCTTAATTATGAAGCTAATCAAAATTATAACAATAATAATAATTAAAGTTAATGATATATGCCCGGATGCAGTATGAAAGTGGAGACCTCTTAAACTGATGGTGTTGTCTTTCATGTTCTGAACCTCATTTTTAAGATGATTTATGTCTTTCTTATTGTCAATCAAAGTGGAATTGAGGGACCTTACCAAGGTAGCATTTATCTTCTCAGGATCTAGCTTCCAGGATGATGCTTGAATTGAAGACCTTACAACCGAGCCTATCTTCCGCGATGCCGTCATGGATACTCCTTCGTATTTTGCAGTACAGCCAAATGATAGCTCTAATATCTCTTTCATTGGCAATGTTACCCAACTCCGATTACCTTGGCCGCAAACCACCGTTAAAATCATGCCATCAAAAACCGTGAAGATCCATTTGTTGTCCGTTGATAATTTCTTCCAGATTCCCTTCCTTGGAAATTCCTCAAACGTGCATTCTGCATTTCGAGACTGTTTTAAAGCAGATACTTCACAGGAGCCCTCAACGGCCGGTTTCCAAGGCATATTTCCGACACAGTTGTATTGTCCCTGCAGACCTTTCTCACAGGTGTTAAATTCGGCTTGTGACTTCAGATAGTACATGTTAGTAGCAAAATTGTATACTATAAATTTATCTTCCACTTTCGGCATTACCACGGTACCATTTATATTAACTGGGAGTTTGATTAGTTCATATATCTCAGAGCTATGTAATTGAATCAAGGGAATTTCAAGCTGAACCAACACCCTTTGCTTTTATTCCATGATACGCTTCCTTAAGTTCAGTACCCGTTGCCTTCCCTGGTAAAACTAGATCCTTTGGTATCATTTTCTCTATATTGTTTAATTCTTCATGGAGCTGGGATGGCGTCAATAGATTAGTATTTACATGTCCATGATTTACGTCAATCAGCATATTGATCACCGCAGATTGTAATTCATAACACTCGTTGATCATTAAGTTTAATTGCATTGACAAAACCCAAAATATTAGGGTGTGGTGATCTGCCTTTGTCTCATTTTTTATTCCTTCTAATATATTTTTCAGCTGATTGTACATCTTCTTGAAGTTTTCGTTTACATCATCAGTTGTCTTCTTTAAAACATTTAAAGTTGAATCAACTATTTATGTTTGCTGTTTAATTAACTTATCTAAGTCTTCTTGGTTGTTTAAGATGTTCTTCATATTTGCCTCCATTTCTTCGCGATCATCAGCGTCCATCATTCCAAAAAGGATGTGATATATTGACCTAATAAACTCAAATGGAGCTCTTTTCTTTCTAGTTTTTCCGATAAACAGCTCGTTATTCTGCATAACCAAGGTATACCTTCTGTTCATTGCTGACATAACCATTTGGCACGATTCTTCATATACTTCTAGATTTGGGCACACCTCATTCACTTTCGTTATAAGCTTCCCAATTCTAAGAATCTCTTCAAAATACATCGATAAGTCGAAATATACCACGAGACTCCACCTTGAATCGATTGAATCTACTCGTCCTACATGATCCAGATAAATAGCGGTATTTGGCGAAAGTTTCTTAACTGACACGACTTCGTTATTTCCAATAGGCAGACTTGTACCTGACTTCATCAGCAGTAAAAACAGAAACACCACTAGCGGAAATATTTCATTCCACTTCTACTTTGTCTTTTTTTGATTTTTTTAGTTCTGTTAAACAGGTTTTTACTGGTGGAGGACTATTGGTCTTTTCATCAACAGCAACCAACGGAATTAGTTTGTTAACAGGTCGCTTAAGCAAGCCGTTCGGTATTTTTATCGTGACAACCCTTACCTTACCGTCTTTCCCGTAATGGCTTTCTGCAACTTTCGCTAGCAGCCATTTTGCTGGATTAGTTTTTTCATCCTTTAGACTTTCCATAGCTTCAAGATGCTCTTGGGAATTGCGGGTTTTCTGTAGTTCGTGTTCTTGTTTGGTCTTCATCAGAACAACGTTATTCTCTTTGAATTTCTTTTTCCAATTCAGTGAGTCGAATCTTTATTATTTCCGTTTTTTCCTGTAGTTCTTTGCACGCAGGAGCAAAGATTGAATTGTAAGAAACAGAAATTAAATTTGGCGTTAGAGTTGTATCGCTAGCGGAATTTACAGTTGAGTCATTGGCTAGATGTTGATCCGCTTTAACTTGTAAAACAGCAAATAAAACTTGGTTAAATTGTGTAAATAATTCATTTCTACTTGTGTCACCTTGACCTTGTTGTTCAATGGCGCATGCTGAAAGATGACTTGTTTCATTTAGAGTTGTCTCTGGGTTCTCGTCATGTTCATGTGTTTTATTGGAATCGGAGAATCGCACACTTATATGAGAATTCTGTTGATATGTGGAATTAGAGTTGTTAATAGTTTTGTGTGTAGTGTCGTCAGACTTAATAGTTTCTACATCATCTGGAATTTGAGTTTCTTCTTCATCTACTTCATCAGCGGAACTACTGGTAGACTCTTGTGATTTTTCAACCAAAATAACGGTTTCCAAGCGTTTACTTCTCAAATGTTCGTCTACCGGAATTTTGTCATCAGTTTCATTTAGTTTTTCAGTAATTCTACGTGTCATAAACTCTTTAAGACAAGTGGAATTCATGTCAAAACTACCATCATTCGCTTTTTGCTCCAATAGTTCAAATATACTTTCCTCCGTTTCGGTTAAAGTTTGTTTGCAATTTCTCGGCACTTGTAAAGCCTCTATCTCCAAAGGATCGAGAATTTTAGACCAAGCAACGATGTGAGCATCTGTTGAGGGGCTCTTTAACACATTTTTGGCTGTCAATTCATATGAATTCCAAGGTGGATAGATTGAAGTTGCTTTAGAACAGTGGTGTTCAAAAATTAAAGTGAAGATGTATTGGTGAGAGACTTTGCCCTGCAAACATAATGTCAAACGCTTAAAATAAGAAAAAAATACAGAGTTTTTGCCAAATATAAACAACTTATTAAATGAATGTAATTTTAGTTTTAAGAAAAAAATATCGGGGACAGTAAATAGCATTTATCAATATTAAAGTATAGAACAGTTATATTGAGAAAAAGCAAAAATAAATCTTTTTAAACCTGTTTTTTATTTAAGATTAAAACTTGTATCATTCCTCATTATAATTTTTAAAATCGCTTTGAAAATTTTAAATTAAACATTCCATGTTAATAATTGCATGACAATTGCGAATTAGTAAAATATTTTTTAAGTTCAAAGAAGTTATTTTATTTCGCAGCTTAGAACAAACATTTTTCATGTTTGAAAAAATTTGTTCACATAAGTAAGTAGTGGAAAAAAATTATAAATATTTTAAATAAATTTTTTTGAGCTGGGGACATATTGCAACATCTAAATTTTTCCAAAACTCCGGACTACTAATTTTATCGAAATCTTTTACTTCAGATCTAATTCAATTTCGACTTTAACTTTCGTGTTCAATTGTAATTGAATCGCTTGTGTTTGCTATGCTTCGTCCAACAAGAAGCAACAACAATGCTTAATAAATTTCTGAAATAAAATGACAATGACCATCCGCATGTGTTCTCATCGCTTGCTCAACGACGACTGAATTAAAATTTTTATAAGAGCATAACAAATGTGTGTAAATTTTTTAAACAATTGTTCTATGGGCTGAACACCGCTGTTTTACAGTTCAACCTAAATTACGACGCAAAGCGCAACGTAATTTAGCGCTTAGCTTTTACGCTGAAATGAGTAACCTAAATTAAAGCGTTAACGTTGTCCCATAATCAGTAATGTTTACTCACTTTGATTAATAAAAACTCTAATTAGAAATAAGAAATAGAGATGAACACGCTAAATTGACCTATAAGTAGCTAAATTTACATCACTTAACACTTCAACAAAATAAACAAGAGTGCTTTTGCAACAAACTTCACTTCTTTACGCTCTGTCAAAATTGGATTTTCCAATTGCAAAACGTTGACGCCGCGTTATTTCGGTTGGTCTCATACATTTTGTATGGGCATGAGAAATTTTGACAGCCAGACAACGCTTTGCGTCGTAATTTAGGTTGGTCTGTTAGAAGTAATACTTTCAGAACTTTTCAAAGAGCTTTTTAAATTGACTGATGTAATTTTGTTTAAAGATTTTGTATCGGGTGTAGAACTGCAATTATTTTTTGATGCGATAAGCAAATTTTGAAACCGCTGCTTTTGGACATCTAAGCAAGTTGGAGTTGCTTCATTTGTTTTAGATGAGAGCTTTATTTTATTCATTGACTTTGGTTTAAAATCTTTTATCTTATTGACACTATTTAAAGGTTTTAGTCTCAGTCTTGGATGAGCATTAGCGTATTTATATTTCGGCAAATTATTTAGCCTAAAGTTTTCTGGATCAATCTTGAACCTTTGTTTAAGGCTGTAATTCCTTGCAAACTTCTGTGCCGTAACCCGAAGTTAAAGTTGGATATGAAGCAGTATTTACATCTCCACATTCCTCTGGATCTGGTTCTTCTTCCTCACCAATTTGCGACGATTCCAAGCTGCCTTGCATACTCTCATCCATGCATATTTCTTCCAACGGATCAGTTTGTTGAATATCTAAAACTTCAGCATCACCGGTATTTTGAATATCTGTACCAATTTCGCTTTGTAAGCTGTTGATGGTGGCCTTGATGTAGAGGGATGGAAGGTGATATGTGGTCTGGGCAGGTTAGGTTACTCAACTGAAAATAGGATGAGTAAAGTTGTACGATGGACAATAAAACTCACTGTCCATACCTTTCCAGGACTCCTGTCAACGTAAATATATGGCTGTTCTCTGTTTAATGTTTCGTTCTTCATGTTTGTGAGGGATGTTATTCTGTGTTATTCGATTTGCTTAGTTTTAATTTTGTTAAGTTGAGTGATGTGGATGTAAAGATCGAAATGTGATCAAGCATGTAAAATTTTTTGTAGAATTGCAGGGTTGTATTTGTGTGTCTATATAATCAGCCGCCGTTGCCACTAGCATCCTTTGTTCATGAAAAAAAGGAGTATTGAGACAGTGTTACGAAACGAATAACTCAGCAAGATTAATTTAGACATCATGCCAAACGTCAAAATTGGTGTTACTTTGGTCGAAGTATAGATGCCGCCACCTGTCTAAATACCCTTTGAATTGAAACGGCTATATAGTAACTTTGAAATGTTTCTCAGAGAATACTGTAGGCATTATTGTCCAATTGTTTTCAAGGCCAAAGGGAACGGGCATTGACCTGGGTAGTTGTGTTTTCGAACCGACAAATATTTGAAGTGAGCATTGCGGTGGTTGGTTTGTGTAGATAGGTTTTGTTGGTAGGTAGTGCCCGTTAATGATGTGAGTGGATAAATTACTTAGGTCAGTCTAGAAAAAAGAGGAAAAGGTAGAGGGATTGAGGATGTAACAGTGAAAGCAGACGGAAATCTTTTTTTTGGGAATTTTAAGTTCACCTTCATAAAAATTAAGAAGAAAAAATTTTTTTTGAAAATAAAATGAAAACCACCATAAGTTTATGTATCAGATCCTAAAAATATTAAAAAAAAACAAATTTTATAAAAGAGAAAATATACTAATTTTATTAAAAAAAACTACAAAAAAAAAGGGAAATAAGAAGAATCTACTACTTTGAAGAAAATAAAAGAGAAGACGAGCCTTGCATGGTTATTGGACGTTGTCAAATCCACCGGAAATCCTGAGAAAGAAAATTCTGCTGTGTCGATTGGTTCAACATTCCATATGGTACATTGGTTAACAAGGAAAAAGTAAGGTAACTTAATTAGTCTTGTGTGTTGCGTCCCTGATGCGTTTCAATGGAACGGGAACCTGAGAAATTTATTTGTGGATGCCGGTAGAATTTATTAAAAGATAGAGTCCAAGTAAATTTAATCGTGGTATTTGGGTTACGTGGTGAAAAAAAAACAACAAAAAAACCCCATATTCTTGCCTGGTGCAATATTCATTTCAATATTTAAATTATTTTGAGTTTAAGTTAGTTCTGAAAGTAAAGAAAAATTTCATGCATGGTTAGTGTTAGTTTAGTGTTAAGCGATTCTTAGTGCATAGTTACTGGAAACCAAATGTCGTTATATTTATGTTTTCATTAAATTGTTAAAAATTCAGCTATTAAGTTTTGGTCCGAGACTAATATTTAAAGAAATCAGACCTTTGTTTTTTTTTATTTAAAAAAAAAACCCGCGGCCTGAATTGATGAGTTAGTCGGTAGGTTTCATATTGACCCAATAAGGAAAAGTTTTGCAACAGTAAATGGCGCCCAATCTAAATAAAAATACGTCACGAAGTGTGTTGCCTACAAGGGTTCATACTAAGTGATCCTTATTAACATGTAATACCACCTATACATGTAACCAGAGCTAAAGTAGGAAACAATCAAGAAATTAGTTAGGATACAAATGACACTAGTCTTGGAAAATATCTATATTCCAATAGCTAATAGACGGTCGTCAAAATTAATAGGATTTAGGGTATCTAAGTAATTTGGCATAGTGACCAAAATGAAAACATGTTTGTTTGCACTATTAAAGCCATCAATAGGAGTAAGAGAGGTGTCCTAATAGAAATATTAGCTGCATACTCAAAGTAGGATTTATTTGGGTGGAAGTGTTTGTAGTAGTTGTAGAGTGGGAACATAAATCCAAACGGCGTTTATTTCGTCCCAGTGTAAAAGGGAAAGGAGTTAAGAGTATTTGAAAAAAAAGGATGCCGCGAAAAATGATCACACCAACCGGAAACCCTTCTAAGTAATTGCTTTAGTGTCTGATAACCAAACTTATCGCACCTGAAATGCTTAATTTGTAGTGTATATAGTTCCGTTAGTGATTGTTCATTGAAAAGTATTTATCTAATAAATTTATACAAATATTTTGTTTATCGCATAATACAACCCGTAAACTGTTCAGCTATTGAAATTTGTTTTTTTTTTCTCATTATCGGTTCACAATCGAGGAAATTTTTTATATTACCAGCGTTAGGTCATTTAGTTTGTCAACAGTAATTGTGAAAGGGCTGTAGAACGTTCAAGCCCAAAATGTTTGTCCCTCACTCCGAGAGAAAAACTCAGGGTACTGCTAGAGGAAATAGTGAAAGTTTTATAGTTGATATGTCGAGCTCGATTAACACTCCAAAAACTGACGCTCCTGAGAGTTCGATCCAGAACACCCCGTATATCATCTCCAGTGCTACGGGAACAATTCTCAAGACAGGTCCGGGTAAGGGAACACCGTTATACCGTTTCCCACCTCCACCACTGATACAAAAGGGTAGTTATTCTTATGAACGACCACCCGGCGAATATGCTCAGATATTGAAAGATATGTTGAAAGAAAATAATGCCAAATATCGATCAAATTTGGAATAGAACATCGACCTAAAAATACAGCAAAGCCTTAAATCCGGTTTTGCTGAAATACTAGGAGAAATTAAGAAGTTTAGGTTAAACGATATCCCTACACAGGGCTCAGAATCGGGTAAGGTAGCGGAAAGGTTTAGGGATCGTGATGATTTACCCAGGGTCAGTAATAACGTACAGCCTACATTGCCCCGTAGATTAGATTTTCCAGATCGCCTTCCTAGCTGCCATTCTTCTGGAGAAAATCTCTCAGAAGAAACATACGCAAGAGATGTTAGGTCAGAATATGGAAACCATCTGCGAATAGAAAAATGGGATGTAATGTTTGATGGGGATACGGACAGTTTGCATATAGAGGATTTCATATTTCGCGTTGAGTACTTACAAAAAAGACATAGGTGTCCATGAACCGAGGTTATGGGAGATTTCCATCGTCTGTTGAAAGGAGAAGCAAAGGACTGGTACTGGTCCATCATAAAGGAGAAAGAAATTCGGCATTGACCAGATTTAAAGGAGGCTTTACTTCTACAGTACCGATCGAATAGAAAAGAAAAACACCAGACCCCGTCAAACTCTGGAAAACAACTTTTCTCTAGTTTGTTGGAATTGCGGCGTACAGGGACATTCATTCATGGACTGTATGTCAGTCCAAAGAAATTTGTTCTGCTACCGCTGCGGTACAAAGGGCGTTACCACCCCAAAATGTACATACTGTTCGGAAAACACGATGAAGAGTGGGAAAAGGACGGGAGAGTCTCACTCTACACAAACTCTCGACGAGTCCTAAAAGAAACAGGAACACAAACTATAGAACATTCTCCATACAAATCTCATGACACTGCTAATAGCCCATCCATTTCCCTAATCAGGAAACCCTTTTTCGAAAATATGTCTCTGGGAGAAATTAACACCGGTTATCCAAGTCCCCGCCCGACAAATAAGTCATATTCGGAAAGATTAGGATATTACCAGATAGTCAGGGACAGAATATTTAACAACAAGCCAAGTAAAAATAAGTTAGAAAAAATTTTAGAAACAAGGCAGAAATTCAGGCGAAGAAAAAAGGAAATGAATGAGTTAAAAAAATCAATACGTAGATGTTGTTGGATTGTGTACCCGAATAACACCAGCAAGGACCCGAGAGCCTTTGCCGAAATCAAGATAGGTGAACAAAAATTAAGGGGATTATTAGACTCCGGAGCCTCCATAAGTTTATTAGGAAAAAATTGCGAGGGGGTGGTGAATAGGTTAGGAGTGAATATTACACCAGTATTCACGTCCATCAGCACAGCTGGAGGGAAAGAATACAATGTTTTAGGAAGGATCGATGTTGTAATGAACTTCAAAGGGAGTGTTCGAAACTTCAGGTTTTATTTATGTCCCGATCTTCTACAATCTGCGTATTTCGGAATCGATTTTTTTAGGGCATTTGAATTAGCACCGGAATTATTCGGCGTAAATGAAATAGATATAAAGACCTTGGGTGAGAGCTATCCAGTGGACAATCAGAATGTCCCACACCACGTTCTAACAGAAAGAGAAGAGCTAGAATTAGATAGGGTAAAGAAATGTAGAAAACCATCAAATTTTATTGACGGAGGGAGCTACTCCTGTTAAAGACAGATATTATCCGGTTTCGCCAGCCGTCCAAGAGTTGATATATGCTGAGGTAGATAATATGCTGAAATTGGGTGTAATTGGGGAAAGTGTAAGTCCCTGGAGCAGCAGATGTACCCTTGTCAGGAAGCCCAGTAAAAATAGGTTGTGTCTAGATGCCAGAAAAGTAAACGAAAGAACAGTAAAAGACGCCTATCCAATACAAAATATTGAAGGAATCATTAGCCGATTAGATGAGACACACTTCATAAGTAGTGTGGACCTAAAATATGCGTTTTGGCAAATTCCTCTGGAAGAATGTTCCAGATCCTACACTGCTTTTACTATTCCCGGGCGGCCATTGTACCAGTATGCCATCATGCCATTCGGATTATGTAACGCGCCTCAAAGGCTTTGTAGACTGATGGATAAGGTAATTCCGCCCCCAAAAACGGTGCGGTAGGTCCGAAGCTTTTTGTGAACGGCCGGTTGGTACCGCCAATTCATAAGGAATTTTTCCTCCATGACAGCTCCTCTCACGGACTTAATAAAAAAAGGAACTAAGTTTAAGATGACTGAAGAGGCCCTTAAGAGTTTTCAGGATCTGAAACAGGCATTAACGTCAGCACCTGTTTTAGCACACCCAAATTTTAAAAAAAGATTTTATGTACAGTGTGATGCTTCGAATTACGGTATAGGAGCAGTACTGTTCCAGAAAGATTGTGACAATATTGAAAGGCCCATAGCATTTTTCTCAATGAAATTAAATCTTGCTCAGAAAAATTACAGTGTAACCGAGAAAGAATGCCTAGCGGCTGTTCTAGCTATAAAACGATTCAGGCCTTATATTGAATTAATGCCTTTTTCAAAACCGATCATGTGAGCCTTAAGTGGTTGATGACCTTTAAAGACTTGAGCGGCAGATTAGCAAGGTGGGCTCTACAACTCCAAAGTTACGATTTTGAAATAGAACATCGTAAAGGTGCTGAGAATATTGTAGCCGACAATTTATCCCGTTTGGTTGAGACGGTAGAGCAATCATCGTCTGAAATCCTCGGATTTGAAACAACTGAATTTGATTCAGAACCGTACTGCGAATTGCGAGAAACAATAACAACAAATGCAGGAAGGTTTCCTGATTTAAGAGTGATTGGAAATTTAATTTTCAAAAGAACCTCTGCCTCACCTGACAGTCAAGAGCTGGAGGAGTATAAGTGGAAGCTCTGGATTCCCGATAACCTTACACACCAACTCATACAAGAAGCCCATGAACCCACAGACAAAGCCCATGGTGGAATCAGAAAAACGCTCAAGTACTATTGGCCAAATATGGTGATACAAGTAAAAAACTTCGTCAACCAGTGTATTAAATGTAAAGAATGTAAGTCAACTAACACAAATTTAATGCCAGAAATTGGAACAGAAGTTGTCACTGACCGGCCGTTTCAGAAGCTTTATATCGATTTTTTGGGTAAATATCCCCGATCAAAAAATGGAAATGCTTACATATTTATTGTGGTTGATCATTTCTCAAAATTTCTATTTCTTAAAGCCATGAAAGAGGCAACGTAATTAAATTTTTGATGGGAGAAGTATTTCATAACTTTGGGGTGCCGGAGATAATACATTCCGACAACGGCCATCAATTTACGTCTAGAGAATTCTCGAGAATGATTCAAGATTTTAAAATCTCACACCTGAGGACAGCCGTACACTCGCCCCAATCTAATGCGGCCGAAAGAGTGAATCAGAGCGTACTGACAGCTATCAGAACTTACTTGGAAAGTGACCACCGAGAATGGGATCTCAATCTACCATACATTGAACTAGCATTGAGGAATTCGGTACACTCGGCCACCGGTTTTACTCCTTTCATGGCATTATTTGGTTATAATATGTTCACTTCCGGTCGAGATTACCAGTTAGCGAGAAAATTAAAATCACTCGATGATACGGAAATTATAATGCTGGAAGATAGGGACAGAATTCGGTTAATTAGGGAGAAAATTAAGGAAAACCTACATAAGGCCTATGAGAAAAGTGCGCTAAGATATAACAGAAAGGCTAGGCTCATTAGATTTAGACCAGGTCAGGAGGTTTATAAGAGAAATTTTGTACTTAGTAGTTTCAAAAACAATATCAATGCAAAATTTTGCAAGAAGTTTTCTAAGTGCAGAATACTACGTGTGTTAGGGAACAACATGTACGAATTGGAAACCTTATCCGGTTCGCCGATAGGCATATATCATTCTAAAGATATAAAACAATAGGAGGAACAACTATAATACCTACAAGGGAAGTGGAAAGACAAGAAAAGAAAAACCCCAACAAACCCCTCACTGGTATTCAACTTAGACCATTTCGGAATCAGAGCTAGATTAGACCAAATTTTGTATAACGTACCCGTAAATCGTTCTTTCCTGGTGCAATTATTCGGATCTTTACAACCCACAATTAAAGGTCTTGTTAGCTTGTCGAATTTAATCAATTCACTTCTGACACACATGTACCTGAAAATAAAAATAAAAAAACACACAAGTATCATGAACTACTTCTACTGGCAAGAAAACTTCCCTAATTTTTCCATGTTGCAGTTTAATGAAACCGCCAAACGGACGACTTTTAGTTAGTTGCCCGGCTAACTTTCTTTGTGTGGGTGTAGCCTACGTTGAGCGCCAATAGGTATCGGGTAGGCCTCAATCACACTATTGCTACTTCTAATGAATATCGTAACAACAGAGTTTTGTTGATGGTGGCCTTGATGTAGAGGGATGGAAGGTGATATGTGGTCTGGGCAGGTTAGGTTACTCAACTGAAAATAGGATGAGTAAAGTTGTACGATGGACAATAAAACTCACTGTCCATACCTTTCCAGGACTCCTGTCAACGTAAATATATGGCTGTTCTCTGTTTAATGTTTCGTTCTTCATGTTTGTGAGGGATGTTATTCTGTGTTATTCGATTTGCTTAGTTTTAATTTTGTTAAGTTGAGTGATGTGGATGTAAAGATCGAAATGTGATCCAGCATGTAAAATTTTTTGTAGAATTGCAGGGTTGTATTTGTGTGTCTATATAATCAGCCGCCGTTGCCACTAGCATCCTTTGTTCATGAAAAAAAGGAGTATTGAGACAGTGTTACGAAACGAATAACTCAGCAAGATTAATTTAGACATCATGCCAAACGTCAAAATTGGTGTTACTTTAGATGCCGCCACCTGTCTAAATACCCTTTGAATTGAAACGGCTATATAGTAACTTTGAAATGTTTCTCAGAGAATACTGTAGGTATTATTGTCCAATTGTTTTCAAGGTCAAAGGAACGGGCATTGACCTGGGTAGTTGTTTTTTCGAACCGACAAATATTTGAAGTGAGCATTGCAGTGGTTGGTTTGTATAGATAGGTTTTGTTGGTAGGTAGTGCCCGTTAATGATGTGAGCGGATAAATTACTTAGGTCAGTCTAGAAAAAAAGAGAAAACGGTAGAGGGATTGAGGATGTAACAGTGAAAGCAGACGGAAGTCTTTTTTTTTTGCAATTTCACGTTCATAAAAATTAAAAAGAAAACATTTTTTTGAAAATAAAAAGAAAACCACCATAAGTTTATGTATCAGATCCTAAAAATATCTAAAAAAACAAATTTTATAAAAGAAAATATACTAATTTTATAAAAAAAAACTACAAAAAAAGGGAAATAAGAAGAATCTACTACTTTGAAGAAAATAAAAGAGAAGACGAGCCTTGCATGGTTATTGGACGTTGTCAAATCCACCGGAAATCCTGAGAAAGAAAATTCTGCTGTGTCGATTGGTTCAACATTCCATATGGTACATTGGTTAACAAGGAAAAAGTAAGGTAACTTAATTAGTCTTATGTGTTGCGTCCCTGATGCGTTTCAATGGAACGGGAACCTGAGTGGAGAAATTTATTTGTGGATGCCGGTAGAATTTATTAAAAGATAGAGTCTAAGTAAATTTAATCGTGGTATTTGGGTTACGTGGTGAAAAAAAACAACAAAAAGACCCCATATTCTTGCCTGATGCAATATTCATTTCAATATTTAAAATATTTTGAGTTTAAGCTAGTTCTGAAAGTAAAGAAAAATTTCATGCATGGTTAGTGTTAGTTTAGTGTTAAGCGATTCTTAGTGTATAGTTACTGGAAACCAAATGTCGTTATATTTATGTTTTCATTAAATTGTTAAAGATTCAGCTATTAAGTTTTGGTCCGAGACTAATATTTAAAGAAATCAGACCTTTGTTTTTTTTTATTTAAAAAAAAAACCCGCGGCCTGAATTGATGAGTTAGTCGGTAGGCTTCATATTGACCCAATAAGGAAAAGTTTTGCAACAAAGCCCAACATTTGATATATAGTTTGCTGTTCTATGCCTACCACCTGCCTCTGCATTATTTGTTTTGCTTGCAGCAATTTTTTCTGTCCCTCCTGCCATTTATTTAACTCCTGAAGTCTTTTTACAATTTCTGCCTGTTTATCCGTTTTGGCTAACATATTCATATCCGAAATATATTCCCCATTTACCTCGGCTTGCTTTCTAGAGTCTCCAAGCTGACTGTTCTGTTTTTTAATAGGTATATTAACTATTATCCTATTTTCTGCATCTACTTCAGTGGTTTCATTGAAAATATCTTGGCATATCTATCTTCTTCATCATAGCCAGTATTTGTAGGTAACTCCTCTAGCTCCCAGAAGCGTTCTAAGTTTGACGTAGCTACTAAAGCTTTCCCAGAATTATGTTTTTTATTGACGATACCAGATAAAATCCACCCAAATATCGTGGATTGCGCCAATATCCCATTCTTTTTTAATATGCCTTCTTCCATTATATGGGTTATTATGTCCATGCCAATAACGATATCTATACGATCCGATTTATTTAGAGTCGGATCTGCCAATACATAATTGTTCCATTCGCTTGTATCGAATTTGAATGATTGGCTTGGTTGTGCTAAAATTAGCGCCTCTGCTTCCACAAAGCGATCACTTAAAAACCTTGGCTTCAATAATAATTTTGTTTTTGCTTTGGACACCCCAACTAATGCACCTCCTAGACCATAAATTTATGTTTTTTATTTTAAATGCTTCTCCTTTTACATGATTTTTTAGCCTGACCAATTTTTCTACAGCTGGAAGCTTACTCATATGTACAAACTGCTCGAACATATTTTTAAATGAAAGCCATTCCTCGATGTCACCATTAAAAATTGGAATTTTTATCGCTTCTAATCCGACTGTTTGTTATTCTTTTTTTAAGTCAGAAATTTTCATTAATATGCAATTTAATGCTTCTTCATATTGGTTATCAATCATTTCCAATTCTTCATCAATATCTTCCATGACATCGTGGTTAATTATTAATTCATGGTACATTTTTTTAATGTTGACCATCTTTTTTTCCCAAATATTTCTTTTGTGTTCTAATATTAAAATATTATCACCATCAATATTTGTCAAGGTATCTTCTAGTTTTTGTATTTCTTTTCGGAATTGAATAAGCAAGTTCATTTTAATTTTTTCTTCTGGAGTTTCATTTTTTAGGCCTGAAGTCTTGTTTAGTTGATCCGAATCTTGTTGTTGTGTTTTTTTTTTAATTTTTGGAATTGCTGCATCATCATTTCTTGTATTTCACCTCGTGTGATAGATTCTGTAGTTTCCTTGGTATTTTGTATTTCTTGTTGTGTTGTATTTTTGCAACGATTTATCATTTCCATTACCATGTTAAAATAGTTCTTCTCAAAATAGTCTTCTGCCGTTGTTCCCCATTTGTTGAGCTTATCGTCGTTACTTTTAAATTTAGCTTCTAGGCCTTCAATCCTTGCTTTGTATTGAGCTACTGATTGACTCCTTAATGCACCGCTTTCTAATTTTATAAGAATTCCAGCGATTTCAACACCTATCTCTTTTTGAGATTAATATAATTGCTGTCTTTGTGCCATTCTTATTATTTTAATTTTTTGATAGTCGCTGTTTTAGCCACGACTTACGCTTTATATATATATATATATATATATATATATATATATATATATATACTATATATATTTAATTTTTTTGTAGGCACTGATTCACAATTAAAAACTTTATATCGTAGGACCAATGTAAAATTGAAAATAAATCAATCTTACTTGTTGAATGTTTGTAAGACACTAGTTTATTCTAAAAAAATATCTTTACTTAAATACTAACAATAAAATCTTAAAACTGAAAATTAAAATGCTCATGCGTACGTTTCTTGAAATTTAAAGTGATAACATGTGTAAGATAAGATGTTTGTAGCCTAAACAAATATGAATCAATAAAATGTGTCCAGACTGATTAAAATAGAAAATATGTAGCCTAAACAAATTTGAAACAATAACATGTGTCTAGACTCTAGACTGATTTAAAAAGAAAATATGTAGCCTAAACAAATATGGACCGCAACATGTATTTGATAAGATGTGTAAAAATAAAACTAAACGGCATATGTTTAAACCGAACTTAGACTGAGCACTTAAAACGAAAATCAATTTTATCTTATTACTAAAGTTGTTAACACATGTTCAACTAAATTGAACATTAACAAAATGATACTTTAATTTCATTAGATGTCAGAATTTTCAATAATCCAGCGCAGGTATTTATCAACACGTGTATAAATTCCCGGCCAATTTCGTTCGCCGCATTGTATTCCCCACGAAATAATACCAATTGCAACCCAACGCCTGTTGGGTAATTGCAGCAATAATGGTCCACCACTATCCCCTTGGCAAGATTCCTGGCCGCCTTCAGGATAACCAGCACATAGCGAGTTGTCGGGCAGACGTTCCGCAATGACATTACGACAGTCATCGTTCTTCCAAACAGGCAAATTAACCTAATTGTTAAAAATGTTATTAAAAATGTTATTCGTTCATTTATCTATTTTGAAGTATTAACTTCGAATTAGTAATATTTTAATTAAAAATTAAATTTTCAAACATATTTTTACTTACATGGTACAAAGTTATGTTAAACCAAAATAAGTCTTGCAATTACTATTCTAACTATCCTAACCAAGGATATAATTTTCATGAAAATCGCATCACTATTTAAACAATTAAATTTAAGGCAACCAAAATATAAATAGTTTAAGATTTAACAATAATTTTTTAAGCTTGAGGTTTTTAGCACATTTATAATTTTTTAATATTTCCTGAAAAAAGTACCTAAAGAAGAAGCGAAATATTGAAAATATAGATACATATATTAAAATAATTTTATATATAAGAGACCTCCATCTTAAAAAATTGTTATTGAAATAATCTTAAAAAATTACACTATGCTATAAATGAAGACCTTTTGAAAAGTGCAAGGTCGTGACTGTATGGGTTCGATTCTACTATCAAATTGTAGTAAAACCCTATACTCAGTTTGGTGAAATTGATGACCGTTTTGTTTTTATGGGCCTCCAAAGTTTTCCAATATTATCATGATGCCCAAAAACATGTTGTCCAAATTCTTTTTGGACAATAATCGTGTTTGCAGAAAAGGGAAAAACCTGTGGCAACGTCAACAAAACAACGAGTAAATATTAAAAGCTGCAACACAAGAAAAGGAGAATAAAAGGCCCTGTAGCAAAAATTAGCCGGCGAAGTAAAAGGTTGAAATAGCTACAAAAAAACTGTCTATCTTCTCATCTTTCCTCATCTGTCCCCTTAATACTATCCCTCGTTTTCAGTTCCCGCGCAATGCATTGCATATGTAGGGGTCATCCCCTGAGTGCTGGTCCTACTCTTAAAAAAAAAGGGAGCAAAGTAGTTAGGAACTGTATGTGCGAAAACAATTAAAATACTCAAATTTCAGAAATTAAATTTTTAAATTTTTAAATTTTAATTGTCAAATTTGTGTTAATTGTTTTTTTTTTTGTAATTTGATACATTAATGTTTGTGTGTGTGTGCATTTTCCCACCGTTTAATTAGGAGTGTTCACATTGTTGTTGCTTTTTTTTTATAATGTTGGTGTGGGCGTGGGAATTTTTGTTTGTCCATATGAGACCTTGGGAGTTTGTGTCTGTCCATATGATACCGTGGGAATTTCTGTCCGTCCATATGTGAGGGTATTTTGGTGGAGCGGTGCTGTAGTAACCAAAACGAGTTTGTATATGCGAGCATGAGACCGTGGGAATTTTTGTCTGTCCATATGAGACCTTGGGGTTTGTGTCTGTCCATATGAGACCGTGGGAATTTTTGTCTGTCCATATGTGACCTTGGGAGTACATGTCCGTCCGTATGTGAGCGTGGGAATTTGTGTCTGTCCACATGTGAGCGTAGGAATTCTGTCTGTCCATGTGTGCTATGGCCTAATAGAAAATAACAAATTTTTAGTATCTGACACAACATATTTTAGGAAGTAAAATATTTCAAAAGTGTTGTATAAATGGATGGCCCTAATGTTTGTGGTTCGTTTCTTCTTTTATCTTTTGTTTGTTTTTAATTTTGGAGTGTGTTTACTTAAGATATTTTGTCCAGCAATTCAGTTATTTCTTTTTTGTGTGCAATGCTTGTGTGTGGGGGAATAATTTGATTATTCTGATCTTGAAGACGTTGTGAAAAAAATTTACTATCGCATATATATTGAAACTGATATTTTTGTTTATTTGGGGATCTGGATTCTGTATTTTGTAGAATATGAATATATATGCTATGTTTAAGTGTGTGTGTGTTTTTGTGTTCTGAGTGGCGATTGGAATGTCTGCCTGTCAGACAGGCTGTGGGTGTGACGATTGGTGAGTCTGTATGACAGTCCGCTTTTTTCCTTTCCTGGATTTAGCGCAAGTGGGTCAGTATGAAATGTGATAAGATGTACATATTCAAGCGTACATAAATATCTACAAATTTATTTCATTTGCGCATATACATACAAACAGATAATAAGCGTTTATTCTTTGTGCCCAAATATTCCCTTGACCATTTGAATGAATGAACCATTGTGTTTGTTTGTTTGTTGTGTGTTCTCTGAAATAAATATGTATGTAGGTTTGAAATAAAAAGACATTTATTTAAATTTTTTTAAACATTTATTTAAAAGTTTGTTAACATTTTCATTTTTAAGTAAAATTGCATTCCTTAAGGCACAAACACCATGGTCGTGATAGCTACAATAGAGATATTTTGAATGTTTAGTTTCCATTTGTTTAAAATTAATGCAGCCAATGTCTTCAATGTTATAAACTGTTTGATGAATAATTTTTTCTAGCCATTTTTCTTCTCTTCCCCCTTAACATATATATGTGAATTTCTTATATTGGATTTTAAAAACTTGCAAACGCTTTGATATTAGACTGATCCATCATTTCAGTTAATATGATGATAGTTTTTTGTTAACCAAACTGCTTCTCTCTGTTTTTTGGCTGATAAACATTCGAAATCAAAAGAAGGTTTTATGATGAAATTGAGGCATTCGTTGTTGCTGAAAACTACAGCTAGTTTTTGCGATGAAGTCATTTGAATTATTTTTGAAACCTTGCAAGTCTACAAAAACAATATCACCATCCATGTTATTTAATTTATAAGACCTTCCGGACTTGACCTCTTATTGGTATGTATTCTATTACGCGGTCATGAATAAGAACGCAGTAAGCTGATGTCGTTGCTGGAATATTTGTTGCTGTTTCAAATTCAATTTTTATATCAATCGGTCCGGTATTGACTGACTCGTTCTGATAGCTTACATCTACTACAATAATTGGAGCGTCGTCTTTAAACTCCTGAGCAGTTAACGATGGTTGAGGCTCTTTCATATATTTAGTAGTTTTGTTACATACATATCATATAGAATTGCATAACGTTAATTTTTAAATTTTATGTTAAGATCATCATAGTTTAAATGTACTTTTAAATTAGTCAGATCACAGTGAACAAATTTGTTATCTCGTTGAAATGCGCCCAATATAAAACGTGGTCGCTTTGTACTTGCAGCTAATTTAACATTCCAAATATGACTTGTCCCTGTATTCAATTGTGGATTGATATGAAAATCCCAGCCACGAAATGCCATCGGTATAGAAGCAGCATTGTTAATAATTTTAATCATATTCAACTTACTCTGATCAGATAATTGTACGTGTGGAATTTTCCAGGAGATGATTGAAATTGTAAGTTTCGATTTTTCAGTAGAAACGCTCGAGTGTACAAGAGCTTCATCATTTTTATTGCGCAAGAGTATCAATTCATGCTTTCCATTAAGTATAACTTTGTTGTAGTCTTCAGCAAGTCCCAAAAGCATTTTTAGTGGTACATAAAATTTAAAATATCCATTCTTAAGATTCAAATCATAAGTTTTATGCCATCCACCATTTTGCATTACAGCGCTTTCAGTTGGTGATAGAGATACCAAATTTTTTATTGTGGTTGTTGTTCCTAAATACCTTGTATGATCGATTTCAATGCCAGTAACCTCGTAGCGGATGTCATCAAATAAATGTGCAACAATGTTGTTTTTCAATTTAAAATTTTCAGAAAATTTTCCAGTTTTGTCATCTACAACGAAACCTTCCACATATATATAGCTCTCACTAGGTAACACGTACAAATCTTGATATTGTATTGAGATTCGATTCTCATCATTGTTATTGTACGATTGTAGATATGGTATGTAGTTATGACAGTCCTTTTTTATTATATATTCGTCAGACAATGGCTTATCCAATACGTTTATTATTGAACTCATTTTGTTTTCAGTTTGAAATTCAAAGACTTGAGAAAACTTTTGTTTGTTGTTGTAAGTGACCTTTGACGAGCAGATCTTTTCAATTGTGCTTTAGGTTGTAATATCTGTGAATGAGACGTGACTGCCGTATTTTGTGATATACTTGTATTGTATATTATCATTCCTTAGTTGGCCTTAAATGTATCCGTATTGTAATTTCCTCTACTCAAAAATGAATTAAATCACCGTTCTGATCAACCACGCGCAGTGATAGAGAACTTATCTCTTTGATGTTTACAGGTAAATAAATGAGATTCCTTGGAATCTATTATATAGCCTGCATGAAGTGTATGTGATTTTGAATTGTTCATATATGTATTAGTAGCGATACTACTTTCAATTCGCAAGAGATTTACTTTAAAAATATTAACTGGAAGATCTGAGTAATAATCATCGGTCGGTGTTAGGATTTTACTATTGAATCCTAAAAGATTCCCAATTGTATTTTCTTTATTAAAATATATCGGATCTTTAGAACTATTTATTTCAACTTGCATCGTATGGTTGTTAGCTTCTATAAAAATATGCTCTCCAGGACTAAGTCGTTAGTATTGCTCTTCTATGTTGTCAACTATATCTTTCAATTCATAAGATCCAATTGGTATTTCAATTACATATTCCCCTATATGAAACATATTGTTATAGGAGTCTTCATTTGGAATACTGTTGTATGAATGAAAATCAGTTAACGCACACTCATATGAGTCGTTTAAGTCAATGGGAGGAAAATAATTAGCATATAGCGCTGATGAGTTAGAACTCAGAGTAAGTGTTATTGAGATTATAACAGCCTGTTCACAAATAAATAAAGTTTACTACACAGCATGGTTTATAAGAATGAGTTGCATATATATTTCATAATCTTATTTTAAAATTAACATTAGTTATTAAAAATATTGATGTTATTGTCGTTGTTATCATTGCGGATGGCGATTTCTTCCGTTTTCCAACTATAGTATTTCATCTTTGCCTATCCAGGAATTGTGTTGATTAGAAAATCCTAACCATTTAACTAATGCTTTGTCCCCTTTCAGTCGAATCACCTTTTCAACTAGATATGTATATGGAAATCTAGTTCTTGACAGTTCTTCCGTATAGAAGCCCCCTTTAATAGGATTTCCAAGATAATCTTCTAATATGTATGTTGTAGGATATGTGCTTTGAAGTCTTTTGATTGTGAAAATGTCTGTTGTCCAATTCGGAGTATAGCCTTTCTCAAAAATATGTTTATACAGTGCTAGCTCGCTAGTCCGAAGTCGTGTAATCCGAATTATCCAGTAATCTGAATTGAATTTATGACGTATTACATATATATATTATAGTCCGCATTGATTACAAGCTCGCTAAACCGAATTTTTAATTTTCTGCTTTTTTATTATTGTGTCTGTTTTTTTACAAACCAAGTGTGAAATTTGAAAACTAACGGGACATTGAGGTGCAGAGGCTTGTGTGTAAATATTTATTTATGTGTACATCTTGTTGGAAATAATTTAGTTGTTGAATGGTATTAGTCACGAAAACATTAATTTAAATATGGCAAAAAAACGTGCACATAAAACGCTGTCATTAGCTGATAAGCTCAAAATTATAGAAGAAGTAAATCGCGGACAATCAGGAAAAATGTTAGCAACGAAATTTGGTGTAGGAGCTTCAACAATTTGTGACATTAAAAAAAATGCTGAAAATATTAAAAGGTAAAAAACCTGCGTAAAAATGTATTCTGCGAAACTTAATGTACATTAATATTTATTCTTTTATTAGATTTGCTGAAAATTCTGATGGCAAACTTTTAAAACAGCGCAAGACACTTAAATCGGGAGAGAATGAAGAACTTGAGCTGAAGTTATATGTTTGGTTTGAAGAGAAGCGGTCACGGCATCAAAACATTTCATCAGAAATTTTACGACAAAAAGCTAAATCGCTTTTTCAAAAAATGTATCCAAATCAATCATTTAAGGCTAGTGATGGATGGTTGCAAAATTTTAAGAAGCGATTTTCTGTGCGAACTTTAAAAATATGCGGCGAATCCTTATCTGCTAGACCTGATCTTGTACCTGATTTTCAAAATAAGCTCTTTGATGTTATCGAGACTGAAAATCTGAGTGACGACCAAATTTACAACGCTGATGAATCTGGACTTTTTTGGAAAATGTTTCCAGACAAAACTTTAGTTCATTGTAAAGAAAAGTCCGCTCCGGGTACAAAAATGAGTAAAGAGAGAATCACCTTCTTGTGCTGTGCTAATAAATCTGGAACTCACAAGCTAAACATTGCTGTGGTTGGGAAATCAAAAAACCCACTCTCGTTTAAAAAACAACATATTGTTGAATATTACGCATCGAAGAATGCATGGATGACAACACATATTTTTACAGAATGGTTTTTTAAATCTTTTATTCCACAGATAAAAGACTATCAAACTAAAAATAATTTGCCCAAAAAAGCTTTATTGTTACTGGATAATGCAAAATGTCATGGAGAGCCGCTGGTATCTGAATGTGGGCAATATAAAACTATGTTTTTACCCCCAAATTGTACAAGTATTATCCAACCCATGGATCAAAACGCGATACGACTTACAAAGCTGTTTTACAAAAAAGACCTCTTGTGTGAATTGGTAAGCTCTGAAGCGGACAACACAGACATTTTTTTGAAACAATTCAGTTTAAAGGACGCTTGTGAATTGCTTAAACGGTCTTGGGACAGAGTGGCCAATTCTTCTATAAAGTCTTGTTGGAAGCATATTCATTCTCAAAGGTGGGCTGCAGAGGATAGCATTCCACTATCACTATTACAACAAGAAATGGCTGAGAATAATTGTGTTGAAGAAACAGAAGAATTTCGCACAATAACCAATTTATTTCACCGCAATAATGACGTGCAATTTTCTGAAGATGAAATTCTTAGCTGGATTATCAACTCTGACAGTAATTCCTGTAGTAGTTCAGAGTCGGAACCAGAAAATGAAGAATCAGAGCCCATAATTACGAAACACGTTAAAAATCGTGAAGCTGTACAGGCCTTAAATACTTCAATAGATTGGGCAAAGGAACGAGGTATGCAAACACAACATATATTGATGCTAAAAGAATTGCGAAACAAGGCTTTGGAAGCATGTGCAATGAAAGAGAAGCAAACCTACATCACAAATTATGTGCATTAAGAAAATGTATATACATACATATTAAAAAAAAATTATTTTATTGTTTGTTGAGTAATAAAAATAAAATAAATTTGTTTTGAAATCTTGGCATGTGTTTTAGTTTCGAATATAGTGAATTATAATACATAAAAACAGCACATCCAGTAATCCGAATTTCTCGTTAATCCGAATCAGGGTCTGCAATCATTAATTCGGATAAGCGAGCTAGCACTGTATTTGCTAATACGTACATGGTCCCCTGCATTAAATTTTGACATTTTGTACATCTTTAAATGACTGTATACTGTATTTAGAAGCTGTTTTTAATTTTTTGAGTTGACTTTAATCGGTTGCATTTTAATTGTGCGATGAACTTTTCTATTGTATGCATTAAGTAAATTATTGTATATATCAAGCCAGTTGTAGGAACCATTAAAACTAAACTCCTTCCACATCATTCCTTTTAATGTTCTATTGAATCGTTCTACTATTGATGCTTTCATGATGCTATAGGTTGAGTAGTGATTGACGTTGTATTTATCCATCAATTGATTAAAGTGTTTGTTGAAGAATTTTTTACCATCATCTGTTTGTAAGTTTTTTGGCACACGCCCCAATTGAAAAATAGTCTCCATTGCCTGCGTTGTGTCAACAGCTGTTTTTCGTCTCAGAGGTACTGCCCAAGCATATTTGGAGAATGTATCAATTACAGTTAGCAAAAATCTATAATTTTTATTGTATGTAGAATAGTTCCCCATTTCAACTAAATCCGCTTGCCAAATATCGTCTATTTCTTTCATAACAACTCTACGGCGTCCAAACATTTTTCGAGCTTCCTTATGGAGCTCGTTCACTAAATTTCTTTTTGTATCCATGTCTAAGCTTTAAGAAGTCTTTGGCATGTGTTGTGATCTATCTGATGCGCTTTCAGCAATTGACACAAACATGTCGTTTTCAAATCTATACATGTTCTCATTTAATCTTTCAATTTCTTCTTCGAAAGATGCTCTGATCTTGGAAATGCTTTCTTGCAATTTTTTATTTTCTTCCAACTGTAATATTATTTCATGTTGTTGCTTTTCGATTTGATTTTTTAGAGTACTGTGCATTTTATTGTTATCTTCTTTAAATTCTTTTAACATTTTTTGTTCTACTTCTTCGATTTGAGTTTGCAAAAACAATTTATTGATAGCATCGTTTTCCTCCAAAGCTTTTGCAACATTTTTGATTCATTTGTTTTGGACATCAATGTTGTTTTTCGCATCCAAAAAGAACCCTAACAATTTAGGTGCATTTTTCAATGAAATTATACTGGTAGTGTCGTTTAGATAATATCCGAATTTATCAACAAACATAATTTATATTTAAAATGTGTATGCGTTTATATGATTTATAGTATTATATTAGCTTCACGTAGTTCTTCAATAATTGAGACAACCTCGTTGTTGTCATTAGTATGACCTGCAGACTGTGATGCAAACAGTAGTCTAAGTCGATCTACCAACTCGTTTGGATCATCCCAGTATATATAGTTTGATTTATGAGGATTTGCCTGCATCAAACCCTTACCTAAATAATTAGCCTTTGTTAATTCCGATGAGCTCTTATGATGTTTCTCTTTAAAAAGTTTTCCAATAATATGTTTGTACTTGTACCCTCTAGTCCCCTTGATTTGGCAATCGGACTTATAATCTCTTCTGTGTGCATTGGTAGTAAGTAATATTTTTTTATAGATTTCAAGCTCGAATTTATCATAGTTTTTTGGTGTTTTATGAAACATTAAAGAAAACAGTCCTGGGGTGAGAGCCCATATTTGACCACCAACTTGTATTTTATCTTGATATAACTCGATGTTGCTACTACCAAATTTCCATTCGTTATTATAATCTCTATGTGGATCATAGTTATTATCTAGTTCATTTCCCGATTGCAATAGTGATAAGACAGGATAACTCTCGTCATGATTAGAATGTTGTGAATAAAAGTCATCTTCATCAAAATCGCTGTTACTTTTACTATTAGACTGTTTAAACATTGATTCTTCAATTAGTTTCTTAGGGGTACTTGTTTCGAACTTCATTGTTGAGTTCTGAGGATGAAAACTGGCATTGTCCTCATATTCAGTTTTCTTATCATTCTTTTCTTTTTTATTCGGTATATCAATATGTTTAGAGCTATTTATTAATTCTTTTAAAGTTATTTAAAAGGTGAATGTATCTTTTAATTGCTGATGTATGTCTATTTCACCAGTTTTTATACTACGAAGCTTTTTATTCAATATATTTGTTGTTGTCACCCAGTCTTTTAGAATTTTTTCATTCATTTTAGCTATTAGGTACTAGATCAGCTTATCAAGTATCAGATCAGGTTATCAGATCAGGTATCAGATCAGTTTATCAGGTATCAGATCAGCTTATCAGGTATCAGATATCAGATCAGCTTATCACGTATCAGATCAGTTTATCACGTTATCAGATCAGCTTATCAGGTATTAGATCAGTTTATCAGGTTATCAGATCAGGTATCAGATCAGTTTATCAGGTATCAGATGAGGTTATCAGATCAGGTATCAGATCGGTTTATCAGATCAGCTTATCACGTATCAGATCAGTTTATCAGGTGTCAGATCAGGTTATCAGATCTGGTATCAGATCAGTTTATCAGGTATCAGATGAGGTTATCAGATCAGCTTATTAGGTATCAGATCTAGTTTTGCTTAGATGACCATTTATAACAATCGCATGTATAATGTTTAAAGCCAGATTCTGTACTAAGCGATACCCTTGATGAACAGTAATTTATATTATGATGAAGTAATCAAATGATTTTCTATAGCGACCATTCTTTAGTTCATTATCTTTACTTATCATCAAAAATCCATATTTACCCTTCCAACATTCTTGACATATATACTGAAACTATTCAAAGTTCATATCGCTGGCAACATGATCATCGTATACATGTCTCATATTTTTCGCATCTTGTTTAAACATTATAATTAAATTGGCATTATCTCTTATTAAATGTTTTAGAATTCTTGTGTAGGTTAGACACAAGTCATTCTTATGACGCCCCATTCAAAAATATGCACGTATATTGTTTTGGTTTTCACATGCAACATCATCGAAAATAATAATTGAATTGCTTTTAGCTTCGCTAGGAGGAACAACGGACTAGTAGTATCCCATTCCTTTAATTGGCGAAATTAAATTCTTTAGGTATTCATATTTAGGTTGATACAGAGATTTTGAGTACAAATAGATATTTTCAAACTTGAGACCATTAGGACTTTCTAGCAAACTGATTATTACATTAGTTTTTCCACAATTGGAGGGACCAACTATTAATGCTCGAATATAATTTGGTAGCAAGGAAATATGTCTTATTTTTGTACTGTCATTTGAATATAAATACATCCACATTACGAACTAAAATATTTTTGTGTTGTTTTACTAAGCGCATTTCCATAACCACTTTAAAATTCACAAAACAATATCTTCTATTCTAAAATAATATGGTTACGTTTTATAAAAAAACATTCAGTCATAATAAAACTATCGTTGGAGAAAGTTTACTAAACAATAAATTCTCTACCTTTTGAATTACATCTTCCTGGATATCAGTACTGTGGACCTGGCACAAGATTACAAAAGCGTTTAGCTAGAGGAGATAAAGGAATTAATTTATTGGATGCTGCTTGCAAAAATCACGATATAGCTTCCGGAAAAAACAAAGATTTAAACAGTAGACACCAAGCTGATAAAACTCTTGAAAATAAAGCTTGGGAAAGAGTTCTTTCAAACGATAGCAATCTTTCAGAAAAACAATGCAATGAAAGCAAAAACTAAATTTGGTATGGGTATGGAGAAGAAGAGCAGAAATAGGCAAAGACTGTCGCCACGAACTCATTTAAATTACAAAAAGCTGTTCAATAGTTCAATTAGAGCAGCAACAAAAACATTACGGAAGGAAAAACCACAAGACATTAACTCGGCCATTAAAATCGCTCGTAAAGTTATCAACAGATCACTTAAGGGGAAAAAGGCTTACGTTGTAATACCACGTATAATCAATGTTCCAAAAATTGGCGCTAGGTGCACTTGGTAGTCTAATAACTTGAGGTGCCGCTATAGCTAAGGCTGTAAATGCAACTAAGGACGCAAAAAAACTTGAGGAAGCCACCAGACACAATAAGGCAATGAAGTCTATTGCTGTGGGAGAAGGACTGTACCTTAAACCATATAAAACGGGTTATAGACTTGTTTGTAAGGATCATTCAAAAAACTATTAGAAATGCTACCCAACAGATCGGAATTTGATCTAAGAAAATTTTCAAGAAATATTCCACACTTTAGAGGAATTTAAATGTTGGACTCTCTACCAAAACGGCCACGGACAGTAGAATGGGGAATAATTAATTTAGATTTATCAACAGGACCAGGTACTCATTGGGTAGCATACTATAGCAACAAGGATGAAAAACAATATTTCGACAGCTTTGGAAATTTACAACCTCCTTTAGAATTAATCAAATATCTAGGTAGAAATATTGAATACAACTACACTCAATATCAAAACTTTAATACATTTAATTGTGGTCATTTATGATAAAATTTCTTTATGAAGCAACTAAAGAGTTGAAATAAAACACAAACATATATTTGTATATTTTAAAAAATTCTTTCGTTGTTTTATTGCATTAGTTATAAAATATACATAACATTTTTTATTTTTACTGCCAAACAGGGTACTAGGAGTTTGGTATTAAAAACTCGTGCATCTCGCTTTCTAAGATCAGGCTTCGCTCTCCTTTTCTTTGTAGTCGATATTTATCATTCGAAAGATCTTCTAATTCTACATTGGTTAATGCATTGTTCGGGAGAAACATTATATTGTTTTCCAGCTCAAGTATAAAGGTTTAATATATAGGTTTATTGTAATAGGTTTTCACTCTATTCATTTCAATCGCTACCATATCCTCACTGTTACAAAACTTTTTTTTATTTTCTGGACAGAAAGGAAGGTCATTGTGAGAGTCATGCAAATGAGAAGGATAGTCTAAAGTAACTTCATAGACATATCCATCGCTTGAACTATCCTCTATGGTTGTCGGATCTAGATTTAACTCTTCAGTTGACATCCATTTGAATACACCATAAGGTAGATACTCAGACATTGCCCAACCGTAAAGGTTATTTGCGTCTAAGTACACAATAAATTCTGAAGGCTTCTCTCTATCAAAATCAGCTAAATATTTATTGTTAGCTGACTTTTATCACTTACTCTAATAGTAACCTCCTGCAGTATGCATTCAAAGTCTGCATACACAACAAATGGTACATCCATTTGTAGTTGATGGTCTTTAAAATGCAATACCGCTTTTTCCTCAGACGGTAGCTCCGCAACAATTTTCCCACATTCTTCTCTCTGTTGTTCTAACGTCCTCTCGTTGTGGGTATATTGGAGGCAGCTGTTACAAAACAGAAGTTTTCTGCAGTGCTTGGTAGTCTGAGATTTTAAAAGTCTGTGGAAAAAAAGTTATAAGAATACATATTAATATATTTACGTAAATAAATGGATATATGTATATATCTTTACTTACCTTGATATATTTTTTATAAGAATATAATGCTGATATCCTCCAGCATTTGCTAATAATAACAAATTTATATGTTGAGATTTTTCATTCTTGGTGTTATAGAATGGTCCAACAATTTCATTCCTTCCATCGTTGTATCCGAACACATTGACGCTAATATTAGGATTACTTTCTTCCAATATCCTGATATTCTTTAATGCCAACGGAAGCTTTACATTTTTGAAATCAAGCTCAATTCCGTTTTGCAAGTATATGATATCAGCGCTGATGTCTGCAATATTGTATGAGCTGCAACGTTGTGGTATTTTTATAACATAGGTATCCAGTGCAGATATTATAGCCCATTTAAAGCAGTAAATGTCATTCTTTTCAACATTTATGCAGGCAGCTCTACTTTTTAATTTCTCCGGCGTACTTATCCAGTTCCTCTCACCAAAGATGACTTATTTATGGGAATTTCGAAGCGAACAATTCTAATTAAAGTCCATCCTGAATTCCGTTGAAACTCAGACATTTTGTTGTGGATTTCTTGAAATTGCTTTGCCATAATTTCCTCCATCTTAGCTCGGTGAGAAATAGTACACAATTTCATTTCATCCCTTATAGTCCGGTCAATTTAGACATTCGAAGTTACATAAAGTCCCAACAAGCTGAATTTCTGTGAAGTTGTTCAAAACATAATTATAAACAATGTCTAGAAGTTCCCCATCATTCCCCTGTAAGGAAAAAATTTAATTCAAGGTCAAAGGTCAAAAATATGAGTTTTTCGCGATTTTCAGCAAAACGGTAAGTTTTATCATAAAAGTACCTCAGACAAAAATTTTAGATCATAAAATTATCTATAAAAAATGTATCAATACTTTTTCTTACGAGCCACCGTTTCTGAGATATAACGATTCAAAAAGTATATACGTGGCGTACTCATGCATATTATGTATATGTAGATGTATATACATACGTGGCGTACTCATGCATATTATGACGATAACAACTTTTATAACTTTTTGAATCGTTATATCTCAGAAACGGTGGCTCGTAAGAAAAAAAGTATTGATACATTTTTTATAGATAATAAATTTTATGATCTACAATTTTTGTCTGAGGTACTTTTATGATAAAACTTACCGTTTTGCTGAAAATCGCGAAAAACTCATATTTTTGACCTTTGACCTTGAATTAAATTTTTTTCTTACAGGGGAATGATGGGGAACTTCTAGACATTGTTTATAATTATGTTTTGAACAACTTCACAGAAATTCAGCTTGTTGGGACTTTATGTAACTTCGAATGTCTAAATTGACCGGACTATAAGGGATGAAATGAAATTGTGTACTATTTCTCACCGGGCAAAGATGGCGGAAATTATGGCAAAGAAATTTCAAGAAATCCACAACAAAATGTCAGAGTTTCAACGGGATTCAGGATGGACTTTAATTAGAATTGTTCGCATCGAAATTCCCATAAATAAGTCATCTTTGGTGAGAGGATCGAACTGGATAGGTACGCCGGAGAAATTAAAAAGTAGACCTGCCAGCATAAATGTTGAAAAGAATGACATTTACTGCTTTAAATGGGCTATAATATCTGCACTGGATACCTATGTTATAAAAATACCACAACGTTGCAGCTCATACAATATTGCAGACATCAGCGCTGATATCATATACTTGCAAAACGGAATTGAGCTTGATTTCAAAAATGTAAAGCTTCCGTTGGCATTAAAGAATATCAGGATATTGGAAGAAAGTAATCCTAATATTAGCGTCAATGTGTTCGGATACAACGATGGAAGGAATGAAATTGTTGGACCATTCTATAACACCAAGAATGAAAAATCTCAACATATAAATTTGTTATTATTAGCAAATGCTGGAGGATATCAGCATTATATTCTTATAAAAAATATATCAAGGTAAGTAAAGATATATACATATATCCATTTATTTACGTAAATATATTAATATGTATTCTTATAACTTTTTTTTCCACAGACTTTTAAAATCTCAGACTACCAAGCACTGCAGAAAACTTCTGTTTTGTAACAGCTGCCTCCAATATACCCACAACGAGAGGACGTTAGAACAACAGAGAGAAGAATGTGGGAAAATTGTTGCGGAGCTACCGTCTGAGGAAAAAGCGGTATTGCATTTTAAAGACCATCAACTACAAATGGATG
The DNA here is from genome assembly GCA_951800035.1 of Linnaemya tessellans. Taxonomy (NCBI): domain Eukaryota; kingdom Metazoa; phylum Arthropoda; class Insecta; order Diptera; family Tachinidae; genus Linnaemya; species Linnaemya tessellans. The sequence goes on from OX637535.1 coordinate 80,820,581, forward strand.
TACCATTTGTTGTGTATGCAGACTTTGAATGCATACTGCAGGAGGTTACTATTAGAGTAAGTGATAAAAGTCAGCTAACAATAAATATTTAGCTGATTTTGATAGAGAGAAGCCTTCAGAATTTATTGTGTACTTAGACGCAAATAACCTTTACGGTTGGGCAATGTCTGAGTATCTACCTTATGGTGTATTCAAATGGATGTCAACTGAAGAGTTAAATCTAGATCCGACAACCATAGATGATAGTTCAAGCGATGGATATGTCTATGAAGTTACTTTAGACTATCCTTCTCATTTGCATGACTCTCACATTGACCTTCCTTTCTGTCCAGAAAATAAAAAAAAGTTTGCAAACAAAGCACATTAAATTACTTGCAGATTTTTCTACAAAACAAACATATGTCATACATTATAGAGTTCTTAAACAATGTTTGCAGTATGGTCTAGTTCTAAAGAAAGTGCATCGAATTCTCACCTATAAGCAATCAACCTGGTTGAAAAGTTATATAGTCTTGAATATCAAACATTGGGCTACTGCAAAAAATGTTTTTGAAAAAAATTTCTTTAAATTGTTAAATAATGCAGTATATGGTAAAACTATGGAGAATGTGGAAAAGAGAAGAGATGTACGAATAGTTACGAACAGGAATAGGATAAACTGTAATCATTTAGGAGCTCAAGATTGGGTATCTAAGCCTAATTTTCAAAGTTTGTCAATATTTTCTGAGGATATGGTAGCGATTGAAATGAATAGAGTGAAAACCTATTACAATAAACCTATATATTAAACCTTTATACTTGAGCTGGAAAACAATATAATGTTTCTCCCGAACAATGCATTAACCAATGTAGAATTAGAAGATCTTTCGAATGATAAATATCGACTACAAAGAAAAGGAGAGCGAAGCCTGATCTTAGAAAGCGAGATGCACGAGTTTTTAATACCAAACTCCTAGTACCCTGTTTGGCTGTAAAAATAAAACATGTTATGTATATTTTATAACTAATGCAATAAAACAACGAAAAAATTTTTTAAAATATACAAATATATGTTTGTGTTTTATTTCAACTCTTTAGTTGCTTCATAAAGAAATTTTATCATAAATGACCACAATTAAATGTATTAAAGTTTTGATATTGATTGTAGTTGTATTCAATATTTCTACCTAGATATTTGATTAATTCTAAAGGAGGTTGTAAATTTCCAAAGCTGTCGAAATATTGTTTTTCATCCTTGTTGCTATAGTATGCTACCCAATGAGTACCTGGTCCTGTTGATAAATCTAAATTAATTATTCCACATTCTACTGTCCGTGGCCGTTTTGGTAGAGAGTCCAACATTTAAATTCCTCTAAAGTGTGGAATATTTCTTGAAAATTTTCTTAGATCAAATTCCGATCTGTTGGGTAGCATTTCTAATAGCTTTTTGAATGATCCTTACACACAAGTCTATAACCCGTTTTATATGGTTTAAGGTACAGTCCTTCTCCCACAGCAATAGACTCCATATCCTTATTGTGTCTGGTGGCTTCCTCAAGTTTTTTTGCGTCCTTAGTTGCATTTACAGCCTTAGCTATAGCGGCACCTCCAGTTATTAGACTACCAAGTGCACTGTAGTGTATTTTCATAATATGTTGTGTATGTTAAAAATATCGTTTAAGGTTTAAAAAAGGGGATAAGTATTTCTTAGCACTTCTGCCGCTTTGGTCCAGCGTTCGCACGCCGTTTTATTTCGAGAATTAATAAAACACTTGTTTGCTTTGTGTTAAGACTAATTCTGATTTTATTAAACTTATTTCTGCGCTTATATACTAAACTTATGTCTGTTCAGCATAATTGAATCAAAATCAATTCTTGTATTGATTTTGCATAATGGAATAAAATTTGCCAAAAAAAATATCTAAATGTGGCAACTAAGTATTTTTACGACTTTGTGTACGTCAATGAACTTCATGGTGTTGGAAGAACTTTTTGAAACCAAATTGCAACTAAGCATTTTTGTGTTCATGGTCAAGTTGTATTTAAAATGTGCCAAGTTCATTGACGTAGTTATGTTGTAATTTAATATGAACAATATTATTATGAAATGTGTTTTTGTATTGTGTTAAAAGGGTGGTGCATAAGTATGTGTACACTACACCCTTACCCTTTCAGATTTGGGTTTTATTAAAAATAGACATTTTTTTTTTGTTAAATTTAAATTTTAGATAAAACTTGTTTAGTAATTTTTACATTATATTTTAATAAATTTTGTGTTGGCTTAAATGTAAGTATAAAGTAAGAGATTAAGGTCTTAATATTAATTTTCTTTTATTCTTATGTGGTTAGTGGATATATATTTTTTTAATAAATTTTTATGTATTAATTTTTCTTTATTATTTTCAATTTCTATTAGTACATTTACCTCTTTTATATCTAATATCTTGTATGGACCTTTGTAAGGTGGTTCATTTTTTCTCCTATTTACTACTTTAACCAATACTAAATCTCCTATTTTAATGTCTATGCTATTCTGCTTATTAACTGACTTTAATTTTCTTTTCGTTTTAACTTCTAAAATTATATCTCTTGCTCTTTTTAGTGAGTAATTAAGTCTAGCTTTCAATTCATTTGTATAATTATCAAGATCGTAAAGTTTTTCATGCTTTCTGAATTCATCATTTGGTAGTCGAGGTAGTTTTCCAAATACCAATTCAAATGGTGAATAGTCTGTGTCACTATTGGGTGTTGTGTTAAAGGCAAACGTAAAGTATGGTATCCATTCGTGCCAATTTGTATCTTCCACAAAATTTATAAAGTACTCGTTTAGAACTTTATGGTTTCGTTCTACGGTACCTAGAGTCTCGTGGTGGTACGGGGTTGAGAAATGTTGGTTTATTTTTAATAAATCACAAATCTCTTTCATTAATTCATTTGTAAATTCTGTACCTTTATCAGTTTTTAAAATGTTAAATAGTCCATACTTTAGAACTACTTGTTCTACTAAAGTTTTAGCTACTGACTTTGCATCTTTTGTTACTATAGGGTACGCTATCACATATTTTGTTAATTCGCATTGCATTGTAAGTATATATCTATAATTGTCCGATGGTCGCAGAGGACCTACTGTGTCTACTACTACTGTGTCGAAACTCTGTGTAGGTGTGTCTGTAATAGTAAAAGGTTCTTTTGTATGTTTATATTGTTTATTTTTCTGACATGAATCGCAAGTTTTTATGTAATTTTTTACCATTCTGTTCATATTTTTCCATATGTATCTTTGTTTTAATTTGGAAATAGTTTTTCTAATTCCGAAATGTCCACTATATGGTTTATTGTGGAATTCTTCAATCAATCTATACTGTTTTATATTCTCATTTATTCTCTTTGGCATTTTATAAATTATTATTTCAATTTCGTTATTCTGCAGATTATTATATTCTTTTTTCAATTTCTCGGCCGTTATATATTTAAATATTTCATCATTATTATATAGTACGTACTTTTTAATTTTTAAATTCTTTAATTTTAATAAAAGTTTCTCCATAAATGTTTCGGAAAACATAGGATTTTCGCTTTTATTACATATTATACTTGTAATATTTTTATTCAATGCATTGGTTTCTTTATCTTTCATATCTTTTAATTCGTGCTGCAGCTTTTTATCATATATAAATTTTATTCTTTGAAGCTTCTTAATATCATTAATTGACGTGCATTCCCACATACGGAGGTGATCAGTCTCTTTTGGAGATATGCCGTTCTTTTCTAATATTTTGTTCTTATTTTGGTTAACCATTCCGCGCGTTATTGCCAATGTTTTCTTTTCTTTTTCATCAATATAGATTGGAATCATGTCTTTTAATATTTGCGAATTTATTTCAATTCTTGATAATGCATCTGCGTTTGTATTATTTGAACCTTTTTTGTATACAATATCAAAGTCATAGTCTGATAGTTCTAGTCTAATTCTAGTTAATTTGGAGGATGGATTTTTATGTGAAAATAGAGCAATGAGTGGTCTGTGATCTGTAACAACCGTAAATTTTCTGCCGTATAGGTAAGGTCGGAAAAATTGTATGCCCCAGTGTATTCCTAGCAATTCTTTTTCGATTACAGATTTATTTCTTTCATGTTTGTTAAGGGATTTACTAGCGTAAGAAATGGGTAAGTCACTTCCAATGTTGCCTTGTGAAAGTATTGCACCTAACGCAACATTTGATGCGTCTGTTTTTATGGTAAATATTCTTAGTTTTCCCTTATTGGAGTATCGTTCCGAAACTCCAGGGTATGGTCGTTTCCCTGTTGTATAGTGTTGCCATTAGTTTGGCTGTATCTTTGGTTATATCTAGGATTGTTGTGGAGATTTTGGTCTCTATATCTGGAATTGTTGTAGTCGTTTTGATAATTTCTCCTATTGTTATTTCGGTTAAAGTTCACATTGTTATACGTGCTTCTTTGGTTTTTATTAAAATTGTTATGTTGTTGAGTGGTATTATAATTTATTCTGTTTCTGTTTGGTATATATCTAAAGTTTGGATTATTTCTTTTAGTGTTCCTAAATCCTGAATTATTCGTGTTTGTACCATTATAACTACCTCTTGTATTGTTATTTATTCGCAAAGTTTTAAATGTATCGGATAGTTCTAATGACCTTTCTTGTGCACTTGCAATGTCATAAGCTTGTGATATTGTTTTAGGCTGAGCTGCTATCACAGCGGTTCTTATGTCACTGTATAAACCTTCTTGAAAAGTTTCCAATGCTAATTTTTCATTCAAAGCCCTAATCGTAGAGCGAGCTACTTCGTTTGGACTTTCTCCTAATTCAGATATTTGTATTAATGTCAATTCTGCAATTAGTGTGCTAATTTTTTCTTTGTAATTTAGTACATTGCCTTTTTGTCTGGTATTTTTTAATGCGAAATGTATGCTACTAGCTGTTGTAGTTGTTCTAAAATTTCTGGTAAGGCATGTTTTTAGTTGTTCAAAAGTTTCGGGTATATTTTCTATCATTAAAATGTCTCTGACTTTATCTGTTAATGTTATTGCTACAATATATTTAATTAGATTTTTCTTCCCTTGATCATTAAGTTCAGAGTAGACAATTTCAATCATTGAAAAAAATATATTAAGATGTTTTGCTTTTCCGTCAAAGACTGGAATTGTATCAGAAGCTTTTTTGCTATCGAAATTCGACATGATTATAGAATTTTCAATTTCTGATGAAAGTTTCAATTCTTCTCCTTTATGTACCGTTAACAGTTCAATTGCTGTTAATTTTAATTTTTTAAATTCCTCAATTTTCTTTTCTCTTAAAGTTTTAGGTAGATATCCTGCTAATTTGCCAAATTTCTTACATAGTTGGTTAATCAAATTGTATTTTTCTTTTATAGTATCTTCTGTGTATTTTCTGTTTCTTGATTTCTTAGCATTTGTTATTAATTGTTGAATTTCTTGAAAAATTTGATCCATATGATTTACTTATTTATACAATATACATATATATATATATATATATATTTTTTTTTTTGTAAGTCTAAAAAAAAATCTTATTGTCTATTAAACATTTTGGACATTAGTCCGTACAATTTGTTTTTTCACATATTGTTTTGCAAAATGCCATAATGCTATTAAAATAAAAACTACTAAAAAAATTATTACGATGTCTTGGCTTATTGCGATCTTGTTGTCATTTATGGCGTAGGCATTGGCCTGTCCTTCGACGTTTGCGTCTGCTATACCCATTTTAATTTCTTCCAAAATTAAATATTTTTTGTCTTCTTCTGTTACTTCAAATGTATGTAGTTGGTTCATTAAGTTGTTTTCCAGCCTTCGTCTTTTAAATTTTTGAGTTCCGCAATTAAGATTTTCTTTTGAGCGCCTTCACTTATGTTTATTACTCTTTGCAGGTCTTTGCAGGCTTGTTGGAATCTATGTTTCCTCCCTCCTTTCTTTTTCTTTTTTGGGGCTGTTGTCAGTCTAAATTGCTGCAGTTGATTTTTATAGTTTTGTTGCCTCTTTTTGTATTGTTCCAAAGTTATAGGCTTTGGACCTGCCGTTAATGGTGTTGGTATGTATTCTTGTGGTGGTGGAGATTCGTTAGTGTTTCTGGGCACATATTCTTCTGGCACCAGTAACTCTTCCCATTTTTTGAAAATATTGTCAATCTCCTCTTGACTTGACATTCGAAACAATATATATTTTGCGGGATTTAAAAAAAATTTTTTTCTTTTATTTTTTTTTTATTTTTTTTATTTTTTTTTTTATTTTTTTTTTTTTTTTTTTTTAAATTTGTTAGGATCTCAAAGGTTTATTTTCAAAAATTTATTAGTTCCAAAGTTTGAAAAATTTAGCATTAGTTTAAGAGTTTGGCAGGATCGCCATGTAGTGTATTTTCATAATATGTAGTGTATGTTAAAAATATCGTTTAAGGTTTAAAAAAGGGGATAAGTATTTCTTAGCACTTCTGCCGCTTTGGTCCAGCGTTCGCACGCCGTTTTATTTCGAGAATTAATAAAACACTTGTTTGCTTTGTGTTAAGACTAATTCTGATTTTATTAAACTTATTTCTGCGCTTATATACTAAACTTATGTCTGTTCAGCATAATTGAATCAAAATCAATTCTTGTATTGATTTTGCATAATGGAATAAAATTTGCCAAAAAAAATATCTAAATGTGGCAACTAAGTATTTTTACGACTTTGTGTACGTCAATGAACTTCATGGTGTTGGAAGAACTTTTTGAAACCAAATTGCAACTAAGCATTTTTGTGTTCATGGTCAAGTTTGTAATATAATATATATAATGTAACATGAATCGTGTGATAGTTTATTTATTTATATGTATTTATTCATATCCCCTTGTAGCACATATGGTCGCAGCTGATGTAACCATATGTGTGTTGGGTTACCAGACTACTGGCCGCGCTGGTATTATGGCGGTTGCTCCGGCTGAAGCTCGCCGTCTTGGGGGAGTTCTTGCCAGTAGTCCAGCTGGGATGTCATACATCTATATATATATACAACAAAAAAAATAAATACCAGCTTTAAGTGTCTGATGTTGCGACACTAGATAATAATTTTTTTATTTATTGGAGCCCGAAAACAGACGCATCACTCCCTGATGTTACACACACATACTTACTCTAGACACAAGAAACCCTCTGGCGATGGTTTTGCCAGGTAACCCTCCCCTTAGGAGTCTTTCGGCTCCTCCATGACATCCAGTATGGATCTGGATGTCCCATACACGATCCCTTGATACCTTTTTCTTCGCCTTACTTACCGCATGCTGAAAAAACTAAGCCTTCATGGCCAAAATACTACCAATTCTCAAATTGTGATCAATATTAACATGTTTATTTATATAAAAAAAAAAAAAAAAAGGGTATAAAAATAAAAAAAACAATTTGAAATTAAAGAAAAGAAATTTAATTAACCGACAAAGAAATTATGAAAATGATCAACTAAAAATTACTAAAAAAAATACAAATCAAAGAAAATACAAAATTTAAAAATTGAATCAATGTAAATAAAAAAATTAATTTGCAAAAAAACTAATCGAAACAAATGTATATAAACCAAAATATCAAACAAAAATTTCTCAAAATTTAAATAAAAAACTCTAACGAATAAAAAAAAAACCCCAACAGCAGGTTGGTACGGCCGTCCGTCCGTGGCGTGTCCTACTGACGCTCCGTACGTCGTCGCCGGTAACAAAACACCGTCACACTATATATAAACTTTCCACCTGTTTCGGTTTCGGAAACCCGCGGACTATGAAACAAAACTTTCGCGTGGCCCTAGATGAGCTCACCTAACTCACACAAAACGTATATAAGCGTCAAACGCGGTAGATTCCCTACGGAGCTATAGCGGCAAAAATCTATATATATGTATATAAAACCCGTACGTCACCGTTCGTCCAGTAACGTCCTGGTCTAAAAGTTTGGCACGATACCTGAAAGTTTGGTGTTGGCTGCTGGCTACTTCCTGGCCGGTTATCTGCTGCCCCTTCTCTCTACTGACCCTATGGCTTGGCCCTCCTCGTTGGCTGGGTGTATTGTTGCGTATGGGGATGATGTGTTTTTTTTTTTATATATGCACAAGGTTTTGTTTAAGGTTTTTTTTTGAATTTTATGTATTGGTTTATGCACTTATGTCTCTGTGCTCAGGTTTCAAAGTATGTTTGTGATTTTGTTACTAATGTTTATATTATGTACGTGACTGTGTTTATGTATATTTTTAAAAAGGTTTTGTTTAATGTTCTTATTTTTTTTGTTAAAGTTTATGTATTCTATTATGCACATATGTCACGGTGCGCACTTTTTTTTGATAAAGTTTTCAAATGTATGTTTGTGACTGTCTTTATGTATGTTAGCCTTTAATTTTACACTATATGTTTAAGTTTAAAAAATAAAAAAATAAAACTAGTTAAAAAAAAAACACAACCAAAAAACTAACTGCACCCAGGCAAAGAAAACGTCTTCTTTCCTCTCGACTCAAACTGTAATTAAATTCCTTTCTTCCAAAACAAACCCCCGTAAGTGGCCTTTATTTTGTCCGCCGTCAGCATTCCTTTCTTCCAGGACCTTCTATTTCCCTCTTCTCTTGTTGTTTACAAAAAAAAACTCCCGCCACAACAAAACCAAGCAAAATGAAATACCAAACTAACAGCTGATCACAACTGCCTTATCTCACAACAGGGTGCACATGACAAACCCAACCATGTCTGGAATCCTCCAAAGGATCCAGAATGGGAGGGCAAATGTATTCCCTATTGCTGAGATGTTAGCAAATGTCAACCTAGCTAAACAAAAAAACGCTAGAGTAGCATTACTCATATTGTAGCTCTGTTGATCTGGCATCGCCGTAAATGAATGGCCATGTCATGAATGAAATTTACGGCGAATTCATTTACTACCATTTTACGACTTCTGTCTGTTGGCACTCATGCTGGATTTTTTTTTTTCATTGATGGCGGTTGTTTAACATAACAGGTAGGTACAAATAGCTTTGCTAATCTTTTATATATATATTTTATATGGCGGATAATATATTCCCTCATTCCTTTTTTTATTTAGCAGATGCCCATGACCAAATGTAGCGGAACATTAAAAAAACCACAAAAAAAAACAACAGAGAGTGAACTGGCCGGAGGAACTTAATGACCTTGGCAGGGACTGCGTGAAACAATGCTGGATTGCACGTAAGTTCCAGTGCGCATTTAAAATTATGAGTATACAAAAAACAAAGGAACGAACACCATAAACATTTGGGTACCAATAAAAGGTTATGTTAACCCCGACGCCGGCAAGTTGACGGCGGCGTTTGGCCGTATGTACCCATCAATTACCTAACTATATAACTAACTAAAACTACTTATATATACTTAATCTAACTATTCTACACATTCACAGATCCAAAAAAAAAACCCCTTGGACCTGGAATGGACATCACATCAGGTCCACCTGCTGGTCTCCTGAGTGAGTGGTCAACTGACCCATATATATTTACCACTAATTTAAATCTAAACCTACCACTAAAGTCTTACTATCTATTTCAGGCACACCATCTCTAATTCATCAATCACCAATCAAACTATACCACACCATTGGAATACACACAGCATTCACACAATCCTTCTGAGGAAACCAACCTCACAATCATCCTTATGAAATCATTCACACTGCTTCAATCATACCACCATTCATTCAACTATAACCTACACCCTACTCTATTCTGCCTCAACAACAACAACAAAACCCTATTTGTAAGTTTTAACCTAAGTAGCCTAGAATTTAATCTAACATTTAATTACTAATTATACCTATACTAAGCTAAATTTATTTCTATATATACTAATAAATAACCTATTAACTATTATCATACATCTAATTAATGATATATGCATAATATACACATCTATACATATATACATACCCACATACATATATACATATATACATACATATATACATATATACATATATATGCACATATACCTATATATATATATACATATACATATATACATACACATATACATATATACCCATATACATATATATATATATATATATAAATATATACATATATATATATATATACACATATATATATATATACATATATATATATATAAAACTTGCCTCAAACTTATCTTCGGTGTATAGGTCGGCCTTTTTACTTGCTTCCTTCGCCCAGCAGCACTAAGTCTTGCCTTCTCATAATTGATTGACCTCGACAGGTATTAAATGTACCTATCACCTCAGCTTTTTTTTCCTTACATGCTTACCATGTCTGGGTTCCCTCCAATTCACCTCTACGAGACACTAACCATCTGCATGCAGATGTTGGTGTAATATTAATCCTAATTTTTGCCTGAACGCGCTATAAGATCGGACTCAGATCACATTATAGCTCTAGGTGACTAAGAACCTTTAGTCCTTAATGGCATAGTTCCCCAGGATGACCATGAGGTTCCACCAATAGGGCTATGATGATTACGCATGTAATCAGCTTAGAAACGTAAGCTTATGTTTTTGGCAAAATGATTAATGACTCGTTCTGGTGATAATGGAACAAACTCAGAAATGATCAGCATCATAAGGATGAAACACTGCTGATCAATCATTAGCCTAGTTCTTGTTTCTGTACTACAGAAAAAAAAATAAAGACCAATACTGCTGTGGCCTCCGTCCTCACCTCTGAAATTTGAACCTATTTGCTCTATTTACCTTTTCTGACTAAAAAAATTAATATAAAAAAATTAATATAAAAATCATAATAAATAATAAACGCGGTAATAATACAAAAATAAAACAAACGCGTCCTTCGAACTCTCTTCCGCGCGAAACTGATTAAATAAAAATATAAAGCTGCGTGCGTCTTATGGGCTTAGGAATCGCTGAGACTAAGCCCACCAAGAGCCTTAAAGCCTATGGCTTTAAGTCCTTGGCGTGAAATACCCCCAGCGATTTACCTTGCAAATTTTCTACCTCATAAAGGCTATTCCCTATTGGTCGAACGATGCGGCATTTTAAAAACTTTCGTGCTAATTTAGCATTATAATTGTTTTTAAAATCGCTCTGCTGAAAATTTCTGCGATATACTTCCTGTCCCGGAATGAATTTGACCATATTACAGCGGGTATTATAGGTCTTTTCATTCCTAAGGTAAGCCTTATGCAAAGTATCGCGCATCTTCGCCCTAGTAAGGGACATTTGCTCTGGTTTAGTAACCAAATTTAAATCCGGATCCTCTAGACTTCTCAACTTCCTCGCTATTTTATATACACTGCCATGTCCTACCATATTCATGCCAAACAGGGCAAAATATGGGGTAACTCCAATCGATTGCTGCACCGACGATCTGAGCGAAAACTCAATCTCGGACAAATGTTTGTCCCACTCAGACTGATCGTCTTGTAAATAAGACCGTATCGCAGCTAATATCGATTGGTTCACCCGTTCGGACGCATTAGCCTGCGGTGCGTGAATTGCCGTGCGTATATGTTTAACCCCAAAATTGTTAACCATCTCTGAAAATTCTTTGCTTATAAATTGCTTGCCATTGTCTGACACTATGGTTTCTGGTGTACCAAATTTATGAAACACTTCAGCAATTAAAAATTTAATAATATTTTTATTATTAGCTTTTGGCAGAGCTTTAAGCAAAACGAATTTTGTCAGATGGTCTAACACGATAAAAATATAACAATTGCCGTTTTTCGATCGGGGGTACGGACCTAAAAAGTCCATATATATGCGCTGAAACGGACGCTCAGAAATTGTTTCAGCGCCCATCGGTGGTCGCAGAGTCCTATTTGTTGGTTTTGACTCCTTACATATTTGGCAGTTCAAGACGAAATCGCGGACTTGAGCGTTTTGGTTTGGCCAGTAAAAGTACTCCTTTATGCGTCGGAGAGTCTTACCAACGCCTCCGTGAGATGCTTGCGGGGAGTTATGTGCCTTGTCTATGATGTGTTTCGTCAATTCCTGAGGCACCCATAGCTTCCATGAGAAATCCTCATTCAAGACCACGCCATCATAGGGTCGAACTCGCTTATAGGCAACGCCTTCAATTACTTTCAAATCTGGTAATTGCTCAGAATTTGCTTCAATTGTTGAGACAAGTTCAGAATAATCACTCGACTTGAAAGCAACTGAATCGAGATCGATCAGACCTTCTACATTTGCTGAAACTTCATCCATTTCGTAGCGTGATAGGGTATCGGGTACCACATTTTGTTTCCCCTGTCTATGTTCTATGGTGAAATTATACGCCTGCAAGTGTAGACTCCACCGGGCTAACCGGCCACTTAGGTCCTTATGTGACATAAGCCACTTTAGACTGCTGTGATCAGTTATCACAGAGAAGGGCATAAGTTCTATATAGGGCCTAAACTTCTTAATCGCCAAGACCACTGCCAGACATTCACGTTCAGTAACTGAATAATTCTTCTGCGCAGATGTCAATTTATGTGAAAAATATGCAATTGGATGCTCATTATCAGATTCGTCTTTCTGAAAAAGCACTGCGCCAATGCCTATATCTGACGCGTCACACTGAACATAAAAATGTCGGTTGAAATCTGGGTGAATAAGTAGCGGGCTTGAAATTAGAGCGTTCTTGAGGCGATCAAACGCTACCTTAGCTTCATCTGTAAACTTGAATTGTTTCCCCTTTTTCAGCGTGTCAAAGATTGGAGCTGCTATGGTCGCATAGTCGGGTATAAATTTTCTATACCAGCCTGCTGCGCCCATAAAACTCCGCACATGCTTTGCCGTTTTCGGATATGCAAAACGAGTAATCGTTTCCACTTTGGTAGGATCAGGTTTAATTTTGCCTCCTCCTATTATATAGCCTAGATATCTTAACTCCTTGAAACAGAATTTAGATTTTGCAACATTGATTGTTAACCCTGCTTTCCCCAGACTATTAGATACTTCGATCAGCAACTCCAGGTGTGTCTCGAAATCTGGAGATACTATCAAAAGGTCATCTAAGTAGACAAAAACTCTATCACGTAGTGCGGCGGGGATCACTTTATCCATTAACCGACATAACCTTTGGGCTGCATTACACAACCCAAAAGGCATGACAGTAAATTGATACAGTGGCCGCCCAGGCACAGTGAATGCAGTTTTTTCTCTACTAGATGGCTCTAGTGGTATCTGCCAGAAAGCGTCTTTTAAATCGACACTAGATATATATATCGTGTCTCCCAGCCGACTTAACAAGCCCTCAATGTGTGGCAAAGGATAGGCATCCTTGACCGTCAGTGCATTGAGTTTTCGAGCGTCCAGACACAACCTGTTCTTTTCGCCCTTGCGGACTAAAGTGACAGGGTGATTCCAAGGACTCTCGCTAAGCTCAATGACACCGAGATCAAGCATCCTATCTAGCTCTGCAAACATAAGCGCTTGTACCGCTGGAGAGACAGGATAATGTCTATCTTTCACTGGGGTAGCATCTCCCGTGTCTATAGAATGAGTTTCTAATTGCGTTTTCCCTAGACCTTTTTTTGTATAGCAGGGGAATCTGGATATTACAAAATCTAGATTCTGGCGCTGTTCAGCTGTCAAGTTATGAGCTAAAACCTCGGGCGTATTTTCAGTCTCTTCACTGAGACTTATGCCATTTGTTGTTATGCTATCTATGTTGGCAAATAACTTGAAAACCTTCATAAAGTCGACTCCCAAGAACAACTCGCGACTCAAACTAGGTACTAAATAGAAATTTATGACCTGCGTTGTTTGGCCAAACTTTACACTAGCACGTACACGACCCACAATATCATGCTGAGTACCGTCCGCTGTCTTGATTATTGTAGAAAAGTCATGGATTTTAAGGCCAGCCTTCTCTACAAAATCAAGACAGTTGCGGCCCAGACATGTTACCGTAGCGCCGCTGTCGAGCAAACCCTCAATTTCATGCCCATTTAGCCTTATGCGGGTATATAGACGTGAGTCGTTACCCTCATAAAGCGATGCGGCTGAAATTTCGAGTCGCAATTTTTTCCGCGCTTTGTATCGTTCGCGCGCCTTCTTAATTCTATTCGATACTAGACCTAACCTACACTTAGCCTCATAATATTCGCGCATTCTAACATGCAGAGGCTTAAGTTCCCTTACCCTTGGTTCTTCCACTATTTTAATCCTATCCTTATTTTCTAAAATCCTAACTAAACCTAAATTCTCTTGTTGTTGTTGTTGCGGCCTATCGACTGGGTCTAGACCGCTGTCGAACGCGCCTGCCCAGTTCGAGGCGTGTTCCGTGCCCTGTTTCCCTTGCACCTGGGACATTTGGGTGACACTACTTCTTCCTGGCCACACCTAAAACAAAATACGCGTGTGACTGGCTCAGGACAATCCATGAATGCGTGACCGACAACCTTGCAATTCCAGCACTTGTACTGGCTTGTATCACGCATGGCATCCACTTCCAAGTATGTCGGCTCAGCAACATCTTCCTCACAGCTGACTTCATTCACCCTATGGGTGAAATTAGACCGCTGTGGGTAAAGTTGTCGCTGTGTGACCAGCAAATTTTCGGCCCTTCGTACCTCGCGACAAAACTCCGATAATGTTCGCAGATGTACGCTGAACATCATCTGCGCTAATGCAGGCTTTAAATTACCGCGCATTATTTCTACCAGCTGCTCTTCATCATACGGCGTTTGCTGTTGATTTCTTAACCTGATGACAGAGTTATAGAAATCGTCAAATGGCTCTTGAGGTAGCTGCCGGCGACTTAAGATCTTCATTTGTACCTGGTACTCTTTTTCATAGCGCCTATACTGAGCCAACAGTGCTTTTTCCAGCTCCTCCCAGGTTGTGACTTGAACTATCTTGCGGTAGTCCCAATACCAATCCAGTGCCGGCCCTTCTAGCAACAAATGAAAGCAACGCAATATCTCCCCATCAGGACAATTATAATCTCGTCTTAATGCGCTCACTCGAAAAATAAATTCTTGCACATTCATTGTTTTTGTTGTGCCGTCGAATTTCACGCCCCATTTATCCAACTTAAATTTATCTAGCGGCTCATGTTGCGTGGGCATAGCCCTTGGCAGATTGTAATTTTGTGGCTGATAAATCTGCGGCTGGTAATTTGTGGACTGGAAGTGTTGCTGTTGCCAATTTGGTTGCTGATAATTAGCCTGCTGTTGTTGCTGATAATTTGCTTGCGGCTGCGAATTTGATATTGGCCACCGGTCTGGCAGGTACTCTGGTCGTGAATCCCCTGAGACGGTGCGATATTGGACCGCTACGTTTGGTGGCTGTGTTACGAAGGGAGCCTCGGCATTTACACGTATATTGTGTGGTGCAGGAATTAGTGGTGGCATCGCTGCTGGCTGCTGTAGGCAAGTGTTCTGCCTGTGCGGTGGTATATATGCATTTGCTTGTTGTTGTGGTTGCATATTTGCGTACCCAGTCACGACAGAAGGCCGGAAACCAACTGGTGGCTGGGGTATTGTGGACTGAGCTGGGCCAGATCCCCCTGGCAAATTTGCTGTAGCTCGGGACGTTCCTGGCCTATCTGCTGCTGCTGCTATGAAAGCCTGTTTCGCTTCATCCAACGCCTTTTGTATTTTAACATCTATTTCCCTCGACCATTTGGCTTGATTTAGGCCCACTGTTGCCTCAATCATTTGCTGTAGACCGCTGGGATCTGTGGATAATTCGGCTATTGGGCTGTAAGCGGCTTCATCGTACTGAGCCCTATTCCCTGCAGTGGTACTGTTGAGAGACGACGAGTCTCTTATTTGCTCGTACACTTCAGCATTGGCATGGTGGGTACTGGTCGTAGCGCATATTGGGTTGGCTGCAGTAAACGTTGTTGCCGTACAAATATTTGCTGACGGGTTGGTCATCGTCGCCATAGTTGTAGTGGCTGTCATGACGGTGCAGCAAGTGGTACTCGCGCTGGTTGCAGGTGCGTTATTGGTGTCGGTCATCATCCTGCTGGCGCTGCGTGTCAACACCATTTAGTTCTGACCCCAGATGTGCAAAAAAAGAAAAAAGATTGCTAAAACCCACTAACTAAAAATTAAGAAAATTCCACTACAATCCCTAATATATGCTGAAATTAAGGATTATTATGAAAGTAAATAAACAAAAGAGGAAAAAAAATAAGAAATACGATTATGAAAAATATAAATAAAATAACTAAAAGAAAAAATTTATAATTAAAATATTAACCTATTAACCAAACAAGCCAAACCTAAACGCAAATGGTTTTCGAACTTGTTTGGGATAAAAAAAAAATAAAAAAATTCAAATTATGTATATAAAAAAACAATTTTAGCCTTTATAATTCAATTGGCCAAAATTATCATGCCGTCTAACGCAATTAATATAAATAAAAAATTAACTCTATTGAAAGTACTAAACCGAAAAACCAAATAAAAAAATAAAATATGTAAATATGTAAATAGCTTTTCCAACTAAAAAAAGGAATTCAAACTCGCAATTTGACCCTTACGTGTGTTAATCGTTTTGAACCAATATAAACTACTAAAAGAAATGCACCAACGATAGCAAAGTATAGCTATATCGAAATTAAGACAAAACGTCTAAACTGGAATAGATATGGGTACACCCAATAATTTTAAAATTCAAAATAATAATAAGGAATAACCAAATGTAATAAATACCTATACAAAAAGTAAAATATAACGAAATAATAAGAGCGAAAATATAATAAATAATATAAACCAATAATTATAATCAACGATTGGATTTATCGTGCCAATGATCACAAACTGAATAATGTGACCAAAATGATTTCTTTCAAACTCGGCGGAAATGCTAAAATTTTCCGATAGGCTGAAAATTACCCAAGTAAAATCAAAATTAAATTTGTATTTATGCGGTATTTTCAGGGAAAAGAAAGGTAATCAAGGTACGTTTTTAGGTTTCTGTGTCGGCTCGTATGTGTGCTAACAGTAGACATATTTATACTTGAATGGTTTCAGGAGTGAACTAATAAGAAGATAAACTGTTGTCTTCACCCATCCACTAATTTATTTACCGCAACTGGTGTCAACCCCTGAGGTTTGTTGTACCAGGACTGGTCCCTAATTGGGGATAAGTGAAGAAATAAGCTTATTTCTAAACTTACTCAAAAGTTCTCGTTCCCCTCGTAACACGTTCCTTTGTAAATCAGCCCTTTTCTCAACAACTTGTGCAATTAAAATTATATTGTAAATTTTTAATTTATTTTAAGTCTCAAGTTGTGTAGAAAAAAGTAGAATGCTAAGTCAATAAACCCCCATGACCACATCACCGTCATCCTATGTCGCAACGCGTTTCCAAGCTACTAAGGCTTGCTAAACGGGACTTACATAGGTGATGGTGATGTGTCTCATACAAGTTTATTTGGCTCACCTCACATAGCAAAGTGTTACACAGTTACTCACTGGTTTTCCACAACCCGCGTCGCTACTGGATAGGGACTCTTACATAACCTACCAGGTCATACGCGGCTGTTAAACACCAGTCAATCACTGCTACCAAGAACCAACTTCTTATGGTTAGTCAGCTTTCGGGCCCCACGTTGGGCGCCATTTTTTGTTGTAATATAATATATATAAATAGATAATGTAGATGTTTGGTATTTACATGCATGCATACATATCCCCTTGTAGCACATATGGTCGCAGCTGATGTAACCATATGTGTGTTGGGTTACCAGACTACTGGCCGCGCTGGTATTATGGCGGTTGCTCCGGCTGAAGCTCGCCGTCTTGGGGGAGTTCTTGCCAGTAGTCCAGCTGGGATGTCATACATCTATATATATATACAACAAAAAAAATAAATACCAGCTTTAAGTGTCTGATGTTGCGACACTAGATAATAATTTTTTTATTTATTGGAGCCCGAAAACAGACGCATCACTCCCTGATGTTACACACACATACTTACTCTAGACACAAGAAACCCTCTGGCGATGGTTTTGCCAGGTAACCCTCCCCTTAGGAGTCTTTCGGCTCCTCCATGACATCCAGTATGGATCTGGATGTCCCATACACGATCCCTTGATACCTTTTTCTTCGCCTTACTTACCGCATGCTGAAAAAACTAAGCCTTCATGGCCAAAATACTACCAATTCTCAAATTGTGATCAATATTAACATGTTTATTTATATAAAAAAAAAAAAAAAAAGGGTATAAAAATAAAAAAAACAATTTGAAATTAAAGAAAAGAAATTTAATTAACCGACAAAGAAATTATGAAAATGATCAACTAAAAATTACTAAAAAAAATACAAATCAAAGAAAATACAAAATTTAAAAATTGAATCAATGTAAATAAAAAAATTAATTTGCAAAAAAACTAATCGAAACAAATGTATATAAACCAAAATATCAAACAAAAATTTCTCAAAATTTAAATAAAAAACTCTAACGAATAAAAAAAAAACCCCAACAGCAGGTTGGTACGGCCGTCCGTCCGTGGCGTGTCCTACTGACGCTCCGTACGTCGTCGCCGGTAACAAAACACCGTCACACTATATATAAACTTTCCACCTGTTTCGGTTTCGGAAACCCGCGGACTATGAAACAAAACTTTCGCGTGGCCCTAGATGAGCTCACCTAACTCACACAAAACGTATATAAGCGTCAAACGCGGTAGATTCCCTACGGAGCTATAGCGGCAAAAATCTATATATATGTATATAAAACCCGTACGTCACCGTTCGTCCAGTAACGTCCTGGTCTAAAAGTTTGGCACGATACCTGAAAGTTTGGTGTTGGCTGCTGGCTACTTCCTGGCCGGTTATCTGCTGCCCCTTCTCTCTACTGACCCTATGGCTTGGCCCTCCTCGTTGGCTGGGTGTATTGTTGCGTATGGGGATGATGTGTTTTTTTTTTTATATATGCACAAGGTTTTGTTTAAGGTTTTTTTTTGAATTTTATGTATTGGTTTATGCACTTATGTCTCTGTGCTCAGGTTTCAAAGTATGTTTGTGATTTTGTTACTAATGTTTATATTATGTACGTGACTGTGTTTATGTATATTTTTAAAAAGGTTTTGTTTAATGTTCTTATTTTTTTTGTTAAAGTTTATGTATTCTATTATGCACATATGTCACGGTGCGCACTTTTTTTTGATAAAGTTTTCAAATGTATGTTTGTGACTGTCTTTATGTATGTTAGCCTTTAATTTTACACTATATGTTTAAGTTTAAAAAATAAAAAAATAAAACTAGTTAAAAAAAAAACACAACCAAAAAACTAACTGCACCCAGGCAAAGAAAACGTCTTCTTTCCTCTCGACTCAAACTGTAATTAAATTCCTTTCTTCCAAAACAAACCCCCGTAAGTGGCCTTTATTTTGTCCGCCGTCAGCATTCCTTTCTTCCAGGACCTTCTATTTCCCTCTTCTCTTGTTGTTTACAAAAAAAAACTCCCGCCACAACAAAACCAAGCAAAATGAAATACCAAACTAACAGCTGATCACAACTGCCTTATCTCACAACAGGGTGCACATGACAAACCCAACCATGTCTGGAATCCTCCAAAGGATCCAGAATGGGAGGGCAAATGTATTCCCTATTGCTGAGATGTTAGCAAATGTCAACCTAGCTAAACAAAAAAACGCTAGAGTAGCATTACTCATATTGTAGCTCTGTTGATCTGGCATCGCCGTAAATGAATGGCCATGTCATGAATGAAATTTACGGCGAATTCATTTACTACCATTTTACGACTTCTGTCTGTTGGCACTCATGCTGGATTTTTTTTTTTCATTGATGGCGGTTGTTTAACATAACAGGTAGGTACAAATAGCTTTGCTAATCTTTTATATATATATTTTATATGGCGGATAATATATTCCCTCATTCCTTTTTTTATTTAGCAGATGCCCATGACCAAATGTAGCGGAACATTAAAAAAACCACAAAAAAAAACAACAGAGAGTGAACTGGCCGGAGGAACTTAATGACCTTGGCAGGGACTGCGTGAAACAATGCTGGATTGCACGTAAGTTCCAGTGCGCATTTAAAATTATGAGTATACAAAAAACAAAGGAACGAACACCATAAACATTTGGGTACCAATAAAAGGTTATGTTAACCCCGACGCCGGCAAGTTGACGGCGGCGTTTGGCCGTATGTACCCATCAATTACCTAACTATATAACTAACTAAAACTACTTATATATACTTAATCTAACTATTCTACACATTCACAGATCCAAAAAAAAAACCCCTTGGACCTGGAATGGACATCACATCAGGTCCACCTGCTGGTCTCCTGAGTGAGTGGTCAACTGACCCATATATATTTACCACTAATTTAAATCTAAACCTACCACTAAAGTCTTACTATCTATTTCAGGCACACCATCTCTAATTCATCAATCACCAATCAAACTATACCACACCATTGGAATACACACAGCATTCACACAATCCTTCTGAGGAAACCAACCTCACAATCATCCTTATGAAATCATTCACACTGCTTCAATCATACCACCATTCATTCAACTATAACCTACACCCTACTCTATTCTGCCTCAACAACAACAACAAAACCCTATTTGTAAGTTTTAACCTAAGTAGCCTAGAATTTAATCTAACATTTAATTACTAATTATACCTATACTAAGCTAAATTTATTTCTATATATACTAATAAATAACCTATTAACTATTATCATACATCTAATTAATGATATATGCATAATATACACATCTATACATATATACATACCCACATACATATATACATATATACATACATATATACATATATACATATATATGCACATATACCTATATATATATATACATATACATATATACATACACATATACATATATACCCATATACATATATATATATATATATATAAATATATACATATATATATATATATACACATATATATATATATACATATATATATATATAAAACTTGCCTCAAACTTATCTTCGGTGTATAGGTCGGCCTTTTTACTTGCTTCCTTCGCCCAGCAGCACTAAGTCTTGCCTTCTCATAATTGATTGACCTCGACAGGTATTAAATGTACCTATCACCTCAGCTTTTTTTTCCTTACATGCTTACCATGTCTGGGTTCCCTCCAATTCACCTCTACGAGACACTAACCATCTGCATGCAGATGTTGGTGTAATATTAATCCTAATTTTTGCCTGAACGCGCTATAAGATCGGACTCAGATCACATTATAGCTCTAGGTGACTAAGAACCTTTAGTCCTTAATGGCATAGTTCCCCAGGATGACCATGAGGTTCCACCAATAGGGCTATGATGATTACGCATGTAATCAGCTTAGAAACGTAAGCTTATGTTTTTGGCAAAATGATTAATGACTCGTTCTGGTGATAATGGAACAAACTCAGAAATGATCAGCATCATAAGGATGAAACACTGCTGATCAATCATTAGCCTAGTTCTTGTTTCTGTACTACAGAAAAAAAAATAAAGACCAATACTGCTGTGGCCTCCGTCCTCACCTCTGAAATTTGAACCTATTTGCTCTATTTACCTTTTCTGACTAAAAAAATTAATATAAAAAAATTAATATAAAAATCATAATAAATAATAAACGCGGTAATAATACAAAAATAAAACAAACGCGTCCTTCGAACTCTCTTCCGCGCGAAACTGATTAAATAAAAATATAAAGCTGCGTGCGTCTTATGGGCTTAGGAATCGCTGAGACTAAGCCCACCAAGAGCCTTAAAGCCTATGGCTTTAAGTCCTTGGCGTGAAATACCCCCAGCGATTTACCTTGCAAATTTTCTACCTCATAAAGGCTATTCCCTATTGGTCGAACGATGCGGCATTTTAAAAACTTTCGTGCTAATTTAGCATTATAATTGTTTTTAAAATCGCTCTGCTGAAAATTTCTGCGATATACTTCCTGTCCCGGAATGAATTTGACCATATTACAGCGGGTATTATAGGTCTTTTCATTCCTAAGGTAAGCCTTATGCAAAGTATCGCGCATCTTCGCCCTAGTAAGGGACATTTGCTCTGGTTTAGTAACCAAATTTAAATCCGGATCCTCTAGACTTCTCAACTTCCTCGCTATTTTATATACACTGCCATGTCCTACCATATTCATGCCAAACAGGGCAAAATATGGGGTAACTCCAATCGATTGCTGCACCGACGATCTGAGCGAAAACTCAATCTCGGACAAATGTTTGTCCCACTCAGACTGATCGTCTTGTAAATAAGACCGTATCGCAGCTAATATCGATTGGTTCACCCGTTCGGACGCATTAGCCTGCGGTGCGTGAATTGCCGTGCGTATATGTTTAACCCCAAAATTGTTAACCATCTCTGAAAATTCTTTGCTTATAAATTGCTTGCCATTGTCTGACACTATGGTTTCTGGTGTACCAAATTTATGAAACACTTCAGCAATTAAAAATTTAATAATATTTTTATTATTAGCTTTTGGCAGAGCTTTAAGCAAAACGAATTTTGTCAGATGGTCTAACACGATAAAAATATAACAATTGCCGTTTTTCGATCGGGGGTACGGACCTAAAAAGTCCATATATATGCGCTGAAACGGACGCTCAGAAATTGTTTCAGCGCCCATCGGTGGTCGCAGAGTCCTATTTGTTGGTTTTGACTCCTTACATATTTGGCAGTTCAAGACGAAATCGCGGACTTGAGCGTTTTGGTTTGGCCAGTAAAAGTACTCCTTTATGCGTCGGAGAGTCTTACCAACGCCTCCGTGAGATGCTTGCGGGGAGTTATGTGCCTTGTCTATGATGTGTTTCGTCAATTCCTGAGGCACCCATAGCTTCCATGAGAAATCCTCATTCAAGACCACGCCATCATAGGGTCGAACTCGCTTATAGGCAACGCCTTCAATTACTTTCAAATCTGGTAATTGCTCAGAATTTGCTTCAATTGTTGAGACAAGTTCAGAATAATCACTCGACTTGAAAGCAACTGAATCGAGATCGATCAGACCTTCTACATTTGCTGAAACTTCATCCATTTCGTAGCGTGATAGGGTATCGGGTACCACATTTTGTTTCCCCTGTCTATGTTCTATGGTGAAATTATACGCCTGCAAGTGTAGACTCCACCGGGCTAACCGGCCACTTAGGTCCTTATGTGACATAAGCCACTTTAGACTGCTGTGATCAGTTATCACAGAGAAGGGCATAAGTTCTATATAGGGCCTAAACTTCTTAATCGCCAAGACCACTGCCAGACATTCACGTTCAGTAACTGAATAATTCTTCTGCGCAGATGTCAATTTATGTGAAAAATATGCAATTGGATGCTCATTATCAGATTCGTCTTTCTGAAAAAGCACTGCGCCAATGCCTATATCTGACGCGTCACACTGAACATAAAAATGTCGGTTGAAATCTGGGTGAATAAGTAGCGGGCTTGAAATTAGAGCGTTCTTGAGGCGATCAAACGCTACCTTAGCTTCATCTGTAAACTTGAATTGTTTCCCCTTTTTCAGCGTGTCAAAGATTGGAGCTGCTATGGTCGCATAGTCGGGTATAAATTTTCTATACCAGCCTGCTGCGCCCATAAAACTCCGCACATGCTTTGCCGTTTTCGGATATGCAAAACGAGTAATCGTTTCCACTTTGGTAGGATCAGGTTTAATTTTGCCTCCTCCTATTATATAGCCTAGATATCTTAACTCCTTGAAACAGAATTTAGATTTTGCAACATTGATTGTTAACCCTGCTTTCCCCAGACTATTAGATACTTCGATCAGCAACTCCAGGTGTGTCTCGAAATCTGGAGATACTATCAAAAGGTCATCTAAGTAGACAAAAACTCTATCACGTAGTGCGGCGGGGATCACTTTATCCATTAACCGACATAACCTTTGGGCTGCATTACACAACCCAAAAGGCATGACAGTAAATTGATACAGTGGCCGCCCAGGCACAGTGAATGCAGTTTTTTCTCTACTAGATGGCTCTAGTGGTATCTGCCAGAAAGCGTCTTTTAAATCGACACTAGATATATATATCGTGTCTCCCAGCCGACTTAACAAGCCCTCAATGTGTGGCAAAGGATAGGCATCCTTGACCGTCAGTGCATTGAGTTTTCGAGCGTCCAGACACAACCTGTTCTTTTCGCCCTTGCGGACTAAAGTGACAGGGTGATTCCAAGGACTCTCGCTAAGCTCAATGACACCGAGATCAAGCATCCTATCTAGCTCTGCAAACATAAGCGCTTGTACCGCTGGAGAGACAGGATAATGTCTATCTTTCACTGGGGTAGCATCTCCCGTGTCTATAGAATGAGTTTCTAATTGCGTTTTCCCTAGACCTTTTTTTGTATAGCAGGGGAATCTGGATATTACAAAATCTAGATTCTGGCGCTGTTCAGCTGTCAAGTTATGAGCTAAAACCTCGGGCGTATTTTCAGTCTCTTCACTGAGACTTATGCCATTTGTTGTTATGCTATCTATGTTGGCAAATAACTTGAAAACCTTCATAAAGTCGACTCCCAAGAACAACTCGCGACTCAAACTAGGTACTAAATAGAAATTTATGACCTGCGTTGTTTGGCCAAACTTTACACTAGCACGTACACGACCCACAATATCATGCTGAGTACCGTCCGCTGTCTTGATTATTGTAGAAAAGTCATGGATTTTAAGGCCAGCCTTCTCTACAAAATCAAGACAGTTGCGGCCCAGACATGTTACCGTAGCGCCGCTGTCGAGCAAACCCTCAATTTCATGCCCATTTAGCCTTATGCGGGTATATAGACGTGAGTCGTTACCCTCATAAAGCGATGCGGCTGAAATTTCGAGTCGCAATTTTTTCCGCGCTTTGTATCGTTCGCGCGCCTTCTTAATTCTATTCGATACTAGACCTAACCTACACTTAGCCTCATAATATTCGCGCATTCTAACATGCAGAGGCTTAAGTTCCCTTACCCTTGGTTCTTCCACTATTTTAATCCTATCCTTATTTTCTAAAATCCTAACTAAACCTAAATTCTCTTGTTGTTGTTGTTGCGGCCTATCGACTGGGTCTAGACCGCTGTCGAACGCGCCTGCCCAGTTCGAGGCGTGTTCCGTGCCCTGTTTCCCTTGCACCTGGGACATTTGGGTGACACTACTTCTTCCTGGCCACACCTAAAACAAAATACGCGTGTGACTGGCTCAGGACAATCCATGAATGCGTGACCGACAACCTTGCAATTCCAGCACTTGTACTGGCTTGTATCACGCATGGCATCCACTTCCAAGTATGTCGGCTCAGCAACATCTTCCTCACAGCTGACTTCATTCACCCTATGGGTGAAATTAGACCGCTGTGGGTAAAGTTGTCGCTGTGTGACCAGCAAATTTTCGGCCCTTCGTACCTCGCGACAAAACTCCGATAATGTTCGCAGATGTACGCTGAACATCATCTGCGCTAATGCAGGCTTTAAATTACCGCGCATTATTTCTACCAGCTGCTCTTCATCATACGGCGTTTGCTGTTGATTTCTTAACCTGATGACAGAGTTATAGAAATCGTCAAATGGCTCTTGAGGTAGCTGCCGGCGACTTAAGATCTTCATTTGTACCTGGTACTCTTTTTCATAGCGCCTATACTGAGCCAACAGTGCTTTTTCCAGCTCCTCCCAGGTTGTGACTTGAACTATCTTGCGGTAGTCCCAATACCAATCCAGTGCCGGCCCTTCTAGCAACAAATGAAAGCAACGCAATATCTCCCCATCAGGACAATTATAATCTCGTCTTAATGCGCTCACTCGAAAAATAAATTCTTGCACATTCATTGTTTTTGTTGTGCCGTCGAATTTCACGCCCCATTTATCCAACTTAAATTTATCTAGCGGCTCATGTTGCGTGGGCATAGCCCTTGGCAGATTGTAATTTTGTGGCTGATAAATCTGCGGCTGGTAATTTGTGGACTGGAAGTGTTGCTGTTGCCAATTTGGTTGCTGATAATTAGCCTGCTGTTGTTGCTGATAATTTGCTTGCGGCTGCGAATTTGATATTGGCCACCGGTCTGGCAGGTACTCTGGTCGTGAATCCCCTGAGACGGTGCGATATTGGACCGCT
The DNA here is from genome assembly GCA_951800035.1 of Linnaemya tessellans. Lineage (NCBI taxonomy): Eukaryota > Metazoa > Arthropoda > Insecta > Diptera > Tachinidae > Linnaemya > Linnaemya tessellans. The sequence continues at coordinate 80,846,625 of OX637535.1, forward strand.
ACGTTTGGTGGCTGTGTTACGAAGGGAGCCTCGGCATTTACACGTATATTGTGTGGTGCAGGAATTAGTGGTGGCATCGCTGCTGGCTGCTGTAGGCAAGTGTTCTGCCTGTGCGGTGGTATATATGCATTTGCTTGTTGTTGTGGTTGCATATTTGCGTACCCAGTCACGACAGAAGGCCGGAAACCAACTGGTGGCTGGGGTATTGTGGACTGAGCTGGGCCAGATCCCCCTGGCAAATTTGCTGTAGCTCGGGACGTTCCTGGCCTATCTGCTGCTGCTGCTATGAAAGCCTGTTTCGCTTCATCCAACGCCTTTTGTATTTTAACATCTATTTCCCTCGACCATTTGGCTTGATTTAGGCCCACTGTTGCCTCAATCATTTGCTGTAGACCGCTGGGATCTGTGGATAATTCGGCTATTGGGCTGTAAGCGGCTTCATCGTACTGAGCCCTATTCCCTGCAGTGGTACTGTTGAGAGACGACGAGTCTCTTATTTGCTCGTACACTTCAGCATTGGCATGGTGGGTACTGGTCGTAGCGCATATTGGGTTGGCTGCAGTAAACGTTGTTGCCGTACAAATATTTGCTGACGGGTTGGTCATCGTCGCCATAGTTGTAGTGGCTGTCATGACGGTGCAGCAAGTGGTACTCGCGCTGGTTGCAGGTGCGTTATTGGTGTCGGTCATCATCCTGCTGGCGCTGCGTGTCAACACCATTTAGTTCTGACCCCAGATGTGCAAAAAAAGAAAAAAGATTGCTAAAACCCACTAACTAAAAATTAAGAAAATTCCACTACAATCCCTAATATATGCTGAAATTAAGGATTATTATGAAAGTAAATAAACAAAAGAGGAAAAAAAATAAGAAATACGATTATGAAAAATATAAATAAAATAACTAAAAGAAAAAATTTATAATTAAAATATTAACCTATTAACCAAACAAGCCAAACCTAAACGCAAATGGTTTTCGAACTTGTTTGGGATAAAAAAAAAATAAAAAAATTCAAATTATGTATATAAAAAAACAATTTTAGCCTTTATAATTCAATTGGCCAAAATTATCATGCCGTCTAACGCAATTAATATAAATAAAAAATTAACTCTATTGAAAGTACTAAACCGAAAAACCAAATAAAAAAATAAAATATGTAAATATGTAAATAGCTTTTCCAACTAAAAAAAGGAATTCAAACTCGCAATTTGACCCTTACGTGTGTTAATCGTTTTGAACCAATATAAACTACTAAAAGAAATGCACCAACGATAGCAAAGTATAGCTATATCGAAATTAAGACAAAACGTCTAAACTGGAATAGATATGGGTACACCCAATAATTTTAAAATTCAAAATAATAATAAGGAATAACCAAATGTAATAAATACCTATACAAAAAGTAAAATATAACGAAATAATAAGAGCGAAAATATAATAAATAATATAAACCAATAATTATAATCAACGATTGGATTTATCGTGCCAATGATCACAAACTGAATAATGTGACCAAAATGATTTCTTTCAAACTCGGCGGAAATGCTAAAATTTTCCGATAGGCTGAAAATTACCCAAGTAAAATCAAAATTAAATTTGTATTTATGCGGTATTTTCAGGGAAAAGAAAGGTAATCAAGGTACGTTTTTAGGTTTCTGTGTCGGCTCGTATGTGTGCTAACAGTAGACATATTTATACTTGAATGGTTTCAGGAGTGAACTAATAAGAAGATAAACTGTTGTCTTCACCCATCCACTAATTTATTTACCGCAACTGGTGTCAACCCCTGAGGTTTGTTGTACCAGGACTGGTCCCTAATTGGGGATAAGTGAAGAAATAAGCTTATTTCTAAACTTACTCAAAAGTTCTCGTTCCCCTCGTAACACGTTCCTTTGTAAATCAGCCCTTTTCTCAACAACTTGTGCAATTAAAATTATATTGTAAATTTTTAATTTATTTTAAGTCTCAAGTTGTGTAGAAAAAAGTAGAATGCTAAGTCAATAAACCCCCATGACCACATCACCGTCATCCTATGTCGCAACGCGTTTCCAAGCTACTAAGGCTTGCTAAACGGGACTTACATAGGTGATGGTGATGTGTCTCATACAAGTTTATTTGGCTCACCTCACATAGCAAAGTGTTACACAGTTACTCACTGGTTTTCCACAACCCGCGTCGCTACTGGATAGGGACTCTTACATAACCTACCAGGTCATACGCGGCTGTTAAACACCAGTCAATCACTGCTACCAAGAACCAACTTCTTATGGTTAGTCAGCTTTCGGGCCCCACGTTGGGCGCCATTTTTTGTTGTAATATAATATATATAAATAGATAATGTAGATGTTTGGTATTTACATGCATGCATACATATCCCCTTGTAGCACATATGGTCGCAGCTGATGTAACCATATGTGTGTTGGGTTACCAGACTACTGGCCGCGCTGGTATTATGGCGGTTGCTCCGGCTGAAGCTCGCCGTCTTGGGGGAGTTCTTGCCAGTAGTCCAGCTGGGATGTCATACATCTATATATATATACAACAAAAAAAATAAATACCAGCTTTAAGTGTCTGATGTTGCGACACTAGATAATAATTTTTTTATTTATTGGAGCCCGAAAACAGACGCATCACTCCCTGATGTTACACACACATACTTACTCTAGACACAAGAAACCCTCTGGCGATGGTTTTGCCAGGTAACCCTCCCCTTAGGAGTCTTTCGGCTCCTCCATGACATCCAGTATGGATCTGGATGTCCCATACACGATCCCTTGATACCTTTTTCTTCGCCTTACTTACCGCATGCTGAAAAAACTAAGCCTTCATGGCCAAAATACTACCAATTCTCAAATTGTGATCAATATTAACATGTTTATTTATATAAAAAAAAAAAAAAAAAGGGTATAAAAATAAAAAAAACAATTTGAAATTAAAGAAAAGAAATTTAATTAACCGACAAAGAAATTATGAAAATGATCAACTAAAAATTACTAAAAAAAATACAAATCAAAGAAAATACAAAATTTAAAAATTGAATCAATGTAAATAAAAAAATTAATTTGCAAAAAAACTAATCGAAACAAATGTATATAAACCAAAATATCAAACAAAAATTTCTCAAAATTTAAATAAAAAACTCTAACGAATAAAAAAAAAACCCCAACAGCAGGTTGGTACGGCCGTCCGTCCGTGGCGTGTCCTACTGACGCTCCGTACGTCGTCGCCGGTAACAAAACACCGTCACACTATATATAAACTTTCCACCTGTTTCGGTTTCGGAAACCCGCGGACTATGAAACAAAACTTTCGCGTGGCCCTAGATGAGCTCACCTAACTCACACAAAACGTATATAAGCGTCAAACGCGGTAGATTCCCTACGGAGCTATAGCGGCAAAAATCTATATATATGTATATAAAACCCGTACGTCACCGTTCGTCCAGTAACGTCCTGGTCTAAAAGTTTGGCACGATACCTGAAAGTTTGGTGTTGGCTGCTGGCTACTTCCTGGCCGGTTATCTGCTGCCCCTTCTCTCTACTGACCCTATGGCTTGGCCCTCCTCGTTGGCTGGGTGTATTGTTGCGTATGGGGATGATGTGTTTTTTTTTTTATATATGCACAAGGTTTTGTTTAAGGTTTTTTTTTGAATTTTATGTATTGGTTTATGCACTTATGTCTCTGTGCTCAGGTTTCAAAGTATGTTTGTGATTTTGTTACTAATGTTTATATTATGTACGTGACTGTGTTTATGTATATTTTTAAAAAGGTTTTGTTTAATGTTCTTATTTTTTTTGTTAAAGTTTATGTATTCTATTATGCACATATGTCACGGTGCGCACTTTTTTTTGATAAAGTTTTCAAATGTATGTTTGTGACTGTCTTTATGTATGTTAGCCTTTAATTTTACACTATATGTTTAAGTTTAAAAAATAAAAAAATAAAACTAGTTAAAAAAAAAACACAACCAAAAAACTAACTGCACCCAGGCAAAGAAAACGTCTTCTTTCCTCTCGACTCAAACTGTAATTAAATTCCTTTCTTCCAAAACAAACCCCCGTAAGTGGCCTTTATTTTGTCCGCCGTCAGCATTCCTTTCTTCCAGGACCTTCTATTTCCCTCTTCTCTTGTTGTTTACAAAAAAAAACTCCCGCCACAACAAAACCAAGCAAAATGAAATACCAAACTAACAGCTGATCACAACTGCCTTATCTCACAACAGGGTGCACATGACAAGTTGTATTTAAAATGTGCCAAGTTCATTGACGTAGTTATGTTGTAATTTAATATGAACAATATTATTATGAAATGTGTTTTTGTATTGTGTTAAAAGGGTGGTGCATAAGTATGTGTACACTACAGCACCTAGCGCAGTTAGAATCGGAATTAGCGGTAAAAATCCATCAATTTTTGGAACATTGGTTATACGTGGTATTACAACGTGTGCCTTTTTCTCCTTAAGTGATTTGTTGATAACTTTACGAGCGATTTTAATGGCCGAGTTAATGTCTTGTGGTTTTTCCTTCCGTAATGTTTTTGTTGCTACTCTAATTGAACTATTGAAAACAGCTTTTTGTAATTTAAATGAGTTCGTGGCGATAGTCTTTGCCTATTTCTGCTCTTCTTCTCCATACCCATACCAAATTTAGTTTTTGCTTTCATTGCATTGGTCACCATATATGCAAATGTTTTTCTGCAAGATTGCTATCGTTTGAAAGAACTCTTTCCCAAGCTTTATTTTCAAGAGTTTTATCAGCTTGGTGTCTACTGTTTAAATCTTTGTTTTTTCCGGAAGCTATATCGTGATTTTTGCAAGCAGCATCCAATAAATTAATTCCTTTATCTCCTCTAGCTAAACGCTTTTGTAATCTTGTGCCAGGTCCACAGTACTGATATCCAGGAAGATGTAATTCAAAAGGTAGAGAATTTATTGTTTTATTTAGTAAACCTTCTCCAACGATAGTTTTATTATGACTGAATGTTTTTTTATAAAACGTAACCATATTATTTTAGAATAGAAGATATTGTTTTGTGAATTTTACAAGTGGTTATGTGTTGTGAATCAAAGTGAACAACCCTCCTACCTACACATTGCACTAATTTGCTAACGTAGCATTAGTCAGTTCATTAACTTGGCTAATGTTATATTCTTAATAAATTGTACAATGCTGATGTTGCAATTGGGCAAGACAACTAAAATATCAGTCTAGATAGCATTAATAATAATAATAATATCAATATGTAAATTCGTTACTGTGTAGGTAGCAATAATATAATATGTAAGTTATAATTATTTAGTATAAATACTCCAGGTTAATAAAAAAAAAGACGCTCTCAATTAAAACCCAATCAACCCCACGAACCAACAGCAATTGGCGCAGCCGGATGTTATGATACCACGGTGCTCTTGCTACATGTGAAACTGGACACATGCAAAGTCGTCCCTAAATAAGAAGCAAGCTCCCAAATGATTCAGGATACACAAAAACCAAGACAAGAGATATGTAAACAAATTTACGCCATTCTGACTGGGAGTCAAGATAAGACCAATATACTGCACATTCTGTTTCCGTTGATGTCGAGAGTCGCTATATTAAAATATACCTTTAGTTAAGATCTTAATTGTTTAAACCACTTTTGCCCAATTGCTTCTATTTTCCACCTATGGAGAAAACATCTATAGCTATATGTTTTCTCTCGCCAAAGGGTGGAGGGATGTTCTGAATCAAAGTGAACAACCCTCCTACCTACACATTGCACTAATTTGCTAACGTAGCATTAGTCAGTTCATTAACTTGGCTAATGTTACATTCTTAATAAATTGTACAATGCTGATGTTGCAATTGGGCAAGACAACTAAAATATCAGTCTAGATAGCATTAATAATAATAATATCAATATGTAAATTCGTTATAAAGGAAAACTGTCTAGGTAGCAATAATATAATATGTAAGTTATAATTATTTAGTATAAATAGCTAGTTGTAAGAGAAAACCAAGCAGAGTGATTTTTGTAAGCTTATAGCAAACAGCAGAAAAAAACAAGAAAATAAACAACACCTGCGATTCCTAAGGGACCCTCCAGGTTAATAAAAAATAAAAAAAAGACGCTCTCAATTAAAACCCAATCAACCCCACGAACCCACAACAATTGGCGCAGCCGGTAAAGCACTAATTTTTGTTAACAAGCTACAAATAAAAATTAAAGAAACCACAGCCAATACAAAGATTATCTAAAGGTCTTAAGCATCCACATTCTGGTACGCCTTTTGAATCGAAGTATATGTCATAAGTGGTGGAAATAATAATACCTTGTGGCGGAAGTAATCCCGGGAGGAAGTTTGGTTGCAGTAAACAAAAATACTGAAGGAAGAAGGAGGCAGAAACAAGAAGATGGTTCGTATTAAAATAAATTACTAGATGGACAATACACAAAAAGAAACAGACAGACTGATAGATAAAGTTAAGGATTACAACTACAACCTAGACAGTTTACAGGTACATTTGTGGTCCGAACTCCGGAAATTGAATACAAATCGAGAATTTATACAAGAACATCAGGATAAAATAAGATATAATAAACTAACAAAGCTAGAAGAAGTGCAATACGTTTTAGACATAGTCAGCCAACTAAACAACAATGAATCAGAAAAATTAGGAAACCGAATAAAGGAGCTAGAGGAAACAAAAACAATTTTAGAAAAATATAACAAGAAGCTAGGGACTCAAATAGAGTTTACGAGTGAGTTACTGGACAAACAGGTTGCAGAAAACGAGGAACTTAGAGCACAGCTACGGCAGAAAGGACTCAGTGAAAAGGAGATTGAAAAACGGTTAAATTTAAAACATATCGTCAGTGAAAAGGATGACACAATACAAAGGTTATCAGTTGCGTTGTCAAACGCAAAAGGAGAATTAAGCACTGCTTATAGATCTTTCTTATAGAAAGTACCCGTTATCACCAATAACAGCTAATAGAGAGCTTTGTAACAGAATTACAAAGGTGGACAAAATGCCTGCAATTTCAAGCATTACAAAAGGAGTAAACAATATCGTCCCCACATTTTTTGGCACCGAAGGACAAGACTTAACGTCGGAAGTTTTTAGGTTCATCCAAGGATGCAAACTAGTGGAATGAGAACTAGCGTCAGAGGAAAATGGAATCACAATACCGGACGTTATAGAATGCCTGAAACTACGATTAATGGGACCAGCACACATAACGATAGCACCACAAACATTCAGCACTATAGACGCATTGTGTAATACAATAAAAAAAGGGTACTTGAAAAGAAGAACTTTGGACCAAATAAGAGAACTCATATTCTCCTGCAAACAAGGAATTAAGGAATCAGCGGGCAGATTTGGTAGTCGGCTGGAAGCACTGCTGAATGAAGCCCAAAGTATAATAACAACTGAATGGAGCGAGGAAGGTGGTAGAAGGATTATATTTGAAGACTTCCAAAGAATAGTGGTAAAAAGCTTTATAAAGGGTCTTAAAAACCAAGCGCTGAAGACCAGGTTTATTGGCCAGGAGAGCGAGGGCTTGCAGAAGCTAACTCAAATAGCAGAGGAAGCGGAACACCTGTTTGGAGACAACCAAGTTACAATAAACGCTATCACCGTTTTGACGCAGTGCAGTTTTTGTGAACAAGAGGGCCACAACAGAGCAAACTGTGAACAAAGGATGAACACACCATACTGCGTAGCTTGTGGAGAATACGGACATGAACCTGGACCACTATGTAAAGCAAAAACAGCCACTAGTATAAGTAGGTGTGGCTACTGCAAAATCAAAGGACACTATGAGTTGGAATGCAGAAAACGTTTAAAATCGTTATTTTGTAGGATATGTAGAACGAATGGTCACGCAGAAAACCAGTTCTGCAGAAAACCACAACAAAGAGATTTGGGCAACGAAGCAAGAAGCCAAAACACGCTACTAACCGCAAATTGCCAAGTATCTGACGATACATATTTTAGAAGAAATTATACCGGTCAGAGACAACAACAACACCATTACGGGCTAAACGGTCAACAGCACATAAATCAAAGATCCGCTACCACCAACATGAATCAAGGAAGAGGAAGATACGAGCCACAAAAATGCTTTATCTGCAATGAAATAGAACATCTGAAGGCAAGCTGCCCTGCAAGGAATTCGGGAAACTTAAGGCGGCCCAGCCAAAATTAATGGACTGGGATGCCGCAAATTCAAGGAATATTTTTAAAACATCCAATAGCACAATAACCAATTACAATGGTATCAATAATATTAAGAGAGAATCAAAAAGTGAAGGTATATTCGTAAGTGAAGGTTCGTAAAAGTGAAGGTATATTCCGAAGGAGCTGTCAGGAGCTTTCGGGGGAAATATTAAGACAAAGGGAACAATAACCGCTCAACATTCATGCATAATACCACTTGCATTGCAGATGCATGTAGTACCGGAAGGGAGTACACTTCCTGCAGATGGATTACTTGGTAGGGATGAATTATGGAACAAAACCATTACCGACTCAATCAACAAAAACATAAAATTCTTTAGAAATAAGCAGGAAATAGCTTCCTTACCTCTCACTACGGAAGGAAAACGGATACATAGACGGAAATTTATCTATAATGGGGCGTTCCCAAGCAATAACATCGGTCGTAGCCACCACGGCCAAAAGAGAAATTTTAGTGAATAAGTTGGAAATTTTACCAGGGGTTTATGTGGGTGACACATTAACATCAGTCAACAAAGGAATCGCATTTGTGCCCGTCCTAAACACAAATGACTTTACAGTAAATATAGATGAGAAAATAAGATTGAGGTGTAAGAATTCGGACAACTATACAGTAAAATCAACATCGGCAATAAATGCAATAAATATCGCAGATAACACAGTTAGGAAAAAAGTATTAACAGAAACCGTACCGTTAAGTTCAGACTTGAACCCAGAAGAACGGGTTCCGATTGAAGCAATTTTAAGGGCATATGATGACGTATTTCAACTACCCAGGGATAGCCTAAGACACACTAATGTATTGAAGCACAAAATAATAACAGACCCCAGCCAACCTCCAGTAAATACAAAACAATACAGGCTACCAGAGGTCCATAAAAAGGAAATTAATGGACAGGTGGAACAAATGATCAAAGATAAAATAATCTCACCCAGTGTTTCCCCATGGAATTCCCCAATTCTTCTAGTACCCAAAAGGGCAGGAACAGATGGCGAGAAAAGATGGCGTTTAGTAGTTGATTTTAGGAAATTAAATGACGCCACCATAAAACAAGTTTTTCCCATACCTAGAATTTATGAGATCCTGGACCAGCTGGGATGCAGCAGATACTTTTCCACTCTTGATCTAGCGAGTGGGTACCACCAGGTTTTAATGGAACCAAGTGACAGACAAAAAACAGTCTTTATTACGAATTTGGGCCATTTCGAGTTCAATCGTATGCCTTTCGATTTAACAGGAGCTCCAGCTACTTTCCAAAGAATTATGAATTTGATACTAACCGGTCTCCAGGGAATCGATTATTTTGTGTACTTAGATGACATAGTCTATGGCAGGAACCTAACAGATCATAATTTGCGGCTCAAGCGGGTGCTGGACGTCTTAAGAAGGTACAATCTTAAGCTGCTCCCCGAAAAATGTCACTTCCTGCAGAGGGAGGTAGTCTATCTGGGCCATCAATGTTCAGAAAAGGGAGTATTACCGGATCCAAATAAGACCAAAGCAGTAAAGGATATACCGCCTCCCAGAAATATTAAAGAACTGCAAGCATTTTTAGGACTGGTTAACTATTATAGGAAGTTTATACCAAATTCCTCAAAAATTGTACTACCACTTAACAAACTATTAAGAAAAGGCGTCAAGATGCAATGGTCAAAAGATTGCCAACGAGCCATGGATAAACTAAAAATCGCAGTAACAAACCCTCCTCTGTTACAATACCCTGACTTCGCGAAACCGTTTATACTGACTACAGATGCAAGCAACGAGGCCCTAGGAGCTATTATGTCTCAGCGGGAGCCTGGCAGTGATTTACCCGTCTATTTTGCAAGTAGAGTGCTTAGTGATACGGAGAAACGATACTCTACAATAGAGAAGGAGCTTCTAGCCATCGTATGGGCATCAAGGACTTTTAGACCTTATCTACTAGGGAGACATTTCACAATTTTTACAGACCACAAACCATTAAAGGGAATAGCATTAAAGGGAATAGAATCAGGATGGCAGACTAGGTCGCCTTAGACTCAAGCTTCTGGAATATGACTTCGAGATAAGATATAAGCCGGAAAAACTAATAACAATGCTGATGCTCTGAGTCGCCTGCCAATAGAAAAAGTAAACATAGGAGCTGTAACAAGGTCAAAAGCGAAAGAGCTGAAAGAAACAACAAGTGCGAAAAACCCCATACCTACTGAGGAATTGAATGAGAACGAAGATACAGGACAGGAAGATACGGCAGTTTACTTGACAAATACGGAAGATATAAAAAGAGTTATAAAGGCTTTTCACGACACACCTTTAGGTGGACACCAAGGTTCATTCAAAACTTACTCTCCCATCAGAAAGCAATATAAGTGGGCCGGTATGTACCCACAAATTAAGCATTATATAGAAACATGTAACTTATGCCAGAAAAAACAAATGTTCAAGGGTCGACAAAATGCCGTTGGTGATAACAAACACGGCAAATAGACCATTCGAGAAGATTTTTATGGAATTAGTAGGGCCACGGAAATATTGAAAAAAATGAAGGCAAATTGGAAAAGGGGGAAGTGGATGAAAAAGGACATGGAGATGGGTCAAATCACCTATAGGCTCATAGTGGGGAAATCTGGAAAAAGTAGAAAAAGTTTTTATAATAAAAAAAATATAAATAAAAAAAGGGGGAATAATAAGAATATTAATAAAAAACTAAACAAAAATAACAAAAGGCAATAAACTGAAGCATTTAAAAGAGACCAATAACCTGTAACTCAGCGTTTGGTATTTTCTATTTTTTTTTTTTGGTTTAAATGTGGGGCATTGATTCGCTGTAGTTGCAAAATAATGTTCCACATTATACTATAAACAAATGTTGCCGCAATAAACTATAAAAAAAAGAGAGAAAAAAAAACGCTGAGTAAAGAACAATTAGCAAATTTTAAACAATAATATTTGTAAGTAATGTGATCCTATCAAAGCGTTTCTAGGTCAGTGAAATAAAAAAAATAAAAAATGTTTGAGTTTATTCACCCATACTACGTAATTAATTATATACAATGTTTATGATAATAGTAATTGATTTAAATTAAAATTGAATCCCAAGATTATATTATATTAAAGATAAAATAAAACAAGACAAAGTATTAGATTAATGATAAAATAAATAAAAAAATAAAAAAATAGTAATAGAGATATGTATAATACCTGGAGTATGTTGAGGTGTGTTTGAGTACCTCTGCAGTATCAGTTATCCAGCAATTACAGTATAATTAGTTCATATTTAATGGTAGAATCTTGAAGGTGTACAAAATGGCACAGACTATCAAGTGCTCAAACACAGCCTAGCAATCAAAAGATTATTCTTCTTAAGGGAAACTCGCATATAAAATAAAAATTAAAAACAGATTATAAAACAAAAAAGAACACTAAAACTACAGTTAGAATAAGTTAAACGCAACCGCGGCTTATTGACAATCAAAAAGAAGAATGACGGAAATGCAGATGGCAACAGCAACAAACAACACAACATCAGCTAACTTTCACATCAAGGCGCATACAGAGTTTCAAGCCGTCAACAATTTAGTAATAGCTGAAGCGACAACTCTAAACTCATCAATCATTTGGAAGCAGCCATACATTGCTGGGTAGTTGAATATACTATACCGGGTTTCAAACAGAAACTAGCCTACAGCACACATCAGCAAGAGCAGGAACTAAAACATCACCAAGAAATACTCCTTTATAACGGACATACCACCCATTGATGACAGATATTGGACCAGAACTACATGAATTATTGATCACCAAACCAGAACTCCCAGTAACCTGCACGATCAGATTACTTCGGGAAGTCAAGTCCCAATTACAACAAGACATCTTGTAGGATTAGCAATTATATGCAATCTACTACAGAAGATGGAACGTCGTCTACCCATAGACATTAAGGAGGTGGATGATGGTTCCGTGGATGTCATTCATACTTGCCGAGCACGCCTACATCAGTGGTTAAGCATACTTATTCAACATACTAATGGAGATAGTTCTTGGAACCGAATCCTAAAAGGGTATGGAAGCAAATTCATTGCTGTAAGTGCAGGCAACTAACAACCCGAAAATAATGAGAAGAGAGTAAAAGAGAATCCGTAACTACACCATATGAAATGATGAGCAGTTTCATTATGGACTGCAGCGCGAAGTTAACAGTTTCATTGATATTGAGTTCAGAAACTTAGACGGATACAAATACGTAGAATTAAAAGAAAACAATTCAACCTACATTTGTCTCAAGATGTTATGATACCACGGTGCTCTTGCTACATGTGAAACTTTACACAAGGAAAGTCGTCCCTAAATAAGAAGCAAGCTCCCAAATGATTCAGGATACACAAAAACCAAGACAGGAGATATGTAAACAAATTTACGCCATTCTGACTGGGAGTCAAGATAAGACCAATATTCTGCGCATTCTGTTTCCGTTGATGTCGAGAGTCGCTATATTAAAATATACCTTTAGTTAAGATCTTAATTGTTTAAACCACTTTTGCCCAATTGCTTCTATTTTCCACCTATGGAGAAAACATCTATAGCTATATGTTTTCTCTCGCCAAAGGGTGGAGGGATGTTGTGAATCAAAGTGAACAACCCTCCTACCTACACATTGCACTAATTTGCTAACGTAGCATTAGTCAGTTCATTAACTTGGCTAATGTTACATTCTTAATAAATTGTGCAATGCTGATGTTGCAATTGGGCAAGACAACTAAAATATCAATCTAGATAGCATTAATAATAATAATATCAATATGTAAATTCGTTATAAAGGAAAACTGTCTAGGTAGCAATAATATAATATGTAAGTTATAATTATTTAGTATAAATAGCTAGTTGTAAGACAAAACCAAGGAGAGTGATTTTTGTAAGCTTATAGCAAACAGCAGAAAAAAACAAGAAAATAAACAACACCTGCGATTCCTAAGGGACCCTCCAGGTTAATAAAAAATAAAAAAAAGACGCTCTCAATTAAAACCCAATCAACCCCACGAACCCACAACATATGGAAATGCGCTTAGTAAAACAACACAAAAATATTTTAGTTCGTAATGTGGATGTATGTATATTCAAATGACAGTACAAAAATAAGACATAGTTCCTTGCTACCAAATTATATTCGAGCATTAATAGTTGGTCCCTCCAATTGTGGAAAAACTAATGTAATAATCAGTTTGCTAGAAAGTCCTAATGGTCTCAAGTTTGAAAATATCTATTTGTACTCAAAATCTCTGTATCAACCTAAATATGAATACCTAAAGAATTTAATTTCGCCAATTAAAGGAATGGGATACTACTAGTCCGTTGTTCCTCCTAGCGAAGCTAAAAGCAATTCAATTATTATTTTCGATGATGTTGCATGTGAAAACCAAAACAATATACGTGCATATTTTTGAATGGGGCGTCATAAGAATGACTTGTGTCTAACCTACACAAGAATTCTAAAACATTTAATAAGAGATAATGCCAATTTAATTATAATGTTTAAACAAGATGCGAAGAATATGAAACATGTATACGATGATCATGTTGCCAGCGACATGAACTTTGAATAGTTTCAGTATATATGTCAAGAATGTTGGAAGGGTAAATATGGATTTTTGATGATAAGTAAAGATAATGAACTAAAGAATGGTCGCTATAGAAAATCATTTGATTACTTCATCATAATATAAATTACTGTTCATCAAGGGTATCGCTTAGTACAGAATCTGGCTTTAAACATTATACATGCGATTGTTATAAATGGTCATCTAAGCAAAACTAGATCTGATACCTAATAAGCTGATCTGATAACCTCATCTGATACCTGATAAACTGATTTGATACCAGATCTGATAACCTGATCTGACACCTGATAAACTGATCTAATACCTGATAAGCTGATCGGATAACGTGATAAACTGATCTGATACGTGATAAGCTGATCTGATACCTGATAAGCTGATCTGATACCTGATAAACTGATCTGATACCTGATCTGATAACCTGATCTGATACTTGATAAGCTGATCTAGTACCTAATAGTTAAAATGAATGAAAAAATTCTAAAAGACTGGGTGACAACAACAAATATATTGAAGAAAAAGCTTCGTAGTATAAAAACTGGTGAAATAGATACACATCAGCAATTAAAAGATACATTCACCTTTTAAATAACTTTAAAAGAATTAATAAATAGCTCTAAACATATTGATATACCGAATAAAAAAGAAAAGAATGAGAAGAAAACTGAATATGAGGACAGTGCCAGTTTTCATCCTCAGAACTCAACAATGAAGTTCGAAACAAGTACCCCTAAGAAACTAATTGAAGAATCAATGTTTAAACAGTCTAATAGTAAAAGTAACAGCGATTTTGATGAAGATGACTTTTATTCACAACATTCTAATCATGACGAGAGTTATCCTGACTTATCACTATTGCAATCGGGAAATGAACTAGATAATAACTATGATCCACATAGAGATTATAATAACGAATGGAAATTTGGTAGTAGCAACATCGAGTTATATCAAGATAAAATACAAGTTGGTGGTCAAATATGGGCTCTCACCCCAGGACTGTTTTCTTTAATGTTTCATAAAACACCAAAAAACTATGATAAATTCGAGCTTGAAATCTATAAAAAAATATTACTTACTACCAATGCACACAGAAGAGATTATAAGTCCGATTGCCAAATCAAGGGGACTAGAGGGTACAAGTACAAACATATTATTGGAAAACTTTTTAAAGAGAAACATCATAAGAGCTCATCGGAATTAACAAAGGCTAATTATTTAGGTAAGGGTTTGATGCAGGCAAATCCTCATAAATCAAACTATATATACTGGGATGATCCAAACGAGTTGGTAGATCGACTTAGACTACTGTTTGCATCACAGTCTGCAGGTCATACTAATGACAACAACGAGGTTGTCTCAATTATTGAAGAACTACGTGAAGCTAATATAATACTATAAATCATATAAACGCATACACATTTTAAATATAAATTATGTTTGTTGATAAATTCGGATATTATCTAAACGACACTACCAGTATAATTTCATTGAAAAATGCACCTAAATTGTTAGGGTTCTTTTTGGATGCGAAAAACAACATTGATGTCCAAAACAAATGAATCAAAAATGTTGCAAAAGCTTTGGAGGAAAACGATGCTATCAATAAATTGTTTTTGCAAACTCAAATCGAAGAAGTAGAACACAAAATGTTAAAAGAATTTAAAGAAGATAACAATAAAATGCACAGTACTCTAAAAAATCAAATCGAAATGCAACAACATGAAATAATATTACAGTTGGAAGAAAATAAAAAATTGCAAGAAAGCATTTCCAAGATCAGAGCATCTTTCGAAGAAGAAATTGAAAGATTAAATGAGAACATGTATAGATTTGAAAACGACATGTTTGTGTCAATTGCTGAAAGCGCATCAGATAGATCACAACACATGCCAAAGACTTCTTAAAGCTTAGACATGGATACAAAAAGAAATTTAGTGAACGAGCTCCATAAGGAAGCTCGAAAAATGTTTGGACGCCGTAGAGTTGTTATGAAAGAAATAGACGATATTTGGCAAGCGGATTTAGTTGAAATGGGGAACTATTCTACATACAATAAAAATTATAGATTTTTGCTAACTGTAATTGATACATTCTCCAAATATGCTTGGGCAGTACCTCTGAGACGAAAAACAGCTGTTGACACAACGAAGGCAATGGAGACTTTTTTTCAATTGGGGCGTGTGCCAAAAAACTTACAAACAGATGATGGTAAAAAATTCTTCAACAAACACTTTAATCAATTGATGGATAAATACAACGTCAATCACTACTCAACCTATAGCATCATGAAAGCATCAATAGTAGAACGATTCAATAGAACATTAAAAGGAATGATGTGGAAGGAGTTTAGTTTTAATGGTTCCTACAACTGGCTTGATATATACAATAATTTACTTAATGCATACAATAGAAAAGTTCATCGCACAATTAAAATGCAACCGATTAAAGTCAACTCAAAAAATTAAAAACAGCTTCTAAATACAGTATACAGTCATTTAAAGATGTACAAAATGTCAAAATTTAATGCAGGGGACCATGTACGTATTAGCAAATATAAACATATTTTTGAGAAAGGCTATACTCCGAATTGGACAACAGACATTTTCACAATCAAAAGACTTCAAAGCACATATCCTACAACATACATATTAGAAGATTATCTTGGAAATCCTATTAAAGGGGGCTTCTATACGGAAGAACTGTCAAGAACTAGATTTCCATATACATATCTAGTTGAAAAGGTGATTCGACTGAAAGGGGACAAAGCATTAGTTAAATGGTTAGGATTTTCTAATCAACACAATTCCTGGATAGGCAAAGATGAAATACTATAGTTGGAAAACGGAAGAAATCGCCATCCGCAATGATAACAACGACAATAACATCAATATTTTTAATAACTAATGTTAATTTTAAAATAAGATTATGAAATATATATGCAACTCATTCTTATAAACCATGCTGTGTAGTAAACTTTATTTATTTGTGAACAGGCTGTTATAATGTCAATAACACTTACTCTGAGTTCTAACTCATCAGCGCTATATGCTAATTATTTTCCTCCCATTGACTTAAACGACTCATATGAGTGTGCGTTAACTGATTTTCATTCATACAACAGTATTCCAAATGAAGACTCCTATAACAATATGTTTCATATAGGGGAATATGTAATTGAAATACCAATTGGATCTTATGAATTGAAAGATATAGTTGACAACATAGAAGAGCAATACTAACGACTTAGTCCTGGAGAGCATATTTTTATAGAAGCTAACAACCATACGATGCAAATTAAAATAAATAGTTCTAAAGATCCGATATATTTTAATAAAGAAAATACAATTGGGAATCTTTTAGGATTCAATAGTAAAATCCTAACACCGACCGATGATTATTACTCAGATCTTCCAGTTAATATTTTTAAAGTAAATCTCTTGCGAATTGAAAGTAGTATCGCTACTAATACATATATGAACAATTCAAAATCACATACACTTCATGCAGGCTATATAATAGATTCCAAGGAATCTCATTTATTTACCTGTAAACATCAAAGAGATAAGTTCTCTATCACTGCGCGTGGTTGATCAGAACGGTGATTTAATTAATTTTTGAGTAGAGGAAATTACAATACGAATACATTTAAGGCCAACTAAGGAATGATAATATACAATACAAGTATATCACAAAATACGGCAGTCACGTCTCATTCACAGATATTACAACCTAAACCACAATTGAAAAGATATGCTCGTCAAAGGTCACTTACAACAACAGACAAAAGTTTTCTCAAGTCTTTGAATTTCAAACTGAAAACAAAATGAGTTCAATAATAAACGTATTGGATAAGCCATTGTCTGACGAAAATATAATAAAAAAGGACTGTCATAACTACATACCATATCTACAATCGTACAATAACAATGATGAGATTCGAATTTCAATACAATATCAAGATTTGTACGTGTTACCTAGTGAGAGCTATATATATGTGGAAGGTTTCGTTGTAGATGACAAAACTGGAACATTTTCTGAAAATTTTAAATTGAAAAACAACTTTGTTGCACATTTATTTGATGACATCCGCTACGAGGTTATTGACATTGAAATCGATCATACAAGGTATTTAGGAACAACAATCACAATAAAAAATTTGGTATCTCTATCACCAACTGAAAGCGTTGTAATGCAAAATGGTGGATGGCATAAAACTTATGATTTGAATCTTAAGAATGGATATTTTAAATTTTATGTACCACTAAAAATGCTTTTGGGACTTGCTGAAGACTACAACAAAGTTATACTTAATGGAAAGCATGAATTGATACTCTTGCGCAATAAAAATGATGAAGCTCTTGTACACTCGAGCGTTTCTACTGAAAAATCGAAACTTACAATTTCAATCATCTCCTGGAAAATTCCACACGTACAATTATCTGATCAGAGTAAGTTGAATATGATTAAAATTATTAACAATGGTGCTTCTATACCGATTGCATTTCGTGGCTGGGATTTTCATATCAATCCACAATTGAATACAGGGACAAGTCATATTTGGAATGTTAAATTAGCTGCTAGTAAAAAGCGACCACGTTTTATATTGGGCGCATTTCAACGAGATAACAAATTTGTTGACTGTGATCTGACTAATTTAAAAGTACATTTAAATTCAACCTCTTATCCCTATGATGATCTTAACATAAAATTTAAAAATGAACGTTATGCAATTCTATATGATATGTATGTAACAAAACTACTAAATATATGAAAGAGCCTCAACCATCGTTAACTGCTCAGGAGTTTAAAGACGACGCTCCAATTATTGTAGTAAATGTAAGCTATCAGAACGAGTCAGTCAATACCGGACCGATTGATATAAAAATTGAATTTGAAACAGCAACAAATATTCCAGCAACAACATCAGCTTACTGCGTTCTTATTCATGACCGCGTAATAGAATACATACTAATAAGAGGTCAAGTCATATTTTAGCTGTAAACAGAGTATTAAGCAAGAGTTCGATTTTGTCAGCTCCAATAAATCACCTGTAAAGTCTGTACTCAAAGTGTAAATACCTGCATAAATCGTTAGATCGTGCGAAGCGGCTTATAAGTATCAAGTTGCGCTGTTGTTTTCCTCCACAAAAAAGTGATTTTATAAGTTAATTGAAATTTAATTTCTTTTATTATTTCACTGGAAGTTTGGTTGTTTGTGCTTGTTGCATAAAATTACTCAAAGCAAGACGAACTAAATAGATAGATAATATAAAAGCAAATAGCTACAGCTGTTTCATTCTATCATAATACTGGCAATACTGCACGACAGTTGAATTATCACTGCTTATTCACTGCAATACCTCTCGTTGGTAATTGTAAACTGCATTACCATTTATCACTACCCAGTGAGCAAAAGTAATTGCATCGGATTATTTATAAAAACTAAAAATTATATACATATATTTGATTGTTTCATCGTTAATTCCCAAGATGGCATGCTTAAAAAAGGGATGTACTTTAGAAGGATCGGATGATAGAATGATAATCTGTTGGTTATGTCACGGTTCATACCATTTTAAGTGCGTTGGTATTTCTGGCTTAGTGGGCGAGTCAATAGCTAAAAACAAAAACGTTCATTGGCGTTGTAATAGTTGCCAGAAAGTCAGTGTTGAATTTTTTAAATTCTTCCAGAGCACTAAAAACAATTTCCTGCAAATCCAGAACAACCTTGGCCATTTAACTGAACAAATTAATGAATATGGAAAACTTTTTAGTGACTTTAAAACTATGTATGAATTTTTATTAGTCGAACTTTTTCTTATGTAAATTGTTAATTTTTCAACGGGCTTAAGTTCGAATCTGCATGACTGCAAATTATTTTTTGTTATTTAATTAATAAATGATTTTTTTTTTAAATTCTATTTATTATTTTATATTAAGATTGGAATATTAAGAATATTTTCAATAATCATCAAACCAGCAGAACGGATCAGTACTGATTTCGAGGCCGCTACGCCATCTCATCAGCGTTCTTTGTTCAATTTTTCCACTTTTGCAAGTGGTGCTAGTTAGTAGGAATATCAACTATTTAACCAATATTTTAACGAAAATTGAATATGAGAAGTTATCACATTCATATTATTAAGTTATTACATTTTGGTTAGTACGAAATTCCCCAACCCTGACGATTAATATTCCCAATATTCCAATATCTCTTTTTGCTTTTTCCAGAGCCATCGGCTGCTGATAGGTAAAGCTTCTTTGTTATTTATGTTCATGTAATTGAATTTAGTTGTCAATTTACTTTGAACAAGTGCGCGTGCCCCCGCAATGTTTTAAATTATGTATGAATTTTTATTAGTCGAACTTTTTCTTATGTAAATTGTTAATTTTTCAACGGGCTTAAGTTCGAATCTGCATGACTGCAAATTATTTTTTGTTATTTTATTAATAAATGAATTTTTTTTAAATTCTATTTATTATTTTATATTAAGATTGGAATATTAAGAATATTTTCAATAATCATCAAACCAGCAGAACGGATCAGTACTGATTTCGAGGCCGCTACGCCATCTCATCAGCGTTCTTTGTTCAATTTTTCCACTTTTGCAAGTGGTGCTAGTTAGTAGGAATATCAACTATTTAACCAATATTTTAACGAAAATTGAATATGAGAAGTTATCACATTCATATTATTAAGTTATTACATTTTGGTTATTACGAAATTCCCCAACCCTGACGATTAATATTCCCAATATTCCAATATCTCTTTTTGCTTTTTCCAGAGCCATCGGCTGCTAATAGGTAAAGCTTCTTTGTTATTTATGTTCAAGTAATTGAATTTAGTTGTCAATTTACTTTGAACAAGTGCGCGTGCCCCCGCAATGTTTTAAATTATGTATGAATTTTTATTAGTCGAACTTTTTCTTATGTAAATTGTTAATTTTTGAACGGGCTTAAGTTCGAATCTGCATGACTGCAAATTATTTTTTGTTATTTTATTATTAAATGAATTTTTTTTAAATTCTATTTATTATTTTATATTAAGATTGGAATATTAAGAATATTTTGAATAATCATCAAACCAGCAGAACGGATCAGTACTGATTTCGAGGCCGCTACGCCATCTCATCAGCGTTCTTTGTTCAATTTTTCCACTTTTGCAAGTGGTGCTAGTTAGTATGAATATCAACTATTTAACCAATATTTTAACGAAAATTGAATATGAGAAGTTATCACATTCATATTATTAAGTTATTACATTTTGGTTATTACGAAATTCCCCAACCCTGACGATTAATATTCCCAATATTCCAATATCTCTTTTTGCTTTTTCCAGAGCCATCGGCTGCTGATAGGTAAAGCTTCTTTGTTATTTATGTTCAAGTAATTGAATTTAGTTGTCAATTTACTTTGAACAAGTGCGCGTGCCCCCGCAATGTTTTAAATTATGTATGAATTTTTATTAGTCGAACTTTTTCTTATGTAAATTGTTAATTTTTCAACGGGCTTAAGTTCGAATCTGCATGACTGCAAATTATTTTTTGTTATTTTATTAATAAATGAATTTTTTTTTTAAATTCTATTTATTATTTTATATTAAGATTGGAATATTAAGAATATTTTCAATAATCATCAAACCAGCAGAACGGATCAGTACTGATTTCGAGGCCGCTACGCCATCTCATCAGCGTTCTTTGTTCAATTTTTCCACTTTTGCAAGTGGTGCTAGTTAGTAGGAATATCAACTATTTAACCAATATTTTAACGAAAATTGAATATGAGAAGTTATCACATTCATATTATTAAGTTATTACATTTTGGTTAGTACGAAATTCCCCAACCCTGACGATTAATATTCCCAATATTCCAATATCTCTTTTTGCTTTTTCCTTTAAAACTTTAGATAGTTTACAATCACCATCCACAATTCGCCGCAAAAGCCCCAGGTTGTTGAATAAAGATAACAATACGATTAATGACGGATCCAGTTTAATAAAAAATTCGCCTCCTAAAACAACTATGCCTAATGCCTCAGATAATGTTGGTAACATTATTCATGTCAACGATATAAATAATGCTCTGAGCTACTCATCAACGGCCGTGCCTCTAAATAATGCTTCAAAATCTCTAAGCCCCGCTCAATTAAGTAATTTTGATGTCTCAACTCCAGTCCCTTTAACCTCAATAGCGAGCTCGTCTACAGTTCTTAATCAAAATATAACTGATACGTCAACAGCCCCAAGGGAGTTGCGTACGATTCCTCCGAAAAAAACCATATTTGCTACACGTTTCGCATCGGATACAAAAGCTGAAGATATGAAATGGTATATTCAAAGGAAATTTGAAAATTGCTCACCACAGGATATTCTCGTTTTTAAAATAAACTCTAGAAATAGAGCATCATTAAAAATAATTGTACCGGAGGTACTGTTTCAGCAAATTGTTAGTCAAGAGTTTTGGCCTAAGAATGCTTTAGTACGTGAATTCATTTATAAAGATGATAATAATGCTCGCTTGCCTAATTTAGTGCATCCCAACCCAAAAAACTAATATCTTTTTTATACCAAAATGTCAGAGGTATTAATTCAAAATTGTCATCGATTTACCGAAACAGCTGTGGATATGACAACGATATTATAGCATTCACTGAAACCTGGCTTAGTGGTAAAATTAATAATACCGAAATTATGTGTTCCAGATACAAAATTTTCAGAAAAGATAGAGAAAGTTGTCAAACAGCCAATAATATTGTAAAAAAATCGGGTGGTGGTGTTTTAATTGCTGTCTCAACTATGTTTTCGTCGGAAGAAATTATACTGCATGATTTTTTGCACATTGAGTTTATATGCGTATTGGTGAAAATACATAAACAGCTTATGTATATTATTTGCTTGTATATTCCTCCTAACTCGCAATATTCTATCTATGAGGATTACCTAAAAGCTATAAATGTTATTGCAGATAAAGTAAATTCAAATGATATTATACTTGTGCTGGGAGATTTTAATATGCCAAATGTGTCCTGGAAATCTGTGCCTGATTGTAATTATTTGTCACCTCTTCAATCTTCGGAATTATCGCAGTATTTCATTAACAGTTTACTGGAGTGCTGCCTTTTTCAAATCAACTGCATCACAAATACTTCTGATAAATTGTTAGACCTTGTATTTGTTAATGAACCGTCAGACTTTTCGATATCGCAGCATCCCCCGCTTTCAAATCCTGAGGATAGTTATCATCCTACGATTGAATTAACTTATATCTACCAACCTCATCGACGGTCAAATACATCTCAGCAAAATAAAATTTTTCGTTTTAAGTCAACAAATTACATTAAACTTCAACGTGAACTCTCTCAAATCGACTGGTTAAATGAATTATCTTATGGCAATGATTTAGACAAAAGTATCGAAAAATTTTACCAGATACTATACAAATGCTTCCTATCTTCAATACCTAGAGTACTACCTGCCCCCTGCCATGGTCCACCTTGGAACACTAAACAACTTTCAAGACTGAAAAACCGCAAGAGTAAACTATTTAAAAAGTACAAGCAAAATGCATCTCAACTAAATTATTCCATGTACTCCTCAGCAATATCTGCATATACCATTGCTAATCAACTGGCTTATAGTGCTTATTTAAACAGGATAAAAAATAACCTAAAAAATGATCCCAAATCTTTTTATAAGTTTGTCAACTCGAAGAGGCGTGTGTCAGATTTCCCTTCTGTTATGAAGTTTAAAGATTATGAGTCGTCAGATGATAAAGTTATAAGTAATATGTTTGCTGAATTTTTTGCATCAACCTATTCTTCGTCTACGTTTAGCAATATAGAGCAGTATTCTTACTATATCCCTGAATCAGTGAATTTTAATGTACCCCGTATTGAGCAGCAAACTGTTTTGACTTATATGAAAAATCTAAAACTTTCGTATGATCCCGGTCCTGATGGTATTCCTAGTAGTATTTTAAAATACTGTCCTCATTTACTAAGTACTCCATTGACCTATTTATTCAACAAATCACTCAAATTGAGTTACTTTCCTCCAATTTGGAAGAAATCGTTCATCATTCCGCTATTCAAATCTGGATCTAAAGCTGATATATCCAATTATAGAGGTATAGCTAAACTGAACGCTATACCAAAGTTGTTTGAGCAACTCTTATGCGATACATTGTCTTATCAAGCAACGTCTATCCTTTCTTCTGCGCAGCATGGTTTCTGTAAAGGTCGATCAACTATTACGAATCTCTTAGAATTAACAACCTTAGTTAACGATGGATTTGTCACTGGCAAACAAACAGATGTCATCTATTTTGATTTTAGTAAGGCCTTTGATAAGGTGAATCACAACTTACTAATTCATAAGCTTGATCGAATTGGATTTGGAACGTCTCTAATAAAATGGATCGAATCTTATTTGAAGAACAGAATGCAGTGTGTCAAGTTCCGCAATATGCTCTCTACTGATATAAATGTTATATCAGGTGTGCCTCAGGGTAGTCATCTCGGCCCACTTTTATTTACTTTATTTATTAATGATCTTCCATCCGTTGTTGAAAACTCAAATGTACTAATGTATGCAGATGACGTAAAGTTATTCTTATCGCTTGATTGATCAACAGTTGCGTCTCCAAGCTGACATTGAACACTTAACCGTTTGGTGCGCTAATAATTTAATGGACCTAAATGTGAAAAAGTGCAAATATATGATTTTCTCAAGATCAACACCAATCAATGGACTCTATAAAATGAATAATGCTGTTCTTGACCTAGTGGATTCATTTAATGACTTGGGAGTTATTTTAGATAAAAAATTGGACTTCAGGTGCCATATAACCTCGACGATTAACAAAGCTACTGGTGTTCTGGGTTTTATTAAACGCTGGGCTAAGGAGTTCTCTGACCCTTATGCAACCAAGATGTTATTTACTACTTTAGTTCGCCCAATACTTGAATACGGATCTGTTGTATGGGACCCACAATATCTTTCACATTCAAATAAAATTGAGTCAGTACAAGTGCAATTCTTATTATTTTGTCTTCGTGGTCTTCCTTGGAACTCTAATATGAGATTACCATCTTACGAGAGACGCCTAGGACTTATTAAGCTTCCAACCTTAAGGAGCCGTCGACAAATGCTAAATGTTACCTTTCTGCAGAAATTAATAAACGGCTGCGTCACATCTCAATTTCTCCTGAGCAAAATAAACTTGAATATACCCAATCGTCCAACAAGGTATTATAGCTTCTTGAGAATTAAGTTTTACACTACAAACTATAGTAACTTCGATCCCTTTCGGAGAATTTGCAGTGATTTTAATAGTCTTTACCCTTGTATCGATTTCAACAAAAGTATTGATGTCGTAAAAAATTATATAATTTTACATCTTAACTCGTTACAAAATTGATTATAAATAAATGTTTAATTTGTTAAATCGACATTTGTTAAAACCATATTTTTTGTTTTTGCTATAATTTGTCTTGTTACTATTACAACAAAGCTTTATAGATTCCATTTATATATGTATGTAATTATCATTTCTGAAAAATTGTTATATTTTAATTGTATCAGTCTGTAAGGATTAACCCATAGACTAAATAAATAAATAAATAAAAAAAAAAAAAAAGTCCGGAAGGTCTTATAAATTAAATAACATGGATGGTGATATTGCTTTTGTAGACTTGCAAGGTTTCAAAAATAATTCAAATGACTTCATCGCAAAAGAACTAGCTGTAGTTTTCAGCAACAACGAATGCCTCAATTTCATCATAAAACCTTCTTTTGATTTCGAATGTTTATCAGCCAAAAAACAGAGAGAAGCACTTTGGTTAACAAAAAACTATCATCATATTAACTGGAATGATGGATCAGTCTAATATCAAAGCGTTTGCAAGTTTTTAAAATCCAATATAAGAAATTCACATATATATGTTAAGGGGGAAGAGAAGAAAAATGGCTAGAAAAAATTATTCATCAAACAGTTTATAACATTGAAGACATTGGCTGCATTAATTTTAAACAAATGGAAACTAAGCATTCAAAATATCTCTATTGTAGCTATCACGACCATGGTGTTTGTGCCTTAAGGAATGCAATTTTACTTAAAAATGAAAATGTTAACAAACTTTTAAATAAATGTTTAAAAAAATTTAAATAAATGTCTTTTTATTTCAAACCTACATACATATTTATTTCAGAGAACACACAACAAACAAACAAACACAATGGTTCATTCATTCAAATGGTCAAGGGAATATTTGGGCACAAAGAATAAACGCTTATTATCTGTTTGTATGTATATGCGCAAATGAAATAAATTTGTAGATATTTATGTACGCTTGAATATGTACATCTTATCACATTTCATACTGACCCACTTGCGCTAAATCCAGGAAAGGAAAAAAGCGGACTGTCATACAGACTCACCAATCGTCACACCCACAGCCTGTCTGACAGGCAGACATTCCAATCGCCACTCAGAACACAAAAACACACACACACACTTAAACATAGCATATATATTCATATTCTACAAAATACAGAATCCAGATCCCCAAATAAAATCCATCGATGATCGTCATGTATAAAATAAACAAAAATATCAGTTTCAATATTTATGCGATAGTAAATTTTTTTCACAACGTCTTCAAGATCAGAATAATCAAATTATTCCCCCACACTCAAGCATTGCACACAAAAAAGAAATAACTGAATTGCTGGACAAAATATCTTAAGTAAACACACTCCAAAATTAAAAACAAACAAAAGATAAAAGAAAATATGTTGTGTCAGATACTAAAAATTTGTTATTTTCTATTAGGCCATAGCACACATGGACAGACAGAATTCCTACGCTCACATGTGGACAGACACAAATTCCCACGCTCATATACCGACGGACATGTACTCCCAAGGACACATATGGACAGACAAAAATTCCCACGGTCTCATATGGACAGACAAAAATTCCCACGGTCTCACGCTCCAATATACAAACTCGTTTTGGTTACTACAGCACTCTTCCACCAAACTACTCTCACATATGGACGGACAGAAATTCCCACGGTCTCATATGGTCAGACGAAAATTCCCACGCCTACCCCAACATTATAAAAAAAACAATATATGTTATATAAAATATTTTAGCACATTTCTATTTATTTAATATTTTCTGAAAAAAGTACCTAAAGAAGAAGTGAAATATTGAATATATATATATATATATATATATATATATATATATATATATATATATATATATATATATATATTAAAATAATTTTATATTTATATAAGAGACCTTCATCTTAAAAAATTGTTATTGAAATAATCTTAAAGAATTACACTATGCGACAAATGAAGACCTTTAGAAAAGTGCAAGGTCACTATATGGGTTCGATTCTACTATCAAATTGTAGTAAAACCCTATGCTGAGTTTGGTCAAATTGATGACCGTTTTGTTTTTATGGGCTTCCAAAGTTTCTCAATACTACCATGATGCCCAAAAAAGGTCCAAATTCTTGTTGGACAATAATCGTGTTTGCAGAAAAGGGAAAAACATCTGGCAACGTCAACAAAACAACAAATAAATATTAAAAGCTGCAACACAAGAAAAGGAGAATAAGAGGATCAAAGGGAGCAATAATTTTCATCCGTTAACTATCAGCCCTCGTTAAAAGAAGTGAAAATTGTCAACCATAAAACTTTAAAGCCGTTAAAATATAAAAAATAAAATTCCTTTATATTCAATTAAATACCGCTATATATATACATATATTAAATTTCCAATTGCAAACCTTGTGATTCACTATAATCAAAACTGTAACTCATATACTTACCTTAAACAGCACCCTTGTCCATATCAAGGGTGCTGTTGGCTGAAGTAGTAGAACACGAGACTATGAAGCGGAGGGTTGTGAGTTCGAGCCCGCGCTGAGTCATGAAATATTGTGTTGAATTCTTCTGATCAGCATTAGTTCATGGTTGTGTTAGTTGTTGCCAGCCTGTTTCAATGATAAAAGGCATAGTCACTGGTCACTGAACATAATTGGCAGTGACTGACACCATCATGTACTAAAAAAGCAGAGTAACAGCACCCACCTTCGTCGGCCCTGTGGCAAAAATTAGCCGGCGAAGTAAAAGGTTGAAAAAGCTACAAAAAAAAAACTCTCATCTTTCCTAATCTGTACCCTCAATACTATCCCCTCGTTTTCAGTTCTGGCGCAATGCATTGCATATATAGGAGTCATCCCCTGAGCGCTGGTCCTACTCCTAAAAAAAAAAAGTGTAAACCAAATACTTATACCTATAATCCATCAACTGTTACGGATTTTACTTCTTTTCAAATGCAACACTACACGTTTCATCTTTGTGATAGGCAAATGATCAAATCAATTTTGACATTCCTTTTTACATTTTATCCTAATGCATTGACTGTTATAATTTCTGACCAATCAAAAGCTTACGCGTCAACTAAAAGGAAAAAAAATTAAAGAATGGCAGCCAACGCGGCATGCAAAATGCTCGCTGACGAGTGCTAACGTATAGCGGTGACAAAAAGGAAATAATACGCAATGTGGACAGAAAGTAAAAAAAAGTATAAGTTTGCGGCTGAACATTAGAAAATAACTTTAATAAAACAGAAGAACTAAGTGAGATTTTGCTAAAAATACTTGAAAAAGAAAAATAAACCCATAATCTGTGAACTTTTGCTTAAACATAAGAAAGAAAAATTATAAAAAAAAGATTATGAACCATCAATATAAGTGCGTAAATCACCAATTGAATATATATTGTAAAATCATAGACAAAATAAAGAATTGGTGTATAGAAATTTATTTGAATTGTGCATTCTTCAAAAGCATATAAAATACTTAAATGTGGCTGAAAATATATATAAATATAACATAGAATTAAAATATTTACTATACAAAAAACCCTTACCATACTTACCTTTAAGCCTTGTGCACACAATACATTCCATAATGTAATTAACATTAGTTAAACATAAGATTCTGATGTGTATTGATATATGAAAAAAAGAAGAAAAAACTGTGGAAAGTAAAGAAAAACCATTTATTTAAAAAGAAAGAAAAACCACCCTAAATACTCACCTCGCTAATTCTACGTTACGTTACGTGCAACACATCGAGAGCAGACAGCCATCGTGACGATGATAATTTACCACAACTACGTGCAACAAACCCCAGCATCAGCAGATCGCGCGCAACGACCACAACCATCGACATCAACGATCAGTCGGATCAAATTCTCTTCAACGGCTTCCGGACGGGAGGTCCAACGTACAGAATAAGTACCCGTATTGTAGAATTATATTTGAGAATAAATTTGTAAATTATACTTACCTATTAGGGAACAATTACTTGATCTATCTTTATACTTACACGATTTACCATTTTCTAAGATTACTATTACTTACCTAATTAATCAATTATATTCCTACCTATTTGTACCTATTATATTACACTTAAATATATTTCTAAAATTACTTACCTTATTGTTTATATTATATACAATATTCTTTAAGCAACATTTCGCTGAAATGTAAAATTTCTTTCATGTAAAAGAAAACCACCTTTGAAATGAAAACTCTGTAATTCTGTTTCCAAGGCATGCTAGGGAGGCAAACCAGGTGAAGGTAAGCCTTGCTGCGCGGTTATGTAATTATACCCAAGAAGGGGGACCACCATCTAACCACCTCACTTATCTCGCAAATTTTTCACTTTAAATCAGACAGAACTTTTTGGAATCCCCAGCACATTGTGCACTAATGTTTTACTAAACCAACTTTTCTTTTTAGTCCTTTTCATATACATATATACATTCGCGTGGTTCGTTCATTATGGCAAGATGTATATATTATATTGTTATGCGTCAGAAAAACGGGTTGAGAACCTAATGCCACCGCTAGCCGGACACCATGAATCTTGCCGCTTAACCACGTTTATACTGAGTTCGTTCAAAATTAATTTAGAAACAAAACAGAAAATTAGAAATTATACAACCCTATTAATTTATTTTTCATTAATTCTGACGACGCGTAACAATATATGGCGCCCAACGATAACGCTAAGGCAATGACAATGCAATGTCAGTTCAATGTCAACGCAAAGACAATGCAATGTCAAGTCAATGTCAATAACGACGAAGAAGGGCAATGACAAGCCAATGCTAAGTTAAAAGAAAATTCACTGTTGAGGTTTCAAAAGGTTTTCGGATAGTAGAATTGCTAAATGAATTGGTGCTAGCATGAGTCTTGATCATGGACACATATAGTCTGTCTATCAATTGCAATGCTTAATCCAACACATGAAGGCAATACGAATCAAGGTACGGATTTTATTTAACTTCAGCACACATTCCGACTCGAGTTATCACAATTAAGAACAAGGTTTCTGGCTTGAACGACTGTAATTATCAACTTTTTTATGCAAAGACCGGGGCTAGACCCAGGGCGTGCATACTATGCCATAAGGGACTAAACTTTCATTTTTCCCCAGAACTATCATCATCAGACGCCACAACTTTAGTATATGGCAGTCGAAACATGCTGATGGCTTCAGTGTATCTACCATCGGATACCCCGACACCTCCACCAACGTCGGACTTGAGGCGCATTATATATTCCGCCAGGAGTAAAGGTAGGAATATCTTAATAGGCTGTGATGCCAACTCGCATCATCTCTCTTGGGGTAGTACTAATTGCAACAATAGAGGTGATGCGTTATTTGAATATTTAGTGGCAAATAACCTCTTCACAGTAAATACTGGGAATGAACCAACTTTCATTGACAGAATTAGGGAAGAGGTTATTGACATCACTATATGCTCAGAAAACTTAATTGATGAAATAAGCAATTGGCACGTGTCGGAAATACATTCCTTCTCTGATCATCGCTATATTTTCATGACTTCAGACCATCCTGATCCTAACCCCATAACATTTAGGAATAGGGCCAAGACGGACTGGTCAAGATTTAGGTCTAGTTTACAAAACAAACTCGAGAACTATCCACCACCAGTAGATACTGTAAAGCGCATAGATTCAGAAATAGATAGACTAAGTACTGATATTAGGGAATCCTTTGAGGACAGTTGTCCACTCAGAAATAGGCGAAACCCAAAAGAAAAACCCTGGATGACGGGTCAACTTATGAATCTCAGGAGAGAAACCAGAAGGCTCTTTAATAGGGCCCGTAGGAAGGGGACTCGATATACACTGGGAAGAATATAAAGATAAACTTAACGTCTACAATAAAAAAATAAGGGATGCAAACGCGAATCCTGGAAGCTTTTCTGCGAACAGGTAGACAGCGTCAGTGAGGCTTCCAATATAAAAAAACTTCTGTCGAAAACCCACACTCAACCTGAGGCACTTGTTGACTCGGAGGGCAGGAGGGCAGAGACGATGGAGGAGTTATTAGGATTTCTTATGGAGGCACACTTCCGTACGGTGCAGGAGAACCGTCCGGAAGCGGTACACCCCCCAAGGAATATGAACAATCCAAGGATAACAATAGATACTCGAATGGTATGTAGAGCGGTGAAGAGCTTTTCGCCCTATAAAGCAGCAGGGCCTGATGGCATTTTCCCGGCTCTTCTTCACAGAAGTATGGACCTGATAGAGGACAGGTTGGCTAATATCTTCACAATCTGTCTTACAAATGCATATACCCCCCTGGCACGGAGGGAGGCTAGAGTTGTATTCATTCCAAAACCGGGTAGGGCAAGCTATGCGGATCCGAGGGCTTACAGACCGATAAGCCTAACTTCATTCTTACTGAAGACATTGGAACGAATTGTGGATACAATGTTGAAGGAAAGGATACCGCACGATATACTGAAATTTAAACAACACCCTTATATTAAGGGCAGGTCTGTTGAGACGGCCCTACAAGAGGTTGTATATCATATAGAGAGACCTTCGATTTGGGTATGTACACCATGGCTGTATTTATCGATATAGAGGGGGCTTTCAATAATGTATGGACCTCGAGCATTATTGACTTGCTAGATAACTTTGACTTGGACCAGAGATTGGATGAATCAGTCATATGCTAAGGAACAGGAAGATAAGTTGCGAGGTTAACGACACAAGGGTAGGGGGGAATGTGTGTTGCGGAACGCCACAGGGGGGAAAACTTTCTCCCTTGTTGTGGGTGGTGACCATAAATACCCTACTGAAGACATTATCCCAAGAAGGATTTGCTCCCGTCTGCTATGCAGATGTTGTAGCGATACTGATAAGGGGAAACAATCCTAGGGTTCTTTGCGAAAGGGCATTAGAGGCCCTGAATTTAGCTTATAACTGGGCTAAACAAAGGGGTCTCAATGTCAACCCAGAGATGACAGAAATTTGTATGTTTACAAGGAAACGGAAGATTGCACATGTGGAATCACCGGTTTTTCGAGATAGGACGATACAGATTAATAAAAAGGTCAAATATCTAGGAGTGATACTCGACTGGAGGTTATCCTGGAAGGACCATATAGAAAGTAGGGTGATCAAGACCCAAAGAATTTGGACCTATTGCAGAAGGGCAATTAAGGCCAAATGGGGAATGAGCCCAAAGATGGCACACTGGCTCTATACGAGTGTGGTAAGACCAATTGTGACGTACGCCTCGTTAGTATGGTGGACGTCTTTGGAGAGGAAGGTGAATATCAAACATCTTCAAAGGATACAAAGACAGTGCTGTATCGGCATCTGTGGTGCGATGAGAACCACATCAACTAAGGCGATGGAAAATATTCTATCAATACTGCCTATTGATATACAGGTTAAATACGAAGCAGCTCTGGCTGCTACGAGATTGATGGTAATGGGTGAGTGGCTGGCTAGGGAACACACAACCAAACACCAGAGTATAGTACACGTCTTACCCGGGAACAACGCTCGCACGGTCACGTGCGATAGAATCCCTTTTGGATATGTACAATCACACTGCACCACCATAATATCAGAAGGTATGGATTGGGAGGATGCAGATACAATGAACCCCATAACTAACCTATACACGGACGGGTCGAGGATTGGTGACCGATCGGGTGGAGGGTTCTGTGACATGGGTCGTAACTTTAGCAAATACTTCCGCCTGCCGGATCATAGCACGGTATTTCAGAGTGAGATCGTGGCTATTACGGAAGGGATAAAATGGTTGAAGGAAATCGATAACAGACTACCGATTCGTATTTTCACGGATAGTAGGAAGGCCATCGAGGCCCTAAGGAATCATGTGGTTCAATCTCGGTGAGTACTACAGTGCAAGGATGAGATTAACTCATACACGCAATGTGGGGGCATAGAGATAATATGGATTCCAGGACATCAGGGGATACCTGGAAATGTTGAGGCAGATAGGCTAGCAAAGATGGGAGCATTAATGGCGAACATCACACTAGATAGTCCGAAGCCATTTCAGGTTTTTAAGAACGAACTAAAGCGATGGGCTATAGAATTACATACAAGAGATTGGCAGCACTCTACCATAGGTAGGGTGACTAGAATTCTATGGGGGGACCCAGATGGTAGCAGGACAAAGGAGGTACTAACATTGAGTAGGCCAACACTACGGAGGTAGGTTTATTTAATAACAGGACATACAGAGTTAAGGACTCACCTGGCACGAATGGGTATCGTTGGCCATATAACATGCAGGGCCTGCCAGGAAGAGGACGAGACACTGGAGCACTACTTGTGCAACTGTCCAGCTTTTAGTCAAATTAGAAGACAAACATTTAATCAGGAGATTATACAGGGGATGGAATTCCTTAGGGGCTCTAATTAGAAAGACTTAAGGAAGTACATTGAAGAAACTAGGTTCTTGACGTAATCAAACTCAGAGGTTTCCATGGTATCGGTGGAGGCTCCCTACAGTGGAATGGGAACTCCTTATTATAGAGCGCACAACAGGCCTATGAGGTCTAAGTGTAATCCATGACGGATTGGGATGCTTATGCCCCTCTTCTTCAACCTAACCTATCACAAGTCCAGAACCGATTTACATTAAAAGTCAGTTGCTGTTGCGGTGATGATTTGAATCGACAATCTTTATTACAATGACTAGGCAATCTCAGTCCTTATTTGTCCGTTAACAATGCGGCAGTACAGTTGCGAGATGTTTAGTCACGGTAATTCTAATCCGCCTTTTTCGAATAATGGAGATTTTGCTTATTTATCACACACATTTGAGACATCATTTCCGATTTAATAAATGGAACTGATATGCCAACTTGTGACTATTAAGGGAAGTGTGAATATTACTATATTCATTGCGCTTTTAATAATTAATAAAACATAACCGCAATTCTAACCTAGCCTATGCCTACTTAGCATGCCTGAATTTTAAAATTATTGGAGCATATATATATATATATATATATATATATATATATATATATATATATATGAAACTAGTTCACGCACAACGGATACTTATTTACTTTTCAGAAGCATTCATATATACATATATATTTTTTTTCCTTTTTTTCATCCGCGAGTTACACGGCGTTTGAGTAAAAACAAACTTTTTTTATTGAAGTTAAGTCGTAATGAAACGACGACTTGTTAATAAGACAAGTATAATCTAAAATTAATACATATGTTTTCTCCCATTTATTATCATTATATTTTTTTTATTATTTAACCTGCTACATAAGTGCACATGAGTATGCAAACTTTATATCATTAATTATATCGCACGGATCTTCGGTTAGTTTTGTTTCAGTCCGAGTAGGGTTGACTTCTTCATTTATTTTTTTTGTGAGAGTTATGCATAAGTATAATACGCGGACAGGGACAGAGCAGAAGAAAAGAACTTTACGTGGTAAAAGTACAGGTCAGGTATCAACGGACAGCAGCATTAAGCCAGCGACTGTTTCAAGAGAATTGAGTTCGTCTATTACGAAGGGTAGTACACCTATATCTCGTAGGACTAGTAGTATTGCAAATTCACAATCGAGCACAAGCCTCAGAGCTACAAGGAGCTCACCGGCTACAATATCATCCGATTCATATGATTGGGGGACTGGGGCTCCAGACGCCGAGTCAATACCCGACATTGAGTTAATTTCCACATTCTCTAGAGTTTATAGGGGTTCCGGTAGAAGCAGAAATGGCCACGGGAGGGCGTTCAGACACTCCATCGCCTCAGGAGGCGCACCCGAGCTTTGGCGCGGAGACTATGGACTCAATCATAAGCTATGTGAGGGAATCGATGAGGAGCACCCAAGAGGAATTCAGAAGGGAAATTTCAGATATTAGAAGAGACTTGCGTCGAACACCTACGGATATTTCGCCAGCTTCAAATGGCAATTCAAATGCTACTTCAGCATATTTTCCTATCAAGCTAAAGGATTGGAACGTGCCGTTCAGTGGAGACGAAGATTTGCAAGACTTTCTTTTTAAAATAGACACACTCACAGAGAGGCGCCAATGTTCTCCAGAATATTTGATGGCAAATTTTCATATTTTTCTTAAGGGTAAAGCCGAATCCTTGTTCTGGCTTTATATCAGGCAGAATCCCAGGGCAAGTTGTCAGGTCTTCAAGTGAGCAATTACCAGACAGTTCGGAACACTCGAAGACGATTTAGACATTTTGATGAGATTATCAGCTAGGAAACAGCACCCAAAGAAGTCATACGATGATTTCCACTCCTCCATAGTTGGGATGAATTTAAAACTAGAAACTCCTTTGGATGATGGTGCAATTATAAAAATTATTGGGAAGAACGTACGTCCAGAACTTTTGAACATGACTTTTGTATCTAGGCCCAATGATTTGGAGTCTTACCGCGACCTACTTAGGGAAGTGGAAAAATCCCTAACCGTACGCGGCCCTTCCAAACATCCGCCAAATAGACATCGTCAGATAGATGAAGTTTCAATAGACTCATTGTGATCAGACATTCGGTGATGAATCGGACGCAGAAGGCGATCCGCAGGTAGAAGCTCTAAGGGCTAAGAAACAATTCGCAAAAGGGGACTATTCCAGAATTAAGTGCTGGAATTGCCTAAAGGCAGGGCATAGTTATATATACTGTAGTGAGAATGTAAGATCACTTTTTTGTTTTAAATGCGGCCAGAAAGGGGTCACCACTCCGGACTGTGGTAATCCGCACTCGGCAAACAGGCGCCGGAACGAGCGGGAAAACGGGGACACTCGTTCCAAGGAATAAATCCCGAAATTACTCTGAGTAATGGGAGTGAACCTGCACAGGGGGATTTACTCTCAGATACTCAAGACCACCCTGATATACAATTTCATTCACAATTTTCTTATTATAACGACGAATCTTATTCACCTAGCACGACGTCACGTCAAATACTGAAATGTAGAACACGATATGCCTTAAGGAAGAAGTTCAGAAGGAGTATCGAGACGACGTATTTGTCAAACACCGATAACGGTAGACCTTATGCAAAGATTGGAATTTTCGACCAGGAATTATCTTGTCTTGTAGATTCCGGAGCAAATGTTACAGTATTGGGGAGAGGTAGTCAAGATTTCATACAGGGACATGGCATTCAGCTAAGGAAATTCAGATCACATATATAGACGGCGAATGGGTCTAAGAACCGCATTTTAGGGTACTGCACACTTCCAGTGACTTTTAAGGGAGTCACGAAAGACATTGTTTTCTATATCGCACCAGACTTGAGTCTGCAAGGGTACCTTGGTGTGGACTTTTGGCGAGCTTATGCTCTCGCCCCGCACATAATTCCGTCTATTAACTGCTTGGAGTTGACCGAGGGGGACGATGCACTATATCACGATCTTAGTCCAGAGCAGAAATTGCGCCTGGATTCCGTTATTTCAAACTTTCCGTCGTATGAGAGATCCGGTGTGGGTTGTACCTCCTTGTTGAAGCACCACATCGATACCGGAGATGCAATCTCAGTGAAACAGAGACATTATCCACTATACCCTCCTAAACAGGCCGAGGTATACAAGGAACTTGATCGACTTTTGGAATTAGGGGCAATCGAGGAGTCAAACTCTCCATGGTGTAGTCCAATTGTCGCAGTGCAGAAACCGGGTAAGACAAGAGTATGCGTAGATTGTAGGAAACTAAATGCGTTGACTAAGAAGGATTCATACCCACTACCACACATTAATGGACTGCTAAGTCGACTTAGCGACACACATTTTATCAGCGGGATTGATTTGAAGGACGCATTTTTCCAAATCAGGTTGCCAGGCAGTTCTAGGGAAAAAGCCACTTTCGCTGTACCTGGTAGGGGGTTATACCAGTACAGGGTTATGCCTTTCGGCGTATGCAATGGACCTCAGACAATGAGTCGCCTCATGGATAGAGCCATCCCTGCCAAGTTAAAGGAAAATCTATTTGTTTACTTGGACGACCTATTGGTCTGTAGCCAAGATTTTGACAGTCACCTCCGCTTGCTTAAAGAAGTAGCAAGGTGCCTAATTTCCGCCGGTCTTACCATTAACGTGGGAAAGAGTAAATTTTGCTAGCGGGAGATCAGGTACTTAGGGTACAGAGTGGGGGGAGGCACCTTAAAGGTCCACCCCGGGAAAGCCACGGCGATCACAGAATTTCCCATACCAAAAACGCCTCGTCAGGTGAGACGATTTGTTGGAATGGCAAATTGGTATCGAGCATTTATCCGAAATTTTTCTGATTTAGCAGGACCCCTCACAGATAGTATACGCAAGTCGGCGAAACCTTTCCGTCTATCCCCAGAGGGCATAGAATCGTTCCGGAAATTGAAGGTTGCTTTAGCTAGCGCCCCTGTTTTGGCTCAGCCGAATTTCGCTGCTGAATTTGTCATTCAGTGCGACGCATCCCGCATAGGTATAGGAGGAGTTTTAGTTCAGCAGGACAAAGAAGGGGAAGAGCCTCCGATAGCATTCGTATCGCAGAAATTGAACAAAGCTCAGCGCAACTATTCTGTGACGGAGCTGGAATGTTTAGCGGCAGTCATCTGTGTAAAGAGGTTTAGGCAATATATAGAGGGTTCATGTTTTAGAATCATTATCGATCACGCAAGCCTGCAGTGGCTAATGAAGCAGAGAGACTTAAGCGGAAGATTGGCTCGCTGGAGCTTGCAACTCCAGAATTATACGTTCACCATAGAACACAGAAAGGGTTCACTAAACGTAGTGCCAGACACATTTTCAAGGATGGATGTAGATGAGATAGAATTAGGCGTATACAACAAGGAGGTAGATTTAGATTCACCGGAGTTTGACAGCCCTGAATATAATAAACTGAAGCAAGAGATTCAAAGGAATATTGACCTTTAACCAGACTTACGCATATCTGGGAGGCACGTTCAGAAACGGGTTAGGTTTCGAGACGGCACTGACTATGAGCGAGACCTTTGGAGACTGTGGCTACCCAGAGCTCTAACGAACGATGTAGTTAGGTCTTCACATGCGGAAGGTTGCCATGGCGGATATTACAAGACACTCACTAGAATCCGACAGAAATATTTTTGGCCTCAGATGGCTCGCGACATTAGAGAATTCGGTTTTAACATCTCGTCCTTTCCAAAGGATCTATTGCAATTTTTTGGGTTCGTATCCACGTTCCAAGGCCAATAATACCCAAATATTCATTCTAATCGATCATTTGACAACATTTTTATTTCTAAAACCGTTGAGAGCGGCAACATCCTTAAATGTCATGGATTTCTTTCAGAATTATTTCTTTTGTACATATGGTGTACTTCAATATATTCACACAGACAATGCTAAGCAGTTTACCTCCAAGGATCTCAAAGAATTTTTCTCCAACTATGGAATCACGCACGTAACCACTGGTTACTATTCTCCTCAGGCAAATGTTTCTGAAAGGGCAAACCGAGAAGTCATCTCTAAAATACGCAACCTGCTCAGAAATGATGCTGATCACACGAACTGGGACCGAAACATACCCACAATACTACAAGTTCTACGTAGTGACATTCATTCAGCGACACAGTGCACTCCTTATTTTGCCACCTTCGGCCAAAACATGATACTCCACGGATCTTCATACCGCCTTTTAGAAAAGCTTGATATAGTTTCCGATGATAGTATCGTCCAACACTCCGGTAGGCTTCAGTATATTAGGGAAAGGATAAAACATAGTCTGAATATTGCACACGAAAAAGCCTCCAAGACTTATAACATGAGATCGAAACATGTAAACTTCGTACCGGGACAAGAAGTGTTCCGCAGAAATCATACGCAAAGTGACTTCAAGAAGACTATAAACGCCAAATTTAATCCTAAATTCATCAAATGTAGAATTCGTAAGAAGATCGGTAACGCGCAGTATGAGATTGAGGATTCACAGGGGAATTTTGTAGGGAAGTACCATGCCTCTGACCTCCGGCAATGATCAGAGGAAACCCATACCCTATCACCTATTTGCCCGGCTTCGTGGGTCGAGCCACACGTAGGAATCTATTCTTGCATTAGAACGCGACAACTAGAGAAATCCTTCCTGTTCGATCTTATCGGACACCGAAGATACGAAGCAATTTTGTTACGGATTTTACTCCTTTTCAAATGCAACACTACACGTTACATCTCTGTGATAGGCAAATGATCAAATCAATTTTGACATTCCTTTTTACATTTTATCCTACTGCATTGACCGTTATAATTTCTGACCAATCAAAAGCTTACGCGTCAACTAAAAGGACAAAAAAATTAAAGAATGGCAGCCAACGCGGCATGGAAAATGCTCGCAAGCGAGAGAACGTTTTTGAATGCTGACGAGTGCAACCGTATAGCGGTGAAAAAAAGGAAATAATACGCAATGTGGACAGAAAGTAAAAAAAAGTATAAGTTTGCGGCTGAACATTAGAAAATAACTTTAATAAAACAGAAGAACTAAGTGAGATTTTGCTAAAAATGAACTTTTGCTTAAACATAAGAAAGAAAAATTATAAAAAAAGATTATGAACCATCAATATAAGTTGCTGAAAATATATAAAATATTTACTATATAAAAAACCCTTACCATACTTACCTTTAAGCCTTGTGCACACAATACATACCATAATGTAATTAACATTAGTTAAACATAAGATACTGATGTGTATTGATATATGAAAAAAAGAAGAAAAAACTGTGGAAAGTAAAGAAAAACCATTTATTTAAAAAGAAAGAAAAACCACCCTAAATACTCACCTCGCTAATTCTACGTTACGTTACGTGCAACACATCGAGAGCAGACAGCCATCGTGACGATGATAATTTACCACAACTACGTGCAACAAACCCCAGCATCAGCAGATCGCGCGCAACGACCACAACCATCGACATCAACGATCAGTCGGATCAAATTCTCTTCAACGGCTTCCGGACGGGAGGTCCAACGTACAGAATAAGTACCCGTATTGTAGAATTATATTTGAGAATAAATTTGTAAATTATACTTACCTATTAGGGAACAATTACTTGATCTATCTTTATACTTACACGATTTACCATTTTCTAAGATTACTATTACTTACCTAATTAATCAATTATATTCCTACCTATTTGTACCTATTATATTACACTTAAATATATTTCTAAAATTACTTACCTTATTGTTTATATTATATACAATATTCTTTAAGCAACATTTCGCTGAAATGTAAAATTTCTTTCATGTAAAAGAAAACCACCTTTGAAATGAAAACTCTGTAATTCTGTTTCCAAGGCATGCTAGGGAGACAAACCAGGCGAAGGTAAGCTTTGCTGCGCGGTTATGTAATTATACCCAAGAAGGGGGACCACCATCTAACCACCTCACTTATCTCGCAAATTTTTCACTTTAAATCAGACAGAACTTTTTGGAATCCCCAGCACATTGTGCACTAATGTTTTACTAAACCAACTTTTCTTTTTAGTCCTTTTCATATACATATATACATTCGCGTGGTTCGTTCATTATGGCAAGATGTATATATTATATTGTTATGCGTCAGAAAAACGGGCATTAGGTTCTCAATGCCACCGCTAGCCGGACACCATGAATCTTGCCGCTTAACCACGTTTATACTGAGTTCGTTCAAAATTAATTTAGAAACAAGAAAATTAGAAATTATACAACCCTATTAATTTATTTTTCATTAATTCTGACGACGCGTAACAAATTATATATGTACTTACCAAATTATCAAATTCTATTGGAATAGTCAATATTATTATACTTACTCCTGAATTATATAACCTAAAGTGCGAATTTAAATTAACCAAAACCCAATTATATTTTTTTAATTAAAAATCAATATACACATATATTTAATTTCAATTGTGAAAATTGTGATAAACAAAACCTGTAAACTTCAATCAACAGTAACCAAATACTTACCAAATTCTACTGGAATAATTAAAATTATCATAACTATCTTGAATTATTTAACCTAAAGGACCTAAATTTATACCTATGTATATACTTACCTCAGCTGTGCATTATAAACCCACAATTATCGCATCTAATAAACATAATACTTTGAA
This sequence comes from Linnaemya tessellans, assembly GCA_951800035.1. Taxonomy (NCBI): domain Eukaryota; kingdom Metazoa; phylum Arthropoda; class Insecta; order Diptera; family Tachinidae; genus Linnaemya; species Linnaemya tessellans. The sequence continues at coordinate 80,887,937 of OX637535.1, forward strand.
TTGATACTTACCTGTTCTGCTTTAGTTTTCCAACCCTCAAAGGTGAGAATACCTACTGTAACCATCCCCAAAGATATTGTACTAACTCTTCTTTCCATTGTCTAAATTCAATTGTAATAACTCGACCCTGGGTTACTACAACTACTATTTCCTTACAGCTAACTTACCCAGTGATTTCGTTCCATTGAGCCTGTAAGGAAATAGTATAATAAATACCATAACCCATTTGTATTCAAAGGTGTCATCAGTTTTTGCCAAATAGCTAATCAGCACTTAAAAATATCGCTTAACTATGTTCGGCAAAAATGTAGCCAAGAGCAGGTCGAATATTTCTTGCTAAAATTTTAGGACAAAAATGTTATTTATCTTAGAGTTTTTTTTTAAAGTTGAAGAAAAAAATTTTTTTTTATATTTTTATCATAACTTTTAGGAAATCCTGATTTTTTGTACACTATACTTGGAAAAATTGTACAAACGGTAAAGCTGAACATACCAATATAATCTGAACGTGTCTAGATACCAAATATATGTCATAAAAAATCAACTTTTATAATATTTTCTACCTTGGTTTAGTTATTAGCCTGTATCTTAGTCCAATGTTAACCGAACTCTGAGTTCTCGGTGGATTTGGAATACATGTGTTTATATGGGAGTGAATATTTTCACGACTACACTACAGGTTGTTGTCCGTGCTACTTTTAAATATATAAGCGTTAAAAAATATTTTCAAACTGGTTAAGAATATGAAAATTGTTAAAAATAAAAAAATGTAATAGCCCTTTCAAGAATAAAAATTATTTAATATTTATTTATTAATTTTTTTGCGTTCTCTCGGCTTTTATATTTTTTATTTATTTTGTTTTTAGTTGCTATGGGTATCATTTCAAAGTACTGCAAAATGTCTTCTATTGTTAGACATATTTTTCAAATTTATTCACCTATTGCGAGCATTATTAAAATTTGAAATTTTGTATCTGACTTTTCAAATAAAAATTCCATTATTTTGAATACTCTAATATTGTATATATTTGATAGCCGTTATCGATAAAAGACGTTAGTTAGGTCACAAATGAATTAACTAATAAACTCATTTTCATAGTGCCTCAACAACAAAAATGACATCAAAATGTATTTATTACAAATGCAAAAACAATAAAGAGCTAAGTATAAACAAATAAAGCTTTTTTATTATTAATTTTGTTTCGGTCTATAATTAGATTTAAAATAAGCGCTTTTTTATATATGAAAGTGGCACCGCTAAAGTGAGATGTTGCCGTCTCAAAAATAATTAAGTAGCCGACTACGAGGTGACGATTGTTGCCAACGGTTCTTTAAGTTGTGTGTTCGTGTAGCCTGCTGTCTCGAATGTGTTTAATGCATAATGAGTAAATTTTTAATGACAAATTGTATGAAATAACTCTTTCATTATGATAATTTTTCATTATAATGGGTGATTCAAGTAAATATACTTTTTTCTATAGCCTTTTTTTGACAGATCACGTGTGAGTCATGTCATGCTGTCATGTTATTTTTGTTTAGTATTGTTTGGCATTTCATAATGGAAAGACTTACGCCTGAACAACGTTTACAAATCGTTCAAATTTATTACGAAAATTCATCTTATGGTCAACATAATCGGCCTACTGAGCGTACTATTCGCAACACTATCACCCATTTTGAGACCCAGCAGACATTGGATAATATTGGACAGAATAGACCACGTCCAGTACGCTGTGAAGGAAATATAGCGGTCGTAGCTGAGAGTGTACACGAAGACCGTGGAGAGTCGATTCGGCGCCGTTCGCAGCAACTCGGACGTCATAACCGACTATTTGATGCCTGAAATTGAAGCTCGTGATCTCGGCGACATTTGGTTTCAGCAAGACGGCGCCACTTCCCACACATCGCATCAATCAATAGATTTATTGAGAGAAAATTTCGGTGAGCACATAATTTCACGTTTTGGGACGGTCGATTGACCACAAGATCGTGTGATGTCACACCGTTAGACTTTTTCCTGTGGGGATATGTACAGTCTAAACTTTATGTGGACAAACCCGCTTCGATTCAGGCCTTAGAGGAAAACATCACGCGTGTCATTCGCCAGTTACCAGTCGAAATGTTCGAACGAGTCATCGAAAATTGGACTCAACGGATGAACCATCAGTGGCGTAGCAACGGCCAACATTTAATAGGCATAATCTTCAAAAAATAAATGCCAAAGAATGTTCTTTCAAATGATAGTAAACATTCTCCATTAAATTTGAATTTTCTGTGTTTTTTTATAATATATAATTTAATATAACAATTTAATGGGTATTGTGTATCATGTGTGTGCCATCTGTTTTGTGTCTGCACCTTCGCCGCAAAAATTGCCAACAGACACAACTGCGTTACCAGACTGCCGACTGTGCTGGTTTTCTGGCGGTTGCTCCGGCTGAAGCTCGCCGTCTTGGGTGGGATCTTGTCACCAGTCTAGTAAACCACAACACGTATATATATATAAAAAAAAAACCAGCATTGTGGTGCAAGCTGTTGTGTGCACGAAATAATAGTTCCTTTTTTTTTTTGAATGAGAGCCCGAAGCATACACACGTTTACTCCCTTTCAGTACACTTACACATACATACCAAAATGAAACCCTCTGGCGGCTGGTCTGCCAGGAATTCACCCTCCCCTTAGGAACCTTGCGGCTCCTCCGTGACATCTCATTGGTCCTTTACTGGATGTCCCAACGACGATTCCTTGGTCTCTTTCCTGTCCCTTACTTACCGCATAAAATTAGATTAAAATTCCATTTTAGAAACTACTCAAAAAATTTCAAATTAAAACAAAATACATGTTTATTATATATTAAAAAATGTATTTAAGCAAAAAAACAAATATGAAATTATAAAATAAAAATTTGAACAAAATTATTTAAATTTAAATTAAACCAAAATTAAAAGAAATTGCAAAAAAAAAACAATTTTTTAAAATTTAAATTTACCAAAAATTATTAAAATTAAATTAAACCAAAAGAATGCAAAATACACAAAATTATCAAAATGAAATTAAACAAAAGCCAAAAGAAATTGCAAAAAAAAACCAATATTTTTAAATTTATCAAAAAAAATTATTAAAATAACAAAACAAAATCACAAAAACTAAATCTGGCTCCAAAAGGGAGATGCCAAAAGGAAAAAAAACTGAATTTATACAGGATACGGTCGTCCGTAAGTGGCGTGTCCTATATTAAACGTTCGGTCGTCTCAGGTACAATAAAAAAAAATAAAAAACTCTATATATATATATATATTTGATGACGAAAACTTGTTTTAGGAATTTCGGAACGTTAACACGATCGCGAGTGTTCCGAGGAGCTCCCCTAAACCTACGCGCCTTTTTTGCCTAAATACGCGGCAAAAGGTAAGTCCCGCCAAAACTATTCCCTCCACAAAAACTCTCTACCAAAAACTATATACATATATACACTAACTTCCGTTCCAGTTTCTGTCCTGTACGGGTTATACACTAAATTGGCACGATACCTGTTTTGACTGCTGCACGAATTCTTGGCTGTCTTCCTACTCCCCACTCTGCTCGGTTTGCTGGTGCCCACGGCTACGGGTTCGAATACTTGTCGTCCTTTCAGACGCTCCTTTGGCTTTTGTAAAGGGCTCGCTCATTCACTTTCCACTTTAGGGTTTTATTTTCGGGGTTGTTTTCTTTTTGTTCACTCCTGACGCTTATCTTGTTGTTTCTCGTTTGTTTAAACTGGTTTAAAAGGTTTAAGTTACTTTCGGATGTTTTTCTCTTGTAAATTTTTTTTCTCTCGCTTCAACTATTTCCTTTTGTTTAGTTTTGTAACTTAACTTGTTCACCCCTTTTTTTTTGCTTTTCGTTAATTATAATTACTATATATTTTCTTGTCTCTTAATTATTTTTGTCTCTATAATTATTATTATTTCTTGTTTATTTTTTTTTTCTTTGACCATAACCAAAACGACTCCAACTTCACAACTTAACTTCCAAAATCTTCAATTCAAAATGGGCCTCTTCCATCTATCTAAAATCCCTTTTATACACATTCCTCCTTATTTACCTTCATTTCCATACATATAAACAAACAAAAATCCCGCCTTCCCATATTCGTAAACAAAAAAAGAGACAACAAAACAGACAAACCATTTACCTACTCAACACATCTACCCAGCTGATAGCCACTGCATTACCACTCATAGGGTGCACACGACAAACCCAACCACTCCTGGAAACCCACGTCTGGTCCAGGATGGGAGGGCTAATAGCTTCCCGGTGTCTGGGATTTTGGGGAATGCTCACCTCGCTAAAACCGAAAACGCTGGAGTAGCATTACTAAAGTTTTAGTTTTGTTGATCTGGCATCCCTATACTTTGATGAATGGCCAATCATGAATGAATTGTACGGCGAATTCAATTCTCACTATTGGCACTCATGCTTAACTTCCGCAAAAATAAAAGTGAACAAGTGGTAGTGCAACATTGGTGAAAAGTTAATTAATATATAAATAATTAACAACAAAAAAAACTCAGACAAATTTGTGGCCAGGGTAAGTAATTTATTTTACAAAATCGGAAAATTCATAAACAATGACTTCCCCTGTAGGTGGATGTACTATTGAACAGCAATCCAATGCATACGCCGATATGCATATTGGCGTGCTCATCCCCACATCACTGCTAGGACTCCTGGACAGCCAAACATCACGATGAAAGGCCTTCATCATCACCGGTGGATGTCAGGTAAGTCCATAGATTACGTGTGTTAGTAAAAAGTTCAAAATGGAAAACCTTTTGTACCAATTTTGTGCCATCAATCCCGTGCCGATTGGCCAACGGCGGCAATGAGCCGTCGGTATCTACGACACAAAATTGGTCAAAAGTGTATGTTTTTACAGTCTATCGCTGTCCATTTGTTTGCCTACGCCTCGGAATGTAGGGACTAAGACCAACCGAGATTTATATGGCTGGTGCCATAAATCCCGGCCGAGAAGTACCCCCTACAAACCTACCACAGAAAGTAAATAACTTGGAAGGAAAAAGGAAATTAAAACAAAAGAAACCCAAACAGATTAATAAAGCCCTCGCTCCAAATTTTGTCCCGCCCAGGGATATACTCGACTTCAGCCCCACCCACCGTAAGGGATGTCTGCTGAGTGAGTCAGAATCTACTTTATTATCTGAACTACCCTATGCCGTATAAATACTAAAGTCCCATTCTCTCTTCCAGACATTCTATATCAGCTTGCAGCCGACCACATTCATTCATCTCACCACTCATCCAAGCATTCTCACATTTAAAAACTACCCTACACAACAGCAACAATCTCAACTATAATCTAACACTGTAAGTGCTTACGCTAAGCTATACAATAAAACTAACTATATATTAATTAATAAACTAATTACTAATTAGACCTATAGTTAAAACCATTCGCACATTGATTCCCCCTTAAGTTCACATACATACTCTATACCTAGGCCCACCATACATACGAATATATACATATACATACACATATACATACACATATATATACATACATATACATATTTGTCCGTACTACAAAAAGGCGCTACAGAAACTTAAGGTTTAAAACCAAACTTAAGACATCAAAATGCGTATATTACAGTTAAATCTCAACCATTGCCAGGCAGCACAAGAGCTTCTTAAGCAAAGCGTTCGAGATTTAAATGTAGACGTCGCTGTGCTGAGTGAGCCATATAGGACCATGGGATCTGTAAATTGGGTTTCTGATAACACGGATACATCGGCGATATGGAACACCAGCACCTTAACACTGCGGGATAGAATAACATCACAATGTGGGTATGCCCGAGCCACTATCTCTGGTATCACATTGTACAGCTGCTATATTCCCCCTAGGTATTCTATAGAGGACTTTCGAAGCATAGTTGATAATATAGTAACAGATGCAGCCACCAAGAACCCAGTCATAATAGCAGGTGACTTTAATGCGTGGGCTGTTGAATGGGGCTGCCCCTTGACGAATGCAAGAGGTAGAGTGCTCTTGGAAGCCTTTTCTGCATTGAGCGTTGTACTCATGAATAATGGGGTTGAACAAACTTTCAGACGAGGTGATGCTGGTTCGGTAATTGACATTACGTTTGCCAGTAGCAGCATCACAAGCCAGGTGAACTGGAGAATATCTGACATTTATACTCATAGCGATCATAGCGCTATAATCATAGATGTACAAGATGAACAGCACCATGTGGCTGTACAAGCACGAGACTTGACAGGCTGGAAGATAAATACCTTTGATAAGGATATCTTCGCAGCTTGTATGGAGAACATGCAACTGAATGGTTCGGCTGAAGATATGGCAGAACAATTAGTGAGCCATATCACGAGTGCGTGCAATGTGAGCATGACGAAGCGTAAAAGGTCACCAAATAAGCCTCCAGTTTACTGGTGGAATGGTGAAATTGCTAGGTTGCGTTCGGAGTGCATAACCTCCCGAAGGCAGTATACAAGGACGCGAGGTAGTCTAGAGAACAGTGTACACCATCAAATATATAAGGATAAAAGGAAAGCGTTGAAGATTGCAATACGTAGGAGTAAGCGCAGTTGTTTCCTTAATATATGTGAGGAATTAGATGGTAATCCTTGGGGCCTTGCATATAAACTGGTAACCAAGAGACTTAAATGTCTTGGTCCATCGCCGCCAAGAGAGGAGCCTATTCTCAGGGGAATTGTAGATCATCTCTTTCCCCAACAGGAAATTCCTACGTGGCAAAACAGCTATTCGGCTGCATTTTCCGATATTCCTCCGGTTACGATTTCCGAGATAGAAGGCGCTGTCTCGAAATTTAAAGACAATAAGGCGCCAGGCTTAGATTGTATTCCAAATATGGTGCTAAAAGAAGCTGTCAAACTCCACCCTGAGTACTTCTTGAAGGTAATAAGCGCATGCTTGAGCCAGGGAATTTTTCCAACAATGTGGAAAAGACAAAAGCTGGTACTGTTACCCAAGGATAATAAGCCGCTAGACGACCCCTCCTCTTATCGTCCACTGTGTATGATAGATACGAGTGGGAAACTGCTAGAAGGTATAATCTGTAGAAGATTGGAAGGCTGTGTTGAAGCTAAGAACGGTTTATCAAATAACCAATATGGCTTCAGGAAAGCAAGATCAACAGTGGATGCTATCAAGGTTGTAGTAGAAACTGCTGCTAGGGCTATCCAAGGGGAGCGGTGGAGAAATGGAACTAAGGAGTATTGTGTAGTCGTAACCCTAGACGTAAAGAACGCCTTCAACACGGCAAACTGGGGACGTATTGTTGAAGCCTTAGCAAGATTAGACATCCCAGGGTATTTACTGGCAATTATACAGGATTATTTCCGAAATAGAGAGCTAGTTTATGACACCGATAAAGGTACTAGGAGACGCCAGATAATTGGCGGTGTGCCTCAAGGATCAGTACTTGGCCCACTACTGTGGAACGTCATGTACGATGGAGTATTGAGGTTAAATCTACCTGAGAAGGCAAAGATAGTTGGATTCGCAGACGACATAGCGTTAGTATGTGAAGCAAAAGAGTTGCTAGAGGCGGAAACCATTGCAAATGCCAGTATTCAGATCGTTAGGTCTTGGCTCAGGTCAATGGGTCTAGCTCTAGCTGACCATAAAACAGAGGCGGTTCTGATTAGTAGTCGGAAACGTAGGGAAACCATTAGGCTTAATATTGGTACGTGTAGCATAGAATCCAGGGAATGTCTAAAATACCTTGGAGTCATGATTGACACACGTCTATCTTTTCATGAGCACTTTAAGTATATAGGTGCCAGAGCATCGAAGACCTGCTCAGCTTTATCCCGGATCATGCCAAATACGAAAGGTCCGAAATATCTGCAGAGGAAATTGATCTCTAGTGTAGTTAAAAGCATTATCCTGTATGCATCCCCTATATGGTCAGGTTCACTGAGATATCCTACGTATGTGAATCTGATATCCCCTGTGTATAGGCTGGCCGCCCTGCGAGTATGTAGCGCATTCCGAACTGTGTCCGACGAGGCAGCTTTTGTCATCGCCGGTATGATGCCCATCGAATTAGAGGCGATATCGGACAGTACAAATGGTGTGACAGATTTGTGCCTACGTAAGTGGCAGGCACGATGGACAGCGACTGATAAGGGAAGATGGACTTACTCACTGATACCTGACATCAGTACATGGTTATCAAGAAAGCACGGTGACTTGAACTACTATATTACACAGTTTTTGACTGGACATGGTTGCTTCAGGTCGTACTTGTACCGTTTCGGACATGACAGTATTCCGTTTTGTCCGAGCTGTGATGGTAATGTCGTGGAAGATGCCGAACATGTGTTCTTCATCTGTCCACGATTCAATAGTAGAAGAGAGTGCTTAGAAGCAGATTTAGGGCGTAGAATTAGGCCGGACAACATAGTTCCAACCATGTTGGAATCTTTGTACAACTGGACGTGTGTATGCAATTTTGCAAAATTCGTTCTGTTAGAACTTCGTAGGTTAGAAGAGATTCGCAGAAGAATCTCTTTAGGTTAGATTAGGTCTAGGATCTATTCCCACCCTGTGATGTAAAGCCTTACGGCAGTACCACAGGGAAAGGTTTTGGGTCAGTGTAAAGGGGTGTTTTAGCGTGTTAAAGTCTCGCACTCCTGGCAAACACCATCACTGCCAGGGTCTTTCGATGATTTCATCCCATTCATCCCACATATACATATATATATACATATATATATATATATATATATATATATATATATATATATATATATATATATATATATATATATATATATATACATATATACACATATAGATATATATATATATATATACATACATACATACATGTACACATATACATACATATAAATATATATATACCTACATACATGTACCTGTTTAGTTATTCATTCATTTATGTTGCTTTCCCTTCTGTAATCGAGTGTGACATTGTTTGAATCTTTTTTATGGGAAAACTGGCACTATTATGCATATAATTCCAAAATATCAAATTTATTAGAAAATAAACTGCCATCCCTTCGGAATATTAATTAGTGTCGTACAAAAGGTAAAATACAAGTGAAACAATGTCACATTTTGTTACAGAAAAGAAAACGCTATTAGTGATTCGTTCCCCTGACAGTCACCCCTTTCGATTGGAACAGGTTCAGCCGCAGAACACAACTGAAATGGTCTATACTAGATTAATTATAATTTTGCCTTAGCTCGCTGTAAGACCGGACTCAGATGCATATTATTACTCTAGGTGCCTAAGAACCTTTAGTCCTTAATGGCATAGTTCCCCAGGATCACGATAAGGTTCCACCAATATAGTAATAATAATTACAAATGTAATTGGCTTGGAAACGTAAGCTCAAAGTTAATGGCAAATATAATCTCTAATTCTGTGGCAGGACTGAACCAACTCGGACGAGGTAAGTGTCACTGGAACGAACACTAAAATAAGAATGAAATGAAAAACTTTCATCCAATCTGGTCCTGCAATTACCCTATTTGACCCCTAATTGTAGGCCTCCTAATTTTATAAAAATAACATTCTACCTATATTTATTCTAATAAAAAAAACGTGCAAGACTATTATTTAGTATCGGTGTTAGGCAAAAAAAAAATTTTAAAACGATTTTCGGGAAAAAAAAATTATTTGCGTGCGTTGCGCGAAAGCGTGTGGCATACAGCTTATGGGAATCGTTGGGACTAAGCCTACCAAGAACATTAAAGCCTATGGCTTCAAGTCCTTGGCATGAAATACCCCCAACGACTTTCCTTGAAGGTTTTCTACCTCATACAAGCTCCTGCCAATCGGTTTGACTATGCGACATTTCAAAAATTTTCTTGCGAGCTTCGCGTTAAAATTATTTTTGAAATCACTCTGTTGGAAATTTCGGCGATAAACTTCTTGCCCAGGAATAAATTTGACCTCTCGACAACGTGTATTATAAGTTTTTTCATTCCTTAAATAGGCTCGGTGTAGGTTCTCTCGCATCTTTTTCCTGGTGAGGGACATTGACTCTGTCTTCGTGAGTACATTCAACTCAGGATCATTCAGGCTCTTTAATTTTCTGGCTAATTTATAAATACTACCATGTCCTATCATATTCATGCCAAATAAGGCAAAATATGGTGTAACTCCAATTGAGGACTGCACAGACGATCTGAGGGAAAACTCAACTTCAGACAAATGTCTATCCCATTCAGACTGATCGTCTTGTAGGTACGCGCGTATGGCAGCCAAGATCGATTGATTGACCCGTTCCGACGCATTTGCCTGCGGTGCGTGAATAGCCGTACGAACATGTTTGATGCCAAAATTTTTCACGACATCTGCAAATTCTTTACTTATGAATTGTTTACCATTGTCCGATACTATAGTTTCAGGTGTACCGAACTTATGGAACACCTCGGCAATCAAAAACTTAATGATGTTCTTGCTATTGGCCTTCGGCAATGCTTTAAGCAGAACGAATTTCGTCAAATGGTCTAACACTATAAAAATATAGCAGTTACCATTTTTAGAACGGGGATAAGGACCCAAAAAATCTACAAATATGCGTTGAAAAGGGCGTTCTGAAATTATTTCAGCACCCATCGGTGGCCTTAGAATCCGGTTCGTCGGTTTGGCCTCCTTGCAGATCTGGCAATTCAAAACGAAATTACGTACTTGAGCGTTCTGGTTTGGCCAATAAAAGTACTCTTTTATGCGTCGAAGAGTCTTACCAACGCCTCCATGAGATGCCTGCGGTGAGTTATGTGCCTTTTCTATGATGTTTTTGGTCAATTCTTGAGGAACCCATAGCTTCCATGAGAAATCCTCATTTAAGTCCACTCCATCATAGGGTCGAACTCGCTTATAGGCGATGCCTTCAATTACTTTCAAATCTGGCAATTGCTCTGAATTTGCTTCAATTGTGGAGACAAGTTCAGAATAATCACTCGATTTGAAAGCAATTGAATCGAGATCGATCAGACCTTCTACATTTGCTGAAACTTCATCCATTTCGTAGCGTGATAGGGTATCGGGTACCACATTCTGTTTTCCCTGCCTATGTTCAATGGTGAAATTAAACGACTGTAAATGTAGACTCCACCGGGCTAACCGCCCACTTAGGTCTTTATGTGACATAAGCCACTTTAGACTGCTGTGATCAGTTATCACAGAGAAGGGCATAAGTTCTATGTAGGGCCTAAACTTCTTAATCGCCAAGACCACAGCCAGACATTCACGTTCAGTAACTGAATAATTCTTCTGCGCCGATGTTAATTTATGGGAAAAATATGCAATTGGATGCTCATTATCAGATTCGTCTTTCTGAAAGAGCACTGCGCCAATGCCTACATCGGACGCGTCACACTGGACATAAAAATGTCGGCTGAAATCCGGGTGACTAAGCAGCGGACTTGAAATTAGAGCGTTCTTGAGGCGATCAAACGCTACCTTAGCTTCATCGGAAAACTTGAATTGCTTACCCTTTTTCAGCGTATCAAAGATTGGAGCCGCAATGGTAGCATAGTCAGGTATAAATTTTCTATACCATCCTGCTGCTCCCATGAAACTACGCACATGCTTGGCCGTTTTAGGATAAGCAAAACGAGTAATCGTTTCCACTTTGGCAGGATCAGGCTTAATTTTGCCACCTCCGATAATGTACCCTAGATATCTTAACTCCTTGAAACAGAATTTAGATTTCGCTACATTGATTGTCAGCCCTGCTTTTACCAAACTATTAGATACTTCGATGAGCAACTCCAGGTGTGTCTCGAAATATGGAGATACTATCAAAAGGTCATCTAAATAGACAAAAACTCTATCACGAAGTGCTGCGGGGATCACTTTATCCATTAACCGACATAACCTTTGGGCTGCGTTACACAACCCAAAAGGCATGACAGTAAATTGGTACAGTGGTCGCCCAGGCACCGTGAATGCAGTTTTTTCTCTACTAGACGGCTCTAGTGGTATCTGCCAGAAAGCGTCTTTTAAATCGACACTAGATATGTATATCGTGTCCCCTAGACGACTTAACAAGCCCTCAATGTGTGGCAAAGGATAGGCATCCTTGACCGTCAATGCATTGAGCTTTCGAGCGTCCAGACACAAACGGTTCTTTTCACCCTTACGGACTAAAGTCACCGGATGATTCCAAGGACTCTCGCTAAGCTCAATGACACCGAGATCAAGCATCCTATCTAGCTCTGCAAACATAAGTGCTTGTACCGCCGGAGAGACAGGATAATGTCTATCTTTTACTGGGGTAGCATCTCCCGTATCTATAGAATGCGTTTCTAAATGTGTTTTACCTAAACCTTTCTTTGTATAGCAGGGGAATCTCGATATAACAAAATCTAAGTTCTGACGCTGTTCAGGCGTCAATGCATGAGACAAGATATCTATTGTACCATCGGTTTCTTCGCTAAGATTTATGCCATTTGTCGTAAGGCTATCTATATTGGCAAATAGTTTAAAAGCCTTCATAAAATCGACCCCCAAGAACAACTCGCGACTCAAGGTAGGCACTAAATAAAAACTTATGACCTGCGTTGATTGACCAAACTTAACACTGGCTCTAACACGGCCCACAATGGCATGCCGAGTACCGTCCGCTGTTTATTGTAGAAAAGTCGTGGATTTTAAGTCCAGCCTTTTCTACAAAATCCATACAGTCGCGGCCCAGACATGTCACTGTAGCGCCACTGTCTAGTAGCCCCTCAATTTCATGCCCATTTAAATTAATTTTTGTATACAGGCGGGCATCCTTACCCTCATACAGAGATGCGGTCGAAATCTCATGCCTCAATTGCTTTCGCCTCTTATATCTATCACGCGCCTTTTTAATCCTACTCGATACTAACCCTAATCTAATCTTAGCCTCATTATATTCACGCATCCTTATATGCAGAGGCTTAAGTTCCCTAAGCTGTGGTTCCCTAACTACACTAACTCTATCTTTATTTTCTAAAATCTTAACTAAACCTAAACTATGTTGCTGTTGTGGCCTATCAACTGGGCCTAGACCGGTGTCGAACGCGCCTGCCCAGCTCGAGACGTGTTCCGGGCCCTGTTTTCCGCGCACCTGGGACACTTCGGAGCAACTACGTTGTCTAGCCCACACCTAAAGCAGAAGATTCGTGTCACTGGCTGAGGACAGTCCATGAACGCATGACCTATTGCCTTACAATTCCAGCACTTATACTGCCCTGTAGCACGTAGCGCATCCACCTCCAACTCTGCCGACACACCAACATCTTCCTCCCAGTTTACCTCATTCACTCTGTGAGTGAAATTAGATCGCTGGGGGTAAAGCTGTCGCTGTGTCATCAGCAAATTCTCAGCCCTTCTCACTTCCCGACAGAACTCTGATAAGGTGCGGAGATGAACAGAAAACATCATCTGGGCCAATGCAGGCTTAAGGTTGCCTCTCATTATTTCCACCAGTTGTTCTTCGTCATAGGGTGTCTGCTGCTGGTTTCTTAGTTTGATTACCGCATTATAAAAATCATCAAAAGGTTCCTGGGGTAGCTGCCTGCGACTTAGAATTTTCATCTGCACCTGGTACTCCTTTTCGTAACGCCTGTACTGTGCCAGTAGTGCTTTTTCTAAATCTTGCCAGGTATCAATTCGGGCTATTTTGCGATAATCCCAATACCACTCCAATGCTGGTCCTTCCAGCAGCAAATGAAAACTGCGCAAAATCTCGCCATCCGGGCAATTATAATCCGCTCTCAAGGCGCTTACCCGAAAAATGAACTCCTGCACATTCATCGATTTAGACGTGCCATCGAATTTCAACCCCCATTTGTCCAGTTTAAATTTATCTAGTGCCTCATATTGCCTTGGCATGGACATAGCCAAATTGTAACTTTGAGGCTGATTGCTTGGCGGCTGATAAATTTGTTGCGGGTGGTTTTGCGGTATATAATTTTGTTGCTGGTGATTTGCAGACCAAACGTTTGACGGGTACTCAGTTGACGGGTTATCCGAGACTGGACGATACGGTGGTGCTAGATTTGGCAGTACTCTGTTATTAGGCAAATGGTTCATGCCCGACCCTAATGGTGGCTGTGACGATGGTTGCCTTTGTGCGGTTACGTTAGACGGTGGCAAATTGTACGCCTGATATATAGTCGGTTGTTGCTGGCGTATACCATTTGTGTTCATATTTGGTTGTTGCAACGTATATTGTCGTTCATTTGGCTGACGATGAGTTATCTGTATTGGTTCTGACTCTATATTCAGGTTATGTGGTGCTGGTACTAATGGTGGCATTTGTGCTGACGGTTGCATAAACACAGTCTGTCTCTGCTGCGGTACATATTCATTAGTTTGCTGTTGCTGATACGTGCGTTCATACCCAGTCACAGCAGAAGGCCGGAAACCAACTGGTGGCTGGGGTACTGTTGTTTGAGCCTGATTCTGGATAACAGGCAAATTTGCATTCTCGGTAACTCCCATAGCTCGGGATGTCCCTGGTCTATCTGCTGCTGCTGCTACTACGGCCTGTCGCACTTCCTCTATGGCTTTCTGTATTTTGAGGTCGATTTCACGTGACCACTTCGCTTGACTTAAGCCAACAGCTGCCTCTACCATTTGTTGCAGACCGCTGGGGTCTGTTGACATTTCAGCTATCGGGCTAAAAACGACTTCTTCGTGATCGCGGTTTCCTGCCGTAGTGCTGTTAAGAGATGAAGAATCTCTTACGTGCTGAATAATTTCCGGACTGACCTGGCGTTCGTAAGCAGTAGTAGCCGTAGTTATGGGGTTACTCATCGTAGCGAACGTTGTAGTGGCGAATACGTGCGCTGACTGATTTGCCATCGTAGACATCGAAGTTGTGGTGGTTACAACCGGGCTACAGGTAGTACCAGCGCTTGTTGTAGGCATATTATTTGCGTCGGTTATCATCCTGCTGGCGCTACGTGTCCACACCATCGAATCTATAAAATTTTCCTACGAACCTTTACCTCTCCTAACAAACCAAAAGCTCAAAATTGCAATAATTGATACTACAATAATTGAAACTAGCAACGGAAATAATAAAAAATTATGTATATATATATATATTGTATAAAGTTAAATATCAAAATAACTAATTCTGTCCAAAATAGACCATTAATTCAATTCAAAATGTCTTAGTTATTTTGCTATTATCTATAAGTAAAATTCAAGTATGTGCTTATTAAGTAGAACGAAAGAAAGGAAAAAAATATATAAGTATGATAAAAAACTAGATCTGTAGACAAAATTATAAAGTGGTATAAAAAAAAATTTCTTTTGAGATTCAAGTTTTACCAAAACGCGAAGCTCTATCTTGCACACAACAGAACACAGTGTATCCACTAAAATCTCTACTTAATTATCAAACCACAAAAATTATAACGATGTTTATTTACTTAAGTATATTTATATAAAAAAAAATATATGTTTATAAAAATCTAAAAAAATGCTATATACGAATAATACAACTTATACCCGAAACGATTAAATGTTTCCCGGTTAATTCAATATAACAAGTATAACTCCAGACTTGTTAACAGAAAACTTTAGCATAAGACAAAATTCTATAATATGGAAAAATAAAAAAACTGAAATAAAATTATATATATAAAAAAAATAAAAACTACTATTATTGTGTTACATGAAGCAAAATCCAGAGGTAACTATTAAAATAGACACCAACAAAATTTGCTGATCGTAAAACCAAGCAGATATATGCTTAGGCGGAAAATCCCTGCTCAAATTCAATAAATAAATTTCTGTTATGCGGTATTTTCAGGATACAAGAAAGATAACCAAGGTATTTGTTACATTTGTTAGGTTTCATATTGATCTGTATGTGTGTGTACTCTTATTAATATATTATTTTTGCTGTTTGTTTCAGGAGTAAACTGATAAGAAGATGAACTAATCATCCACTAATTGTTGTGCTGCGACTGGAGTAAAACCAAATAGAGATAGTACTGCCAGGACTAGCTATCAACAATTGTGGACCTCTGACCAAGTAAGACTACGTCTAATCTTACTTAAAAGTTCTCGTTCCCCTCATAACACAATTTTTCTTTTAGATCAACCCTTTTCTCAACAACTTGCGCAATTAAAATTCTATTATAGATTACTAAATTATTCTAAGTCTCAAGTTGTGAAGAAAAGGGTAGACTGCTGATTCATCAAAACTCCATGACAACATTACAGTCAGCCTATGTCGCAACGCGTTCCAAGATACTTTGTCTTGCGAATCGGGACTTACATAGGTGATTGTAATGTATGTCATAGACGTTTCTATGAATCACTTAAAAGCAAAAATGTGTTGAACAGAAATCAACTGGTTTTCCCCAGAAAGCGTCGCTACTGTCTAGGGACTCTTGAATGACCTAGCAGGTCATACGCTCCTGATGGATCACCAGTTAATCACTGTTGCGGAGGAACCAACTTCTTATGTACCGTCTGCTTCGGGCCCCACGTTGGGCGCCATTTATATATATAATATATAATTTAATATAACAATTTAATGGGTATTGTGTATCATGTGTGTGTGCCATCTGTTTTGTGTCTGCACCTTCGCCGCAAAAATTGCCAACAGACACAACTGCGTTACCAGACTGCCGACTGTGCTGGTTTTCTGGCGGTTGCTCCGGCTGAAGCTCGCCGTCTTGGGTGGGATCTTGTCACCAGTCTAGTAAACCACAACACGTATATATATATAAAAAAAAACCAGCATTGTGGTGCAAGCTGTTGTGTGCACGAAATAATAGTTCCTTTTTTTTTTTTGAATGAGAGCCCGAAGCATACACACGTTTACTCCCTTTCAGTACACTTACACATACATACCAAAATGAAACCCTCTGGCGGCTGGTCTGCCAGGAATTCACCCTCCCCTTAGGAACCGTGCGGCTCCTCCGTGACATCTCATTGGTCCTTTACTGGATGTCCCAACGACGATTCCTTGGTCTCTTTCCTGTCCCTTACTTACCGCATAAAATTAGATTAAAATTCCATTTTAGAAACTACTCAAAAAATTTCAAATTAAAACAAAATACATGTTTATTATATATTAAAAAATGTATTCAAGCAAAAAAACAAATATGAAATTATAAAATAAAAATTTGAACAAAATTATTTAAATTTAAATTAAACCAAAATTAAAAGAAATTGCAAAAAAAACAATTTTTTAAAATTTAAATTTACCAAAAATTATTAAAATTAAATTAAACCAAAAGAATGCAAAATACACAAAATTATCAAAATGAAATTAAACAAAAGCCAAAAGAAATTGCAAAAAAAAAACAATATTTTTAAATTTATCAAAAAAAATTATTAAAATAACAAAACAAAATCACAAAAACTAAATCTGGCTCCAAAAGGGAGATGCCAAAAGGAAAAAAAACTGAATTTATACAGGATACGGCCGTCCGTAAGTGGCGTGTCCTATATTAAACGTTCGGTCGTCTCAGGTACAATAAAAAAAATAAAAAACTCTATATATATATATATATATATTTGATGACGAAAACTTGTTTTAGGAATTTCGGAACGTTAACACGATCGCGAGTGTTCCGAGGAGCTCCCCTAAACCTACGCGCCTTTTTTGCCTAAATACGCGGCAAAAGGTAAGTCCCGCCAAAACTATTCCCTCCACAAAAACTCTCTACCAAAAACTATATACATATATACACTAACTTCCGTTCCAGTTTCTGTCCTGTACGGGTTATACACTAAATTGGCACGATACCTGTTTTGACTGCTGCACGAATTCTTGGCTGTCTTCCTACTCCCCACTCTGCTCGGTTTGCTGGTGCCCACGGCTACGGGTTCGAATACTTGTCGTCCTTTCAGACGCTCCTTTGGCTTTTGTAAAGGGCTCGCTCATTCACTTTCCACTTTAGGGTTTTATTTTCGGGGTTGTTTTCTTTTTGTTCACTCCTGACGCTTATCTTGTTGTTTCTCGTTTGTTTAAACTGGTTTAAAAGGTTTAAGTTACTTTCGGATGTTTTTCTCTTGTAAATTTTTTTTCTCTCGCTTCAACTATTTCCTTTTGTTTAGTTTTGTAACTTAACTTGTTCACCCCTTTTTTTTTGCTTTTCGTTAATTATAATTACTATATATTTTCTTGTCTCTTAATTATTTTTGTCTCTATAATTATTATTATTTCTTGTTTATTTTTTTTTTCTTTGACCATAACCAAAACGACTCCAACTTCACAACTTAACTTCCAAAATCTTCAATTCAAAATGGGCCTCTTCCATCTATCTAGAATCCCTTTTATACACATTCCTCCTTATTTACCTTCATTTCCATACATATAAACAAACAAAAATCCCGCCTTCCCATATTCGTAAACAAAAAAAGAGACAACAAAACAGACAAACCATTTACCTACTCAACACATCTACCCAGCTGATAGCCACTGCATTACCACTCATAGGGTGCACACGACATTTTCTTTAAAAAAGTAGGGAACCTCGAAATGGATCACCCATTACATATGGTGTGTTTGACGATTTTATATTGACCAAGAATAATTTCGTTTCTATATTTTCTTTAGGCTAAACGCAGTGGCGTTACTTGCATTATTATACCCGAAGAAAATCGTAAAGATTGGGCCGAATTACCTTCCTTCATAACCAATGATATCGAAGTTCATTTTGCGTCAACCTATAATGATGTGTACAAAATCGCATTTGATTGGATGGATTTGGGAGATAAAAGACAACAGCAGCAGCAACAATAGGATTAGTTCAACTTACAAAACATTTCTTTATTGTTAATGCTGTTATGAATGCATGTGTCATTAAAGAATGCCGAATATTTAGGCCACTTAAAACTTATATTTTGCTGCATTAAAACAGCGACATACAAACATTAATGACATTTAAGACAGGTCATTGCAACCAAACGTGGATTATTTATATTGACACTTGATAAGTAAATTACTTGTCATATGTGCCAATGCACTTATAAGATTTTGGTCAGAGCAGTGACACATACTAATCACATGCATTCATGACGCCCTTCTTATTTAAAGTATATAAGTTTAGTTTATAATTATTAATAGAGTTAGTAATACTGGAGATAGTAATCAAGAAGTAATAAAGTAGTAATAGCACAAAATTAAATAAATAAATAAACTTTTATTAAATTAAAAGAAATCCAAAAACGATTATTATTTAATATATCGACCGTGACAGGACTCTTTGTGAAATAAGTGAAAAAACAATGGGCTGGTGGACGAAGAACCTCCAAACCGTATCCGTGCTGTTCGCGGGATACGAAGTCGGGAAAAACTACAATGAACAGAAAAATGGTGACAATAAAAAAATCATAGTTAAAGTGAATCAAGATGAACAAAATAACATTCATTTAATCATCGAAGTAGGATTAGGATTGCTGCTACTCATAGGTGTAGTTAATAAATGTAATGGTAAATCAACGTCCCCAGCCCCGCATATAAAAACAAAGAAAACATTTAGAAAAAATATACAAAAAAAACCAAAAACTTTGCTCTTCATTTTTTACGATAATCATCTATATTGACATTCGACAGATGCACATCAATAAGCCATTCAAACTGCA
Organism: Linnaemya tessellans; assembly: GCA_951800035.1. Lineage (NCBI taxonomy): Eukaryota > Metazoa > Arthropoda > Insecta > Diptera > Tachinidae > Linnaemya > Linnaemya tessellans. The sequence goes on from OX637535.1 coordinate 80,907,556, forward strand.
GCAAAACAAGGTCTTCAAGCATCTGACGTCATTGGACAACCAAAACTTCGTCATCAAATCAATCAACTCAACCGGTGGTTAACTAAAAAATCATCATAAAGATGCTGGTAAGAAACAAATTTTTTTTTTATATATTATTTTTTTTATAAATCTTGTATTTATGTATTCATATATAATTTCACATACTTATTAGAAGATTAATACAAAATTATTATAATTGTTTTTTAATTAAGTTGAATATGTCTGAAAAAAAAATTTCGAAATGCAATATGTTTTATTCCAAAAGAAAATTCAAATATGATGTCAAATATATAGAATAACTTGAAATACTGAAAAGCATTCAAGAATTAAAAAAAAATAGTTTTTCCTTTTGGTTTTTCTTTTTTGATTTAACGGCTCAGGAAAACTGGTCAGAAATAGTTGAAGAATTAGATTGTTATAAGGCTGAATTTGATAAAAGTTTCAAATGTATAAATAAAACACAAAAACCAAGTACAGAAACTATCAATAAGCATTTGGAACTTTTGGAATTAAATTATAATAAAATAGTAACTTTATTTAATCAAATTAAAGACAAGTTAACTGATGAGCATTTTAAGGAGTGCGGAACAATTCTAGATAACTTGCGAAAAAAAATTTTAAAAACTCTCGAAGAACTTGAATTAGCTTTTACGTTACCTTCTAATCCCCAACAAATATATCTTCCAAAGCTGAATCCATCCCTTAGTAACAAAATAGAGTTAACCATGGCAGATCCCATCAAAATTTCTCGAAACAGCTAGTAAAATCTTGCCTGATTTTGACGGTAATTTCACAAATTTGCGTAAATTTATTGATGCTATTAATTTACTAGTTTCAATAAAAGGAACAAATCCTGACTCTCTCCTCATAAATATTATAAATACAAAAATTACAAGTAATGTACGCAGTAAAATTGAAGGGTTTAGTTCGATTGAATCTATTATAGAAAAATTAAAAAAAGTTATCAAAGCGGACTCTGCTGACACCTTGATAACAAAACTAAATTCGATCAAACAGTATGACAAAAATTAAACACAATATGTAAAAGAAATTGAACAACTCTCTAATGAACTGGCAAATACCTACATGTCAGATGGTATGACCGAAGTGGCAGCAAATAAAATTGCTACAAGAGCCGCAACAAAGTCATTCATACAAAATGCGAACTCTGAACGAGTTAAATTAATAATGTAAGCCAGCACGTTCAACTCAATCGAGGAAGTAACATCAAAATTTTTGGAAATAGAACACCCAAATAATTTTGTCATGTTTGTAGGATATGGAAACAGAGCAAGCAACAGTCGAAATTATAATCGCAATAATTATAGAAACCATAATAGCCGCACTAACAACAACTATAATAATGTCCATAATAATCATTACCAAAATAACAATAGCGGCAGAAGTTTTCGTAATAATAATCGCAACAACTATAATAACCGCAATAATAATAACAATAGACGCACCAATTTTAATAGAAATGTTCGTCTTATTAATAGCAATGCTCAGGGAAACGGCGACGACCCCCTGATCACCCATCTGGGGGAAAACTAAAAACAAATGATAATAGCGTCAACTCCGCCACCTTTAACAACATTATTTATGACTTCAATCTAAATTTATCGAGCTACTGCTCTATTAAGAACACACTAAGCAAAAACGTCAATACTTCTTATCTACTCAGGAAAATCTCAATCTAGCATACAAATGTATACTTACGGGTATAGGTAGTAGCCCAGTATATACAACAAGGAAAATCACGGGCGATTTAATTAACAAAAATACTTTTATTAAACATGACTTTCTTGTCGTTAATGATAATTTTCCAATACCTACTGATGGTATTCTAGGCCTTGATTTCTTTACAAAATATAATTGCATCCTTGATTTTGGCAAAAAGAATCAACTTTTAATACTTAGACCAAACGACTTTCCAAATGAAATAAGCTTCAAATTAAGAAGTCAACATACACCACAAAATGTGTTATCAATACCGGCACGGAGCGAAGTCATTAGAAGAATAAATGTTGGAACAAAACACAGTCCTCTATTTGTACCCACCCAGGAAGTCGCTCCCGGTATATACATAGCCAATTCCATCACGTCAAACAAATTACCCTACGTCCGTATCATTAACACGACAGATGAAAATGCTTTCATCCCAAATACAAATGTTATCACCGAAAATTTAGATAATTACAACTTAATTCAATGTCCAAGAACTCAACATGAAAACAGTGAATCCAGATCGAAGAAAATTTTAGAAAAACTTCAACCCAACTTCCCAAACTTTGCATATCATAATCTCACAAAACTACATATGTTCACAATACAAAGACATGTTTGGCTTAGAAAATGAAAAAATTTCATGTAATAATTTTTATAAGCAAAAACTAAGATTAAAAGACACCACACCAGTCTACATAAAAAACTATAGGATTCCAGAATCACAAAAGTCCGAAATAAATAATCAGGTAGAAAAACTCATTAGTGGTAATCTTGTGGAACCTTCTGTATCCGAATTCAGTAGCCCAATATTGCTTGTGCCAAAAAAATCGTTACCAAATAGCAACGAAAAAAGATGGAGGCTAGTTATTGACTATAGGCAAGTCAATAAAAAGCTCATAGCGGACAAATTCCTTCTTCCTAGAATTGATGACATTTTGGATCAACTGGGAAGAGCCAAATATTTTTCATGTCTCGACCTTATGTCGGGCTTCCATCAAATAGAACTTGAGGATAGCTCTGGGGATATTACTTCCATCTCGACTAATGCTGGATCATACAGATTTAAAAGACTCCCTTATGGATTCAAAATAGCTCCGAATGCATTCCAACGCATGATGACTATGGCGTTCGCTGGCCTAAAACCGTCTCAAGCATTTTTATATATGGACGACCTTGTTGCCCTAGGATGCTCAGAAAATCATATGCTCAAAAATCTTAAAGATATCTTCGAAACTTGTAGAAAATTTAATTTAAAATTGCACCCTGACAAATGCATATTCTTTAAACATCAGGTAACATTTTTGGGTCATAAATGTACTGACAAATGGCATTTACCCAGACGACGGAAAATTTGAAATAATAAGAAAATACCCGGTACCCAAAAACCGTGACGATGAAAGAAGATTTATTGCTTTTTGCCACTATTACCGTAGGTTCATAAAGAACTTTGCTAAGTATTCAATACATATCACAAGGTTAACGAGAAAATATACGCAATTTATTTGGTCAAAAGAATGCGAAGAAGCATTCCAATATCTAAAAAATTCTCTGTTATCACCGCAAATACTACAATATCCGAATTTCGAAAAACAATTTTGCATCACAACTGATGCAAGCAAAGACGCCTGCGGAGCTATTCTTAGCCAAGAATATAATGGTATTACTCTATGTGTAGCGTCAAGGCCCTTTACTAAAGGTGAATCAAATAAATCATCTCTTTGTTTACATTAATGACTTTATAATATTTAGTACGCACGTGTCTGTCGCTGAAGAAAGACATGCATTAACTTTTGAAGTTTAGTGAGTGTTTTTTTTTATTCGAAAGTTTATAATTTTTTGAAATGGCAGAACATCTTATCCCATTTACAAGGTGGGTCAATTTGAAAAACTAAATGTATAAATAATTATCGTAGAAAGTGTGAAACGACTGTCAGAAATACTAATTTTTACAGTAAATATTCTATTGCTTTCTTATTTTTTATATTTACCGAGTATTAGGGGAAAGAAAATGGGTGTCCTATATATAGGTCATTAGGATATTACATAACTATTTTATTTATTTCAGGGGACTTTCTCTTTATGAAGCTATATCAATACTGGAGGGAAATGATATGAGAAATGTTCGATCTAATAATATAACAGGCTTTCCACCTATAAATGCAACAGGTAATCAGACTGATGAGGATTCTGGAGATGAAGAAGCAGTGAATATAGACAACCTACCCGCAGCACAGCTCCAAGCTCCAGCGGAAATCGAGTTATATGAAAATATATATGATTCTTCTTCATATGAGTCGGAGGATAACCAACCGCTATATCTACTGGCAGCTAATTCAAAAGAAAAAACTAAAAACAAGAAGTCCATAAAAAAAAATCAACTACAGTTGGGTCAAAGAGGATTTGGGGCCATATGTTTCAGAGTTTGAAATTTTGGAGACAAATGAAATTTTGAATACGCCTTACGAGCTTTTCAGCAAATTTTTTGATAAAGAAGTAATAGATATGTGACCCAAAGCAATAGATATGCCCAACTTAAAAATTTTAAAGGAAATATAGAAGAAAGTGAAGTGAAAGCTTTCATAGGAGTTTTGATTCTAAGTGGTTATGTACAACTTCCAAGACGTAGAATGTACTGGGAGCGCGAAAAAGACAGCCACAACGAGTTAGTTTCAGAGGCAATTACAAGGGATAGATTTTAACATATATTCACGAACTTGCATGTGTGTGATAATTCCCAGTTAGATCAAGCTGACAAATATGCAAAAGTAAGACCACTTTTTACGCTTCTAAATAAGAAGTTTATGGAAAATGCTCCTGTTGAAGAAATGCATTCTATTGACGAGGCAATGGTACCATATTATGGACGACATAGTTGCAAGCAGTTCATTCATGGTAAACCGATAAGATATGGCTATAAATTATGGGTTGGTACTACCAGGCTGGGCTATTTGAATTGGTTTGAACCATATCAAGGAGCGGCGACGAATATAAGCGAAACTTATGCTGATTTTGGAGTTGGTGCTGGGGTGGTGTTGGAATATGCGCAAGCACTGCGTGTCAAGTGGCCGGACCTAGTCTTTCATCTTTTCTTTGATACTTTTTTCACATCAATTCCGTTGATCGAGGAGCTGACAAAATTGAATTTCTATGCAACGGGTACAGCAAGAGAAAACAGATTGAAAGGAGCTGATCTTATAAATTCCAAGGAAATTAGAAAAAATGACCGAGGCAGTTACGATTTTAAAAAAATTAGCAACCAGAATATAATAGCTGTCAAGTGGCATGACAACAGTGTAGTATGTGTATCTTCAAATGCTGCAGGTGTTGAACCACTTCGCTCAGTGAAGCGATTTTCTCAAAAAGAGAAAAAAACAGTTCAAGTTCTGCAGCCACATTTAATAAATCTATACAATGCAAATATGGGAGGTATTGACCGTTCAGATCAAAACATAAGTTTATATCGAGTAGGCATCAGAGGAAAAAAATGGTATATGCCCTTGTTGACTCACTGTATTGATATGGCGATACAAAATGCCTGGCAATTACACCGTAAAAGTGGAGGAAAACTGACCCAACTAAATTTCAGAAGGTCTATTGCAACAACAATGCTTGTTCAAAATAAAAAATCATCAACTTATCAAAAAGGACATCAAAGTTCTGAAGGAACAGGCTTGCGATATGACCGACTAGATCAGGCGCCGTGTTGCAATCCCATATACCATAACCCCATATTGGCTTTATAGCACTTTTTCCTATGCTATAAACCCACAAAATAAAATGCAATAAAGCCAATATGGGGTTATAGCATTTCGTAAAAGGGGAAACCATAATTTTGCAAAAAAATATTATAATAGAAGGGAATTTTCCCTTGTACGGAAAGTTAAAATCAGTCATACTATGTTATTTCTATAAAAAGGAAACCAAATTATTTTGTCTTTTACAAAAATATAACAAAATATATTTATTCAACAAAGAGTATAATATTCAACGCACATCGCTGGTGCTATAAAGCCAATATGGGGTTATGGTATATGGGATTGCAACACGGCGCCACTAGATCATCTAGTTAGCCCTCAGACAAAACAAACAAGATGTGGTCATTGTCATGCAAAAACGACAACCAGATGTTCAAAGTGCGATATTGGTGTACATGTTAAGTGTTTTACTTCATTTCATACCAAAAAATAATTTTAATATGCAAATCTCATGTAGTATCCTATATGCCTAATGTCCTATATATAGGTCGGCCTTAAACTCGTGTTTAAAAAAAATGATTTTCTGAAATAAATAAAAATGAATTTCTTTGTGTTTAAACATTATAATTTCAATAAAAATTTTTAAAAAATTTAGCTGGGAAACTTTTAGGCATATCTGGGTTAACCCAGAAATGGGTAAAAACATTAATATACTAAAAGTCACTACATGATTACAAAATAAAAACAAGTAAAAGTGCTATATTCGGCTGTGCCGAATCGTAAATACCCTTCACAGATGTAATTCTTCTTTCTTTCTTTTTTTTCAAAACAGAAAGTAGGTTTAATTAAAAAATTAAATGATGTTATCGGTTACTTTTATATATAAGAAAACGTTTAAATTTTTCGACTAGGAAGCTATATGTTTGGCTTTTCTTATATCTAATACCTATGAACGTCTTTCAAAAATATTATATATATTTAATTTACAAACAAAACAAAAAATCCTTTTCATGTACCCCAAAAAGCTCTAATTGTCCAACCGTAGAATCGTCTTTTATATATTGTTGGTTTTTGATACTAGTATACTTCTTTCTGAAATTTAAAGTAGGTATAATTCATCATAAAAATCAAAAATAACAAATAAAATGGCTGCTTTTATGAATTAGAAAATGTCGATTTTCCAACCCTGAATCGAATTTTTAATTTTTTAATACTAATTTAATTTTTTCTGATATATAAAATAATTTTAATTTACTAAAAACACAAAATTTAGAATTTTTGTATGTACTTTTATGTACCAAATATATTTCGATTTTCCAACTCTAGAGCCGAATTTTTAGTTTTTAAAATTTTCAATACCAATTTAATTCTTAGCGAAGTATAAAATAGGTTTAAGTCACTGAAAAAAACCAAAATTGGGAACATGTATGGTTACTTTTATGTCCCAAAATTTTTGATTTTCCAACCCTGGAACCGAATTTATAGTTTTTTGATACTAGTTTAATTTTTTCTGAAATATCTAATAGTTTTAATTCACTAAAAGCAGAAAATTTGGAATTTATGTATGTATGTACTATCATGCCCGAAAAATATTTCGATTTTCCAACTCTGGAAGCAAATTTTTATTTTTTTACCAATGCAATTATTAGTGAGGTGTAACATAGTTTTACTTGACAAAAAAATTAAAATTTTTAAACTTTTTGGTCACTTTCATGTACGATAAAATACTTCATTTGTCCAACCCTAGAGTCGAAATTTTAATTTTTTTAAATTTTAATACCAATTTCGTTCTTCCTGAATAATAAAACAGCTTTAATTAGCAAAAAGAAACAACATCAATTGCCTCTTTGGTTACTTTTATGCAGAATAAATATTTCAATTTCCCAACCATGGAAACGAAATTAAAATTTTTTTACCAATGCAATTCTTAATGAGGCATGAAATAGTTTTATTTACGAAAAACTCAATATATGTAACCATTTAGGTAATTTTTATGTATCACAAAACATTGCAGATATCCAACTCTGGAATCAAAATTTAAATTTTTTTTATTTTTGATACTAGTTTTGTGTTTCCTGAACTAAAAAATATTTTTAATTAATAAAAAAAACAACGTCAATTGCCTTTTTGGTTACTTTTATGTATAAAAAAATATTACAATTTCCCAACCCTGAAAGCGAAATTTAAATTTTTAAAATGTTCTTTATCAATGCAAATCTTCATGAGGTATAAAGTAGTTTTGTTTAAGAAAAACTAGAATTTTGCAACCATTGTACTACAAAATATTGCATGTACCAAAAAAAATTTAATTTTTCCAACCCTGGAAACGAAATTTTAATTTTGTTTGTTTTTGTTATCAGTGACACGCTTCTTGAGGTATATAATTTAAGAAAAATTGCAAATTTTTTACCATTTTGGTAACTTTCATGTACCATAAAATATTGCACTTGTCCATCCCTGGATTCGAAATTTTATTTTTTATTTTTGAATTTTTGATACCAATTTTGTTCTTCCTAAATTATAAGACAGTTTTAGTTAGCAAAAAAGAAAAAAAAAACGACATCAGTTGCCTGTTTGATTACTTTCATGTATAAAAAAAATTAAATTTCCTACCCCTGGAACAAAATTTGAATTTAAAATTAATTCTTTTTTTTTTGCCAATACAAATCTTCATGGCGTATAAAGGTGTTTTGTTAAAGAAAATCTTGAAATTTTTAACAATTTTAGTTACAACATGTACTACAAAATATGGAATAGGCCGAAAAAAAATTTTTAATTTCCAATCCCTGGAAAATTTTTTTTTTTGTTTTAATAGACCATTGAGGCTCTCCAAAGCACGAAATAGGTTTAGTTTACAAACATTAAAAAAATAATTGATTTTTGGTATAAATTTTACGTAGACAAATAGGTGTAAGCTTCCCAGCTCTGGAACCATACTTCGGATCTTTCTGAATTAGCACTCTATTTAAGTTCATTTCCAATCCAACGGTCCAAGAACGAAGTCTCTAGCTCTTCTGGGGGCTTGGGGAAACCGATTTCACGTACAGACGGACGGACATCGCTCAATCGTCATCGCTATTCATAAGGATCCAGAATATATATACTTTATGGGGTCCCATGTGCATATCAAAGAAATTACACACGGAATGACAAACCTATATATACCCTTTCACTTTTTTGTGAAGGGTATAACAAAACTATTAATAACACTAATACAAATTGCAATACTGAACAAATAGGCAATAATCCTCGCGCATATGAAAGTACTAACAAAAATTATGTTAGAAAACTAGTTCGCTTGAAGTTTACTCAAATAGTAGATATATTTAGGTGTTCGCTAATAAGAGGTAAACATATATTGATTAAAATCTCGATGGATGAATTTATTATTAATGGAAAGATTGATTTAGATCAATTCTTACCAAAGCTAGAAAATATGGCTAATAATATAGGCATTCGAAAGTTGCAACTATCGCTCAATGATATAATATTTGAAAATGCTCGAGTTAATGATTTCAAGGAAATCGCGAACAACAAACTAAACAATCTAGAAATGGCGTTAACACCGAAAATAAAAAAATAATAAAGAAAAATCATGATGATCCACTGGTCGGTGGCAACCCAGGGATCACAAAATTATTAAATAAGCTCAGAAGGAACTATTTCTGGAAAAACATGACTAAACAAGTCACCAAGTATGTAAAAAATTGTCTGCAATGCCAGTTGAACAAAGTATGCTCAAAACAAAAAGAAAATTTAACAATTACACCAAGCCCAGCTAAGCCCTTTGATATCGTCATTATAGATACAATAGGTCCGTTTATAAAATCAAACGCAGGAAATGAATACGCAGTTACAATGTGACCTATCTAAATATCTAACAGCCGTCCCCATACCTGATAAATCAGCCAAATATGTGGCAAAAGCAATTTTCATCAATTGCATATTAAAATTCGGACCCATGAAAATACTACTTACAGACATGGGCACGGAATACAAAAATCAAGTACTTTCAAAACTCTGCAAATTACTTGGCATAAAGCAATTACACTCCACAGGATACCACCATGAAACTTAAGGTGCCGTTCTCATAGAACACTCAACGGGTACCTAAGAACTTATTTGTCACCCAGCAAAATTGACTGGGACGAGTGGGTAGCCTACTTTGAATTCTGCTATAACACAACCCCTTCATCAGTACACGGGTATTGTCCATTTCAGGAAGTGTTCGGGAAACCACCCACACCGCTCAACTTTCTTCTGAAAGGGGTGGTACATTCCATATATAATATTGAAGCCTACGATAATGAGGTTAAATATAGACTACAATTGACACACCAAAGAGCCAAATTGTTAATTGAAAAGAAAAAAGCAAAAGGAAATTAATGACAAAATGTCGTGTCCACAAGACATTCAAATAAATGACAATGTCCTAGTAGAAAATGCAACTGGACGAAAATTAAATCAATTAAACACAGGGCCTTATAAGGTCATTGCAATAGAAGATAAGAATATCGTTATTAGAATAAAAAACAATAAGACCTCTACGGTTCCCAAAAAGAGTAAAATTATTTCATAAAAATTAACTATAGTTAGGAGGATCCCCTAAAACTTTTTACCAACTAAAACACGTGTATATTTTAAATTTTACAATAATTATGCATTGAAAATTATATATATATATATATATATATATATATATATATATATATATATATATATATTCATATAAGACAAACAAAAAATAATATTCTTAAGAATGGTCTTCAAGTTGTCCAAACAATTATAAAACCATTCATTCAAAAGGGGAGGTGTTATGAATGCAAATGTCATTAAAGAATGCCGAATATTGAGGCCACTTAAAAATTATACTTTGCTGCATTAAAACAGCGACATACAAACCAAGAATGATAAAATAAAGATTACGCCAACAAGCTGAAATAAAAATACTTTACTGCGCATGATGGAACTCTGACGTCACTCAACATGTGTTCTGATTGGCTAATAAAATTCAGTTGGAGAACTATTATGTTATTGTAAAACCAGGACAGTGGGACAAATTGCGATTTATCAAATTAAATTTGTTTAATAATAAACAATTTTTAAAAATTATTTTACTTTCCACTTTTTATATTTGAAATTGTTCATTTATAGTTATTTTATATAAATATTGAACCCAAGTGCTAATTATTTTTCTTTTTTCCCCATTCAAAACATGCCATGACTTCCTTTGAGCTTCATCTCTTGGAAAACCATAAAATGACACAGCGTTTTGAAAACAAAAAAAATTTTATAACAATATTACATTTTAACACAATTATTTCTCATTTGTTTTTTTGCAGTTACTTTTCATGCTTGCTCTTTTTGTCCTCTTTTCTCTTTAATTTAGGTTTTTTGTTTACAGTTTATGAGCTTTAAAAATCAAGTTTTAATAAGTTTTTTACACATTAAGTTATTTAATAATTATTTTAATATATTTATTTTAAAATATAACACAATTTATTATAAAATATAACACAAAACTTTCACTTTCATATATCCGATTTAATTTGCTTGTTGGAAATTTCTCTGAGTAAATTGGAAATCTCTCTGAGTAAATTGTGTGAAGAGTTGCCAAATATAGCATAAAATATTAATTTTGTTCGAGGAAGTATTAGTTTTGCATATAATAAAAATTTGGCAATCTCTTCGAGGGAACAAATACGTCATCAAACGGTAAATCATGCGCAAGGCGTAATCTTTATTTTATCATTCTTGATACAAACATTAATGAAATTTAAGACAGGTCATTGCAACCAAACGTGGATTATTTATATTGACACTTGATAAGTAAATTACTCGTCATATGTGCCAATGCACTTACATATAAGAATTTGATCAGTGCAGTGACACATATTAATCACATGCATTCATGACGCCCTTTTTATTTGACGTATATAAGTTACTTTTTAATTATTAATAGAGTTAGTAATACTGGAGATAGTAATCAAGAAGTAATAAAGTAGTAATAGCACAAAATTAAATAAATAAATAAACTTTTATTAAATTAAAAGGAATCCAAAAACGATTAATATACGATAAGAGAATTTTAAATAATATTTTATAAACTATAAATATAGGTATTGTCCAAATCCACTTGCAGAAATGCGTATCTCCATTTGAATATCCAGCTACATTGCTAACAAAATATTGTCCTTGTAATATTGTTTAAAATGATTTATTTCCAGTTGATTTTTTAAAACTTTATTTAAAATAGAGATACAATAAACATTGACAAAATGATACTTTAACTTCATTAGATGTCAGAATTTTCAATAATCCAGTGAAGGTATTTATCCACACGTGTATAAATGCCCGGCCGATTTCGTTCGCCGCATCGTATTCCCCACGAAACAATACCAATTGCAACCCATCGCCTGTTGGGTAATTGCAGCAATAATGGTCCACCACTATCCCCTTGGCAAGAGTCCTGGCCGCCTTCAGGATAACCAGCACATAACGAGTTATCGGGCAGACGTTCCACAATGGCATTACGACAGTCATCGTTCTTCCAAACAGGCAAATTAACCTAATTGATAAGGCATTCATTAAAAATGTTATTCGTTCATTTATCTATTTTGATATATTAACTTCGAATTAGTAATATTTTAATTGAAAATTAAATTTTCAAACATATTTTTATTTAGATGGAACAATGTTATGTTAAACCAAAATAAGTCTTGTAATTACTATTCTAACTAATCTAACCAAGAATATAATTTTTATGAAAATCGCATCACTATTTAAACAATTAAATTTAAGGCAAACAAAATATAAATAGTTTAAGATTTAACAATAATTTTTTGAGCTTGAGGTTTTTATATAAAATATTTCAGCACATTTATATTTTTTTAACATTTTCTGAAAAAAGTACCTAAAGAAGAAGGGAAATATTGAAAATATAGATAATCATGTATACATATACATATATATATATATATATATATATATATATATATATATATATATATATATATATATATATACATATATATATATATATATACATAATTTCATATATAAGAGACCTCCATCTTAAAAAATTGTTATTGAAATAATCTTAAAAAATTACACTATGCGACAAATGAAGACCTTTTGAAAAGTGCAAGGTCGTGACTATATGGGCTCGATTCTACTATCAAATTGTAGTAAAACCCAATACTCAGTTTGGTCAAATTGATGACCGTTTTGTTTTTATGGGCCTCCAAAGTTTTGCCATGATGCCCAAAAAAAGGTACCATCAGTTTTTGCCAAATAGCTAATCAACACTTAAAAATATCGGTTAACTATGTTCGGCAAATATGTAGCCAAGAGCAGGTCGAATATTTTTTACTAAAATTTTAAGACAAAAATGTATTTTATGTTAGTTTTTTTTTTTTAAATTGAAGAAAAAAAATTTTAAATTATGTATGAATTTTTATTAGTCGAACTTTCTTATGTAAATTGTTAATTTTATCAACGGGCTTAAGTTCGAATCTGCAAGACTGCAAACCATTTTTTATTATTTTATTAATAACGAATTTGTTCAAATTCTATTTTATTAATTTTTTTTATATTAAGATTGGAATATTAAGAATATTTTTCAATAATCATCAAACCAGCAGAACGGATCAGTACTGATTTCGAGGCCGCTACGCCATCTCATCAGCGTTCTTTGTTCAATTTTTTCACTTTCGCAAGTGGTGCTAGTCTTGCAGATTCGAACTTAAGCCCGTTGATAAAATTAACAAATTACATAAGAAAGTTCGACTAATAAAAATTCATACATAATTTTAAACATTGCGGGGGCACGCGCACTTGTTCATTGTAAATTGACAACAAAATTCAATTACTTGAACATAAATAACAAAGAAGCATTAGTTATCAGCAGCCGATGGCTCTGGAAAAAGCGAAAGAGATACATGGAATATTGGGAATATTAATCGTCAGGGTTGGGGAATTTCGTACTAACCAAAAATGTAATAACTTAAAAATATGAATGTGATAACTTCTCATATTCAATTTTCGTTAAAATATTGGTTAAATAGTTGATATTCCTACTAACTAGCACCACTTGCAAAAGTGGAAAAATTGAACAAAGAACGCTGATGAGATGGCGTAGCGGCCTCGAAATCAGTACTGATCCGTTCTGCTGGTTTGATGATTATTGAAAAATATTCTTAATATTCCAATCTTAATATAAAATAATAAATAGAATTTGAACAAATTCATTTATTAATAAAATAATAAAAAATCATTTGCAGTCATGCAGATTCGAACTTAAGCCCGTTGAAAAAATTAACAATTTACATAAGAAAGTTCGACTAATAAAAATTCATACATAATTGAAAAAAAATTTTTTTTTAATTTTGTACCATAACATAAATGAAATTTATTTGTTGGTGGTTAAGCAATGTCTATATGCATTTCATTGGTGCTTTACCAAATCGTCAGTAGACTTTAACCACAGTTTTGAAAAGTTAAAAACCTCTTATCTTATGCATATACATACTTCCGAAAACCATCTGAAAAATAAAATCAGAACAAGAACATAGGCTTGCAACTCATACAAAACTAAACCAACAAATAAAGTATGTTCGATATGAATCTATTTTATTTTTCTACACCTTTATACAATCAGAAATCCATTGGATAACAAGAAAAGTATTTATAAGGCAAAATTAAAAATAAAATCTAAATTAAACTGTTATGAAATCTTTTTATTTGACACATTGTTGTCACAATACTACTATATATAAATGAAATTTATTTGTTGGTGGTTAAGCAATGTCTATATGCATTTCATTGGTGCTTTACCAAATCGTCAGTAGACTTTAACCACAGTTTTGAAAAGTTAAAAACCTCTTATCTTATGCATATACTTCCGAAAACCATCTGAGAATTCACAACTTGTAAATTACAAACTATTTTCAAAAATAACAACAGAACAAGAACATAGGCTTGCAACTCATACAAAACTAAACCAACAAATAAAGTATGTTCGATATGAAAGTTTATATAAGTTTACCATAACTTTTAGGAAATCCTGATTTTTCGTACACTATATTTGGAAAAATTGTAGCAACGGTAAAGCTGAACAACTTTTGTGAACATACCAATATAATCTGATCGTGTCTAGATACCAAAAATATGTCATAAAAACTCAACTTTTATAATATTTTCTACCTTGGTTTAGTTATTAGCCTGTATCTTAGTCCAGTGTTAACTGAACTCTGAGTTCTCGGTGGATTTGGAATACATGTGTTTATATGGGAGTGAATATTTTCACGACTACACTACAGGTTGTTGTCCGTGCTACTTTTGTGGTTGAACTCAAATTAAATTAATTTCTATTTTCATAGGTGGTAATAAATAAATTAGTGCTACCAGCACTGTGAAACATTTTAAATAAATAAGCGTTAAAAATATTTGCAAACTGGTTAAGAATACGAAAATTGTTAAAAATAAAAACAATGTAATAGCTCTTTCAAGAATAAAAATTATTTATGTTCATTGCAAATTGTTAACTAAAATGCAATTCCTTGAATATAAATAACAAAGAGCTTTAGATATCAGCAGCCGATGGCTCTGGAAAAAGCGAAAGAGATATTGAGAATATTAATCGTCAGGGTTGGGGAATTTCGTACTAACCAAAAAGGTAATAACTTGAAAATATGAATGTGGGAACTTCTCGTATTCAATTTTCGTTAAAAATTGGTTAAATAGTTGATATTCCTACTAACTAGCACCACTTGAAACAGTGGAAAAATTGAACACAGAACGCTGATGAGATGGCGTAGCGGCCTCGAAATCAGTACTGATCCGTTCAGCTGGTTTAATGACTATGAAAAATATTCTTAATATTCCACTCTCAAAAATAATAAATAGAATGTAATCACGTTCATTTATTAAAATAAAAATAAATAAAAAATAATTTGCAGTTTCGCAGATTTGAACCTATAGCCTGTTGGGAAAATTAACATCCTTTAATACAATTTACATAAATAAAGGTTCACTATTAAAATAGAAATTCATCCAATAAAAATTATTTAATTTTTATTTATTAATTTTTTTGCGTTCTCTCTCGGCTTTTAATTTTTATTTATTTTGTTTTTAGTTGCTATGGGTATCATTTCAAAGTACTGCAAAATGTCTTTCTATTGTTAGACATATTTTTCAAATTTATTCACCTATTGCGAGCATTATTAAAATTTGAAATTTTGTATGTGACTTTTCAAATAAAAATTCCATTATTTTTAATACTCCACTTTTGTATATATTTGTTAGCCGTTATCTATAAAAGACGTTAGTTAGGTCACAAATGAATTAACTAATAAACTCATTTTCATAGTGCCACAACAAAAAAATTACATCAAAATATATTTATTACAATCGCAAAAACAATAAAGAGCTAAATATAAACAAATAAAGTTTTTTTATTATCAATTTTGTTTCGGTCTATAATTAGATTTAAATTAAGCGCTTTTTTATATATGAAAGTGGCACCACTAAAATGAGATGTTGCCGTCTCAAAAATCAAAGTATATCTATATCAAGTATATGCAAGAGCCCAGCTGACTAAAATTTTTTTCAGTTTTTACATGAACGTATGTCAAAATTTTTTTACTTTTGTAGCGAGCCATATTTGTTTATTCGTTGAAAAAATAATTTTGTAAAATTGTGAAAAACATTATTAATTCAACAAAAGTAGCAAAAAAGAATTGTTGTGGAAAAGATTTTTGTGAAAAAGTGTATTGTTTAAGAAAAGTAACAAAAAGAAATTGTTTTAAAAAAGTTCTATGCGAAAAGTATTTACATTTTTGGAAATAATTGTGAACAAAACAAAATAAAATAAAATTTCTGACATAAGATATTAAATTTACACAAACAAAATGTAAGGTGGTTTTTGTAATTTTATGTTGTTGTACTCTTGCGACTACTTGATATAGAATCTATTTTTGACAAAGTATATCTATATTATAGATATACTTTGTCAAAAATAATTAAGTAGCTGAGTACGAGGCGACGAATGTTGCCAACGGCTCTTCTAGTTGTGTGTTCGTGTAGCCTGCTGTCTCGAATGTGTTTAGTGCATAATCAGTAAATTCTTAATGACTTATGGTATGAAATAACTCTTTCATTATGATAATTTTTCATTATAATGGGTGATTCAAGTAGAGATACTTTTTTCTATAGCCTTTTTTCGACAGATCACGTGTGAGTAGTGTCATGCCAAAAAAGAATTTGGAGGGTATATTCACTTTGTCATTCCGTTTGTACCGCCTCGAAATAGCCATCTCAGACCCCATAAAGTATATATATTCTTGATCCGTGATGAAATCTAAGACGATCTGAGCATGTCCGTCCGTCCGTCCGTCTGTGGAAATCACGATTCAGTCCAAACGAAAAGAGCTAGACCCTTAAGTTTGGTATAGATATATTTTGAAGCTTAAAGCAGGTTAAGTTCGAAGATGGGCTAAATCGGGCAAGAGGGAAAAAAGTTCCCCTAAGAAGAACTAAACCACCCCAGAAAAAACAACATGATTTTTAAAGTTTTTTGGTTATTTTGTTAAGCAAATGATATATTTTTATGTCAAATACGATCCAACGCCTTAAACTTGGAGCCATAACATAAAAAAATAAAAAGATTTTGGACCCCACCCACTTTAGTGGGCATTATTATATGCAAAAATAGTGTAAAAGTTTAACAAATTGTTTTACTTAAGCCTGCATTCTTTAAAAATAACATTTTTAAGCCTTAATGACGAAGCTGAGACGTAACCTGGTACTACTCTGCCCTACCTCCTCCTCCCCCTTCACCCTCTACATGACCCTATTAAAAAAAACAAATTTTAAGCATTTATTTTTAGAGCTTTATGACTGCCGATTTCTGCCCTACCCCCTCCTCCCCCTTTGCCCCTTAAATGACCCTAAAAAACTTTTGTTTTTAATTTTGTATATAATCATCCCGAGCATTTATTTTTAGAGTTTTATGACTACCTGTATCTGCCCTACCCCCTCCTCCCCCTTTGCCCCTATATGACCCTATCAAAAAAATTAATATACATATTTTTTTTAAATTTAGTATATAATCATCCCAAGCATTTATTTTTAGAGTTTTATGACTACCTGTATCTGCCCTACCCCCACCTCCCCCTTTGGCCCTTAAATGACCCTATCAAAAAAAAAATTGTTTGTTAAATTTTGTATATAATTATCCCAAGCACTTATTTTTAGAGTTTTATGACTACCTGTATCTGTCATACCCCCTCCTCCCCCTTTGCCCGCTAAATGATCCTATAAAAAATAAATAAACTTTCCCTATCAAAAAAAAGAAATTTTAATTTTGTATATGATCATCCCAAGCATTTATTTTTAGAATTTTATTACTGCCTGTTTCTGCCCTACCCCCTCCTCCCCCTTTGCCCGCTAAATGATCCTATAAAAAATATATAAACTTTTTTTTTAAATTTTGTATATAATCATCCCAAGCGTTCGTTTTTAGAGTTTTATGACTACCTGTCTCTGTACTACCCCCTTCCCTCCTTTTGCACCGTAAATGACCCTATAAAAAATATATAAATTTTATTTTGTATATAATTATCCCAAGCATTTATTTTTAGAGTTTTATGACAAAGGCGAAGTGTTTCCCCCACAGCCCTTGCCAGAACGACCACGCTAAAATACACTTTTTTTACCCTCCAAAGAGAATTTGACCCTATAAGGTAAATATGTGTATTCTTGATTAGTGATGAAGTCTAAGACGGTCTAGCAATGCCCATACGTTCGTCTGTGGAAAACATGATATTGTCTATTTTTGAACCCCGCCCCCTTTAGCGGGGGTTGACGTACGATATTATATAAAGGAACACTGTTCCACCAAGTTAAACATTTTAAATTCACTTACTAAATATTTGGAGGGTATTTAAGATTCGACCCGGTCGAATATAACGTTTTTACTTGTTTTTGTTTAGTACTGTTTGGCATTTCATAATTGAAAGACTTACGCCTGAACGTTTACAAATTGTTTAACTTACGAAAATTCAACTTGTGCGCAACATAATCGGCATACTGAGCGTACTATTCGCAACACTATCACTCATTTTGAGACCCAGCAGTCATTATTGGATAATATTCGACAGAATAGACCACGTCCAGCACGCTGTGCAGAAAATACAGCGGCCGTAGCTGAGAGTGTACATGAAGACCGTGGAGAGTCGATTCGGCGCCGTTCGCAGCAACTCGGACGTCATAACCGACTATTTGATGCCTGAAATTGAAGCTCGTGATCTCGGCGACATTTGGTTTCAGCAAGACGGCGCCACTTCCCACACATCGCATCAATCAATGGATTTATTGATTGATGCGATGGGCCAGTCGATTGACCACCAAGATCGTGTGATATCGCACCGTTAGACTTTTTCCTGTGGGGATATGTAAAGTATAAACTTTATGCGGACAAACCCGCTTCGATTCAGCCCTTGTAGGAAAACATCTCGCGTGTTATTCGCCAGTTACCAGTCGAAATGCTCGAACGAGTCATCGAAAATTGGACTCAACGGATGAACCATCAGTGGCGTAGCAACGGCCAACATTTAATAGGCATAATCTTCAAAAAATAAATGCCAAAGAATGTTCTTTCAAATGATAATAAACATTCTCCATTAAATTTGAATTTTCTGTGTTTTTTCTTTAAAAAAGTAGGGAACCTCGAAATGGATCACCCATTACATATGGTGTGTTTGACGATTTTATATTGATCAAGAATAATTTCGTTTCTATATTTTCTTTAGGCTAAACGCAGTGGTGTTACTTGTATTATTGTACCCGAAAAAAATCGTAAAGACTGGGCCGAATTACCTTCCTTCATAACCAATGATATCGAAGTTCATTTTGCCTCAAGCTATAATGATGTGTACAAAATCGCATTTGATAAGATGGATTTGGGAGATAAAAAACAACAGCAGCAGCAACAATAGGATTAGTTCAACGTACAAAACATTTCTTTATCATTAATGCTAGGCATTTTAAGAGCATGTTAAATAATATTTTATAAACCATATATATAGGTATTGTCCAAATCAACTTGCAGAAATGCGTATCTCCATTTGAATAGCCATCTACATTGCTAACAAAATATTGTCCTTGTAATATTGTTATAAACATTTGAAATGGTTTATTTCCAGTTGATTTTTTACAATTTTATGTAAAATAAAGATACAATAAACATTAACTGTTAATGCGGGATATTACGAGAGGTTGCTGGGTGCAATAATTTAAACAAAAGAGTTTTTATTACTGAACCATATTGTAAACTTTTATTGTGATATTTATACTAAAATTATTAAAGAAAAATGCTGACAAAGTAAAAGTACAGAAATAAATTTGTGTGAAAGTGAACAATCAATTAACGTTGCTAAAGACAAAATTGCAATTAATGCAATTTTGTAATATGATATCCATTTGCCAATCACAAAAGTTAAATAACATTAAAGGTATTAACTACGACAAATTTAATAAAAGGTGTATTCATGTTGTTTTTGGTATTAGTTTCTAACATTCTCCCCCGCGTTGAACGGATGTTCAACAGAATTGCAATGTTTGAAAAAATTGATCCGTGAAGCCTTTGTTGTCTAAACATCTAGATTGAATCTACGTAATTGGTTACGTGACCTTGGTGTAGGTTTCATGTGGTGGGGTTGTTGTTCAACTGATTGCAGTTCGATGTCTTCTTCAGGATCTTTAATAGCTATTGTTGTGTGTGGGTTTTGTTTGCTTCTGCACACCTTACTTCGAACAGTTATTATGATGAGTGCTGACACGCTTAAACAAAGTGCAAGATAACCTATTGTATAGCTACGCTGCTGGTGGGACTTCAATTCATTGGGCAGGTCCAGTATGTTCTGTTCTTTTAGTGATTTTTGTAACGCTGATAGTTCGTTGATGTTGTCACGGTATATACTCTTGAAGTGAGTTGAGTTCCATGCATTGACGGTTACGGGGTGTGTAATAATTTGCTGTGTTGATAAGTCTGAGATGTTACCAAGGCTAGTATATGATGAACTTATTGTACTTGATATAGTTTGTCTGCCCTTAATAGTAGCAAATTCATGCTTCAGCGCGCAGTCCGGATCCAGCGTGAGCAGGCCAGAGCCCTTTAAGGAAGTATGAGTAATTTCTCTATTACACACGACTGTGGCCCGAGATGGTGCTGTGGTAGCATATATCCATCGATTTCTTTTGTTGAGTGGTATCCACTTAGTAGTAGTATATTCTAGAGTACAAGTTGGTGCCGTTTTGTTATTGTACAAATTGATTTCACACTTGCACACTTCTGAATCATAATTGTAACTGTTGTGACACAAAAATACGTTTTGTTTTATTACGTCGCAAGCGCTTAGATCTGCCTTTTTAATAAGAATGTATTGCTTGTGGGATGCTGTTATGCCCATCAATTCAGTACATGGTTTGATGGCTACCATGGTTTTGTTTAGCATGTTAGGTACAGGAAACAGCTGGAAAATTTTAAATTGTTCAGGTTCAACCAACGGAAAAGTTATTTTCAATACTGCATGTTGGTGCGTAAGTCTACCTTGAACCTTCATTAGTTTGAATAACTGTAGTAGTTCATCTTGTCCAGTTGCATGAAGAGCGAGTGATGGTACTGCATGGAGTTTAATTTGTGCAATTTCATTTTGTAATTGTAGAGGTGTTAGTAGTAATGGGCTGATTTTTCCATGATGAGTATCGACGAGGGCATCAAGAATTGATGATTGTATTTTTCGTATATTATTTGCAACTAAATTCCATTCTAAAACCACACTATCAAATAGTTGAGTTAAGTTGATCTGGAACAATACCTTATTGTTTTACTTCGTTGCTTCCGAAAGAGACTCAATTTTTTGCTCCAACTGTTGAAATCTTACCTTGGCAAACAATTGGTTTTGTCGTATGATATTAATGGTGGAGTCAACAACTGATGTTTGATTCTTAAGCAATGTCAAAAATATGACTCATTTTCCATTACTTTCTGTATTGTATTGGTCATGTGGTCAACATATTTAGAATCCAATATGCCAAATAAAGAATGAGCAACATTGCCAACTATATCCAGGGCGCCTCTTTTACTCCGCAACAGTTGATTCTCCAGTTGTAGATCATTTTCCATGTGTTTAAAATGTTTAATAATGCTGAGACATGATTCGTTTAATTCTATCATTTTGCACAGATGTCGTAGGGAATTCGTGCCGTTGATTAAAACTGATGTTTCAGACCAATATGCAGCCAAATCATAGTATACAAAAATATTCCATTCAGTGGCTAAAATTTTAGTTTTATCAATTTCTTCAAAATGGATGCCTATTTTTATTCCAAATTTTTCGGTTTTTATCGGTGTTCCAAGTGCCATTGGTAACAACAATATCATGGTTATTAATGCTAGAGTGAGATTGTTTAATAGTGTTTTCTGTTGTTAATGTTTAGATTGTTGTCATCAGATGTGATGGTTTCTTCAGACTCTGGTTCGATGGGTAAAAGAACGATTTGATGTATTGGGCGTTTGAATAGTCCACTGGTTGTTTTGACTTCCACGACTCTGACCACATTATCATTACCAGGTAAATTATGAGGTTATCAAATTGCGTATTCCACTTGTGACGTTGCTGCAATTGATTCAAATATTCAGTGGACCATCTTTTCCAGAACTTTTGTTTGAGATGAGCCACGAGCTTCCAATGAGATAGTCTTGAAGCTTTTACTGTTGTTGCGTTGCTGTCGATTTGTGATACTAGTGCTTCGCCAATCAAAAAATGACCAGGGGTCAGAGCTTCAAGATCATTGGGGTCACTTGACATAGGAGTTAGTAGGAGAGAATTCCACTATAATTGTTTCCAGTTCTTCCTGAGTCAGTGATGCAGTTGCAACACTACGTAGTAACAGATGTTTTGCAGACTTTACCGCTGCTTCCCATAATCCACCAAAATGTGGTGCACGTGGTGGTATAAAATTTATTTATTCCTTTTGAGCTAGCGTTTGAGATAATTGATTCCTGCCCCTTGTCGGAATAAATATTGTTGGCCACTTCAGCTAACTTGTTTTTTGCTCCTATGAAGTTAGTTGCGTTGACTGAATAAATATTTTGACAACGACCACGACGGCTAATGAATCATTTTAGAGCACCGATAAATGCTTCAGTTGAAAGATTAGTTACCAATTCAAGATGAGTAGCCTTTGTGACAAAACAACAAAATACGGCTATATATGCTTTTGTTGGTTTTTTGCCTCTGACATTGTAATGGATCCAAAATGGTCCACAGTAGTCAACTCTTGTATTAATGAAAGGGCCTGCTGGAGTAAGTCTAATCTGAGGTATATTGCCCATTACTTGTTGGCGTAATTGCAGACGTGCCCTGACACATCTAACGCATTTTTGTACAGTTGAGCGCACCATAGTTTTGCCCTTTATTGGCCAGAATCGTTGTCGTATTATGTTTAACAGTGCTTGTGGTCCACAATGCTTATTCTCTTCGCGGACCATTGTGAATAAAAGTTTTATGAGGGGGTCTTTGTACGAAACCAGGATTGGGTGTTTTGCGTCGTATGATAACGGTGATGGTTCCAATCGCCCTCCAACCCGTATAATATTTTTGCCATCTATGAATGGAGCCAGACTGATGATGGAGCTCTTTTTTTCGATTTCCTTGTTTTTTCGAAGCTGGTTGATTTCTGGTAAAAAGTCGGATCTTTGAATGGTTCTTATAATTGTATATAGTGCGTTATCCAGTTCAGCCGAAAATAATGCCTTGTGTGTAGGACACTGCTGTCTATTTATTCTTGAATTTTTTATGTATCTTAGGACATACACCAATATTCTTTGCAGGGTCTATGTGGGATGTTCTATATGAACTCATTATTGGTAATGGTAAGTGCTGAAATGTGTGGTGTCTTCCTTTTCTCGATGTCATTAGGAATTGAAAGTTGGCTTAAAAATGGGGATGGCCACATTTCTTCTCGTCCGTGCAGGAAAAGTGATCCATATAACCATAAGTTGCATTCAGAAAGTTTGTACGCTGGTAGACCTCTGGATAAGATGTCGGCTGGATTATCTTTCGATCGGATGTGGCGCCACTGGTTGGACAACGTTAATGATTGAATTTTGGAGACTCGATTAGCCACAAAATTATGATACAAGGAGGATTGAGAGTTTATCCAAGAGAGTACTATTTCGGAGTCAGTCCAGAGGCATACATGTAGATTTGAAGATCCATTTTAATTCTGTGCATGAGTTGAGCAGCCGTAACAGCAGCACATAACTCTAGACGCGGCACTATTTGTTGTTTCAATGGAGCGACCCGTGTCTTTGCGCAAAGTAATTGTACAATAACTCTTCGATCCTTAAGTGTTGCTCGGATATAGGCGACCGCACCAAAAGCCTTTTCTGATGCGTCTGTGAAAATATGTAGTTCTATTTTCTCTGAAAGTTCCCCTTTAAACATATGTCGGGGAATTTTAAAGTTGTCCAAGCTGTATAAGTCTTTTCTGAATTTCGTCTAGCTAACGTGATGTTCTTCGGGCAATGGTTCATCCCAATATAGCTTTAGTTGCCACAACTGCTGAATAAACATTTTTGCCCTGATGACTACAGGTGCTAGTAGTCCAAGAGGATCAAACAATGTTTCAAGATCTGATGTCGCTGTCCGTTTTGTGACATTTTGCAAATGATTCACTTTTACCTTGACGCAAAAGTGATCTGTCTTAGGCAGCCATAATAATCCCAACTTTTTTATAGCGCTAGCGTTGGAATATTTTTCAATAGTTTTGCGTGGTTTGCGCACCATTTTTTAAATTGAAGCCATGACTTCGCAACACCGTAATAAGTTCATTTTGCGTTTGAAGTGCGATGCTGAGACTATCGGAGCCTCCAAGACCATCGTCCACGTAGAAATTATTTTTGAGCATTTGTGACCCATATGGATATTCTATCGAGCCCTCTTCAGCAATTTTTTGTAGGCACTTCGTAGGTAAATAAGGTGCTGCTCGAGTACCATATGTGACCGTATTGACTTTGTAATAGTGAACAGGAAGTGATGGATTTTCTTTCCAGATTATTACTGCTGATACTACTGATACTGCTGATACTACTGATACTGCTGATCGTCCTGATGAATCGCTATTTGTCTGTACATTTTCTCGATGTCGGTGGTGAATGCAAATTTTGGAAGTCGAATACGCAGCAATATTGAGAACAGTTCACTCTGGACGGTTGGCCCGGTAAACATAAGGTCATTTAATGAGTAACCTGACGATGTTTTTGCTGAAGCGTCAAATACTACTCTGAGTTTTGTTGTGGTGCTTTCAGGTTTCAAGACGTAGTGACCCAATTGTTCATACTCTCGCATAAACTGTATGTATAGTGATCGAATGTCTTCGTTTTTTTGGAGTCGACGCTCTAAGGCCACGAATCTATTGTATGCCATCGCATGGGATTCTCCTAAAGCGGTTGGGTTTTCACGAAAAGGAAGGCTAACTACGAAACGGCTATCTTTATTGGTGTATGTATGTTGGGTAAAATGTGCTTCACATTGTTTTTCTGACGGCGAAAGACCCCTTTCATTTCCTTCAATCTCATCCAATTTCCAAAGCTGCTCAATAGGTTCTTCCAATGACGTGGAGTCTCCAAATACTGCACACGTGGTTGCACATGACGGGTTGGAGAAGAAAAATTCTGCTCCAAGCAACAAATCTATCTTCTACTGCTGATAGAAATGAGGATCTGTCAAGTGGATGTTGTTGGGAATGTTCCAAGTAGAAATGTCCACATGCTTATTTGGTTGTGGGGGAATTATGCTTGGTAGAACATATGCCTCAACGTTTGCAGAGAAGTTGTGATTCTTCGACTTCATCCCGATATTTTGACTTCTTTTGAGTTTCGCCAACCCCGTCAATACAGAGTGAAGTCTCAGATGGTGAAAGGGATAATTTTTGGCAATGCCATTTAGATGCAATGTTTACTTGTGATGCAGAGTCTAATATTGCTCTGAACTCATCTGATAGGCCATTTGAGGCTGTAATTATCACTTTTGCTGTTGCTAGCAAAACATAGCTCTGCCGGCCCGCAGCGACGTTTGTTGTTGCTGACGTAACTGCCGTTACTTCTGACGCAGGCTTCTGTATTTTTGGGTTTGTACACAACTGATTTGATGAATTCTTTATTGCTTTGGTAGTGCCTCTTTTTTCTAAGTGAAGCAATGTATTGTGTTTCTTGTTACATTTTCTGCAGCTACCTGAATTGCAGGTGTTTGAAACGTGATCATTCACGAAACAGTTGACGCATAATCTGTACTGTTGTACCCATCGTAATCGTTCTGCTGCTGATAGTTGCAAAAATTTACTGCACTGATATAGTTTGTGGTCACTGTTGTTGCACGCTTTGCATGTGCTATTACCGGTTTTGCCGGCTGTGATAATTGTTGATACCACTATATGTGTAGATTTTTCCTTTGAACCGACTGCCTCCAAAGTTTGGAATTGAACTTCCGGGAATGATAAAAACTCATTTATGGTTGGCACATCCCTTGGGTTTGTCAGTGATTGCATGTATCTGATATGAGTACTTTTATCTGTCTGTGCGAGAATAGCATTTCAAGAGGATGTTGTGACACCCAAATTGTTTAGAGCGAGCAAGCATTCCTTGGTGGTGTCATGCAGAGCTTTAACAGATGATGCAGTTGATGTTCCAGACGGCTGGTTGAGTATTTTGTCCACCAAGTTAGCTACTAGAATTCTTTTGTTGTCGTAACGATCCTTTAAAGTTTTCCAGGCAGCACTATAATTTGTGTCGGATAAGGAGAATTGACAATTAAATTGGGGTATTGCGACTTTTGGTAAATGTACTGAGCTAGTATTGTCTCTTGCAGGTAGCGTCTCTCTTTTCTGCGTGTGAGCACCATTTTGTTATATTTTGTCAGCTTTAACGGAAAAATTGACCAGACTTATCTGCATTAAGTCATTTACATTGTCATATTGTTCCTAATTTAGGCCGCAAGCAGCTGGGTTGTTTAATTGATCATAAGCTTCATCATGCAGCATCTCGATTTGATCCCATAGTCTTTTGATTGTACTCATGTTTATTTCGAAATATTGTAGAGGATGGTCATCTGTATATGTTAGCCCCATTAATAACCGCCCGAGCGCGCACAGACGGGCGTGTAACTTTCGCAGTGTACTGCTTGAAGTTTCAATGTCAGGAGCTGCTTCAGTCATTGTGCATTCTCCGTTTGTGCTTTGACACGGTTAACTTCATCAGTAAACAACTTGATGTATTCGTCAACTATAGAGCTTATTTTGTCAGAATAACTATCAGCAAAATAATCTAATTTCATTGGCTCGTCATCACAAGCGTCTCGTATTTCTGTGTCTGTTGCTTGAAATTCGTCCCAAGACTCTTGCAGCTGCCGCAATCGTTCCTCAAAATAACCAACTGTTGCTTTTCTGTCGGATGAATCCCTCTTGAAGTTTCTTATGATCCTACTGGATTTCTTCACCAGTCTCTCTTTGGGCATCTAAAAGCTGTTCCATATTGGGCATGTTGAAAGTGAAGCAGGATTTTAATTTGAACTGATGTGTTGAAAATTGTTGTTTTTGGATTGGTTAATACCGGTTGCCTTGCTCAACGTATTGCGATCCCGTGCATTGTCACAGGATCACGAAATTCGGGTCAATGTTTTGACCGCTAATGTTAAACCCTTGTGAGTGGGATTGAACTGTTGCGATCCTGTGCCTTGTTACAGGATAACGTTGATCGTAATAATTTTTTGCTGAGTAGTTGCGTGTTGATTTCTTTAAAGTCCCTTATTACTGATGGGGGGAAACTTTTTAAAAGGAAATCTAAAAGCCGGGGTCACCAAAAATTTTAATGCGGTATATAAGTATAATTCAGTTCAAACACTTTAATTTGAACTGTACTAATTTTTTATTTAGGCCTTTAAGCACTTGTAACTTAAAGGTTGATGGGTGCAATAATTTAAACAAAAGAGTTTTTATTACTGAACCATATTGTAAACTTTTATTGTGATATTTATACTAAAATTATTAAAGAAAAATGCTGACAAAGTAAAAGTACAGAAATAAATTGGTGTGAAAGTGAACAATCAATTAACGTTGCTAAAGACAAAATTGCAATTAATGCAATTTTGTAATATGATATCTCTTTGTTAATATTTTTGAC
>OX637535.1:80940242-81172742 GCA_951800035.1 Linnaemya tessellans
TTGTACAAAAGTTTGGTGAGAAAAACGTGGGAGCTTATACGCAACGTATGAGTTTAAGTATGCGTAACGAGGCCTTTACTTTCAAAAATTGCCAAAGTTTTCACACTTTCCATAGAAAACACGGAAATTGGGGCTTAGTATACATATATTACATTCGTATATTACATTCTTTAAAGGCCACAAACATTTAGCATCAAATTTTTTATATAAGGCAACGAAATATTTTCTGTAAAAGAAATGGTCGTAGAATTACAAAAATAATTATGAATGCTAAATAACGTTGGTGAAAATTTTTCCTTATAGTCATGATCTATAAAATTGATTTGATGATAAATTCCGCAAACAAATTTCTCAATATGTGACGCGCAAAATAGAAAGGGACCTAAGGGTAAAAACCGGGTTTGTTCAGGAGAGCCATTTTAAAGATTTAAATACGTGTATCTTTGGTGTACCAACACTTCATAAAACGCGCATATCTCTGGGAGGGAACACTTTTGGGGAATGGGATCGGTCTCATTCGATGCTCAGATGTTGTCCACATCAAAAAATGAAGGTGAAAATTTATTTATTTTTACCCTTAGGTCCCTTTCTCTATGCGCTCTCACATACATACAAAAAATGAAACACAAGTTTTGCCATGATATCAAGACTGATGCGGAAACAATAACCTGCAAACTTCTAATTAGGCATAATATTAAATTCCTAAAAATATTTATACATGCTATACATAATTATGTATTCAACATTTCAGTGTTCTGCTTACCTCCATCAGGATTTCCGAATATGGGCCACCGAACTTCACACTGCCCCAACCTGTTACTATTGCCATTTTACCTTCCCATGTTTCGCCAATAGGCGGCATACACACAGGCCATATATACGTATTAAATATTGTTGGTCTCTCTACTTTCACCAGACCAATATCATTTTCATATGTCAGTGGATCGTAGTCAAAATGGGTCACCATATTTCCTATTAGAAAATCTCTTGCGCGAGTTTCATTCAATAGGAGAGTATTGTATTCACCCAAACGTACAAAGATTTTATCTTTTTCGACCTTATATATGCAATGAGCAGCCGTTAGGATATGACGATCGGTTACCAATGCACCACCGCACCAGACATAGGGATAACCCTCATGTATAAGTGCCGCCATCCACGGCCATTCGTCGGGTTCCGCAGGGCGTCCTCCGCTAACACGCGGAAATTGTTTAGTTGTTACACCACATCCTCGTTGTTCAGGTCGGTTGACGATTCGTGGTTCTCCCAAATTATTATTATTCACATCAGATATAATTTGTGGACTCAAACGTCCTACAAGTCGCGTAGGGCAGCAGACGCCAATGATGCTTTAAACAAGTTAACGTTGTATTAATAAGCGAAATTATGCCAAATAAAAAGTTATTTAACTGTCAATTATTACGATAGACGATTTTCGTCTTCGACATTTTGTATTACAATAAAGAAGAGAGGCCACAGTTTTCTTTAATGTAGTAAAAAATGTTGAAGGCGAGTTTCTTCAAGTGTTCTAATGCCCAGTGCTAATTATACGAAATCTGTTAAAAAAATAAGGTTTTCCTTATATAAACTTTTTGGAATGTTCTTAAGCTCTTCCAGCGATTACATTTTTATTTCCTCAGTCGTCGGAAAACGGTGTCCTTTCATGAGTCTCTTCAAACGTGGGAACGGAAAAAGTCTCAGAGACCAAATGTGATGATGACGGTGGATGAAGCATCTTAGTTTTTTTTTTAAAATTCAGGGGCCAAATTACCGCATTCGATATCGATCGAAATTTCCATACAATTTAAATACAAATTTCGTTCGATATCGAGTGCCGTAATTTGCCCCCAGTATTTTTGTAACGAACTACGCTGTCACTCGCTTCATGGCCGAAATTTCCGAAAAAATGCATGGCATGAGCCAATATGCGCACATCCCCTTCAACTTTTCTAATACTGATTCGACGATTCTCCATAACAATTTTCTTCACTTGCTCAACATGCTACAATCTTGTAGCACTTGTCAACATTAGAAATTTTTTCCGCACTTAATTCTATTTTTAACATAAAACTTCGACGGCAGAAAATAACCAAAGATACTAAACACTTTTCTAATTTTTATGACTCTCACAAAGAACCTTAGCGTACTAAATATCTGAAATTGCGAACGTGTCAAATTTAAAAATTCAACTTATTTTTTGAACAGACTTCGCACATACGTACATATGTTGATTTACCTTCCTTTTATGACACACAAATGTGATACTAATCGCCAAACATCATCCTTCAATTCCGGTAAACGACAATAAATAGCATGCCGACATGTACCTTCCTCGCCGCTGGGAGTCTGACACCCACCAAATGCACGATTTTCCTTTAAATACATACATATGTTAAATGTGAATTATAAAAGCTTATGGACAACATTTATATTTTTACATCATATTTTTAGAAGAGCCTGCAGCTTTATTTAAGACTTGCAACGAATTCAGGGGATAGATGCAATATTTTTCTCAAAAAAAAAAACTCCAAAATATATGCCGAATTTTCCTAATATTTTGTTTTTTAACTTCCAGCTAAGAAAATTTAAAATTTTTCAATAAATAGTAAAGTTATTGTAAAGTAAAGATCTCGACGTTTTGAGTTCCTAGGAAGCTTCCCTGACAAGATGTCACAATGTCTGTATGTATGTATAAATGTGTGTGCAGAAATATGTACCATCTTATAACATTTCAACGGCTGAACCGAATCAAACCGACTAGTTTGACTATATGATTTTGAGAAATATAAAAAAAAAAATTTAGACAAACTTTTTTAAAAATTACTTTTAAGCCACTGTGTCGAAAAACGACTCAACTCCTGCCAATAAAAAAACTCGTCGATCGCCAACAACCGGGTCAATATCGGTTAATGCGTTCGTGAGATATCGTCAACGAAAACATTCGAAAAAGAGATTTTTTTACTAAACTCCGAAAGAATATATCTGGTCTATTAGTATTCGAAGCAACCAAAAGGCGTTTCGAAGTGTTCTGTCAAACGTAGATTTCCTATGAATTAAAACCAAGTCGTATTTCTGAAATCAAATTGTATTTGGACGCAGTCGGAAAATTTTTTTCTTGGAAGCAGCACAGTCGCGTGGTTTTTGAATTCAAAGCTTTGCTTCCAACAACTTGCAGATTTTGCTCAAACGTCGATAGATTTGTTAATGAATAGAGAGCCTTACAATTTAAGGCAACTAGGTATAGCCACACACAAAGAGGAATCATCTAGCGAGGAATTTTTTGAAACTGACAGCTTTTATATGGCAGAGATGGAAAGCATTTTAGCTAAAATGCAGCGTGAATTAAACTCGCTTCGAGAGTCTCAAGGAAATTCTATTGGTGGATTAAGAACGAATGTACAAAAGGCCCACATACCGAAGTTTAGCAAATTGAACCCCCACTTGTGGTTTGCACAGATTGAAAGATATTTTTCGTTTTGTAACAAAACATCAGATGAAGACAAATTTGATCCTGTCACAGTTCGCCTTCAGAACGAAATACTTTTGTGTATTGAGGACTTAATAACATATGCTCCTTCTAATAACAAATTTGTCGAGCTTAAAGACAGACTTGCCTCAAAATTTTCTGAGTCATCGGAATCGAAATTGCGACGTTTACTACAAGATGAAGTCATCAGAAATATTGTCCCACATGAAACGTTTAGCTCCTGGTAGAGGTAAAGAGGCTATAATTCGCACATTATTTCTCGACCAAATGCCAGATTCTATTCGTCCTCTCTTAACGGTGTGGCAAGAAGAAAATTTGGATAAGCTAGCTGAAATGGCTGACAAAATGCTAGAGGCCAATTGCAACAACAATGTATATGCAGTATCAGCAAATTCACAACACGAAGCAAGCAATTTTATAGAAGCTGTTGCTCCCCCTACATCAATTTCGGATATGTGTGATGCTATAAGAAATTTAACGGTCAAGATCGAAAAAATGCAGATACAATTAGGTAAGGGAAATTATAATAAACAACTCTCCAGATCCAGCAGCCGGTCAAGAATGTCTCGTAATGAGGGTGGTACTCAGTTATGCTGGTACCATAAAAAATTTGACGATGCAGTCCAACATTGCAGCTCCGCTTGTACACGTTTTAATTCCAACTGGAAAACTGAGGCTGTCGTCAGTCAAAAAGCTTGGCGGCAGCAGTGATGTTAACCTCGTCAAAGATAATCGTCTATATATTTTCGATAAATCAACTAAATCTCGTTTTTTAGTTGATTCAGAATCAGTGGTATCAGTCGTACCTCCACCCTTCGTCAAAGCGTCATTAACCCTCTGGTAACCAAAATTTTTTCTGGATGAAAAAATAGTTTTTGGGGTTTGAATTTTTCTAAAAGTAAAGGATATTAGAAAAAAAATTTTTTTGCTCAGACCGCGTTTTATAGGACCAAAAACTTAGACCGCCTCTGGGCGGCTTGTGCCAAAAATATGAATGCAATTTTTTTAAGCAGCAAAATGTTTTATTAAAAAATAACAGCTTATAACAGAAAATAAAAATAATATATAACAAAACCAAAGAAGTTCAGATTTAGTTCAATTTTAATACAAAAAGGTTTTTCAAAAAAGTAAATGTTTATGAGAAAAAACGTTTGTTCCAGTTATTTTCACAACAAATCGTAGAAGCAATCCTTTGGATTAGAAAGACACAGGTTTAAGTTACACTTTCGACATACAATTTGGGTTTCGGAATTGCAACCAGCAAATTTACAAGTTTTTTGCCAGCGCGTGTAAAAGCTTTGGAAAATATTCGAATCCAACGTAACGGAGATCTGCAGGCGGTAGGAAGGATTTTTGCCCTGTACACATTTTTATAAGATCCTGGCATGGGCGCCCCGGAACTTTTGGTAGTGAAACATTCTGCATGCAAAGTACGAATGCGATCTCTGCTCGGAAGTTTGGCAGTTGGTATCGCCTATCATTAGCATCAGGTTTGTTGATTCTGAAAAGGTTTCGTGCCTGTGTAGGTCGATGCGAGTCGCACAGCGTTATTGTCTTTCCAAAGTGATAAAGAAATTTCGACTCCAGAAGCTGAGGCGCAAAACTCAGAATATCCACGTTGTTTCTTGACATAGTTGTCGGTTGGAAGCTTGCAATTCGGAATGCGATTTGAACGAATAGTCCCTAATCAATAAATTCCGTGGGATTTGAGATATACAAGGAGTGGGAATGTTGTGCAGTAGTTGCCAAAATATATTATGTGGTTTTTATAATCTGGAACATTGCGTGACAATCGAACAACCACATTTGCTGATGCTCCAAGGTCTGGTGAGCCAGCTTGCACAACATTGTCTCCTGCGCCGCAATATATCTCGAAATTATAGCAAAAGCCGTAGGAATCACATAAACAAAGAGTTTTATTCCCCATTTGTGTGGTTTATCTGGCAAATATTGTCGAAGAAAAGTCTTAATTTTCGTTGCACACATTTGTTAATCTACACATAAACGTTGAGTCATTGGACGGATTGAAACTTTTCATTGAAGTGATTCGCAATTGGTCGTACTTTATACAAAGGATCGTGATCTGCAGTATCTCTGGCGGGTAGTTTACTATTGTCATTAAAATGCAAATTACTCCGGATTTTATCAAATTTATTTCTTGGAATAGTATTTTGGATTGTTTGGAACGCATATTCGCCCCAATATGGTCGGACAGACGGGTAGCGAAAATCTGACATAAAAAATAAAATGCCAATAAATTGACGAATTTCCGAGTTGGTTGTAAAAAAGGAAGTTGTGATATCTTTTTGAGTGGCATATAAATTCGATTGTTCTACAATGTGGTCAATAATAGCGTCGCCTGAAAAATATTCGAAGCATTTGAAAGGTGTATTAAGCTTTGTAGATCTTCTCCTAGTTCGGGCTCAGAAAGTACAGAGCAGAGTTATTCAGCACTAAGTTCTTTTGGCCTCTTCAAAACCAGCGTTGACTTGCCACTACATATCGCAAACATCATCTTTCAAATCGTTACCCATGTCTTCATCGTCAGTATCGCTCTCGAAGGTCATCATATCAAAAATTTTTCCAATCTCTTCATTACAAAGTGATGACAACTTTTGTGTTTGTCGACGCTCCATGTCTGCTAACGAAAGTTTTCTATTTTACCTCTCATTATTTATCTCTTAAAATGTTGAACTTTCAAACTTACCTATTATATTTTTTTCCGAATTTTCCTAAGACCGCCTCTGGACAAACAGCTCTGCAAGATCAGTAAAAAGCTTGTTAAAAGTTTTTTTTCTCTTTTTGCTTTCTTTACACTACTAGGAACATACCAATAATTTTTTCTTTAATTCTGACCACTTTTAATATTCTTTTTGATTTTTTTAAATTTACACTGTTTCCAAAATAATTATTTGTCTGTATTTCACAACTTTCCAACTTCAAATGACAGTGATAGCTACTCAAATCATCAGCATACGTTGCAAATGTAACAAAAAATATTTTTGTACTTCCCCGAATTATACAAAATACAAAAAAGAGCAAACAGAAAATTGGAAAGCGAATAGTCGAGCAATGTATTTAGTCCATAGATGCCCAAGGTAGTAGTATTGGTGAGAGTGACGAAATAACACTGGAAGAAAACAATTTGCTATTCATTTTATTTAGTCGTCAACGAGGTTGCGACGAAAACACATGTGTGCCGGGTGTTGTCATTTTTTTCTGTTTCTTTGTTTAACAAAAGGGAAATGTAAAATTAATGAATGTAGATATTTTAGTAATACTCTTGATGAATGTATTTATTTTAGTAATACTCTTGATGAATGTATTGATATATATATATATATATATATATATATATATATATATACATACATATATATATATATATATATATATATATATATATATATATCTATAATACATACAGACATAATATATATATGCGGACTTCTGGATAATATGTTATATTTCGAAATAAAAAGATTCTTCGAAGTGTTTATAAATGTTCCCTCAATTAATCGTTGTTCAATTTGCAATCAAAAAGTAATGAAATCTTCTATGTTGATACTCTTATTAAGTTAGATAAACCCATATCTTCAATATTTTCTTTAGATTGATTTACCCATTCCTTTAACTTTTCAATAAAAATGTTCTTATAAATTTTAAATTCTTTTTCTTTTTCTTCCCCCTGCAAATAATTCATGTCTTTGTGAACATCTTCAAAATGTTTTTTTAAATTATATTTCTTAGTTTTTTTAAATGTCTTATGACAAATAAGACATTGCATGTCATCAAAAGCATTTTGTAACATAAAATACTTTTCGGCTGACATCATTAATATATCGCAATAATTTCAATTTATGTGTTCACTGACAGCAGTCTCTCTGACGATTAAAATTTAAAATAAGACACAGAAGTTCTGCAAGTGTAGTTTGTCTCTCCCATTCAACATGCTGATTTCCTATTGGTTGATTGACGATTAAACAAAAGAGCGTAATTATACGTGTGAGTTTAATTTGCTGATATCAGCCACTACTGGGCATCTATGACTTAGTCCGTCTATACGTGGTCTTGGGTATTAGAAGGTTAACACCGTCAACAATAAGACTACTCTTAATAATAAACGTTTGATTGACAATACAACAAAATTGGCAAGAACAGGCGAAATTTTTGCTGGACCAGGAAATATGTCGCCCTTCAGAAGCCCCATGGGCAGCCCATTCACATGATCGCCAAAGAAACTTATGGCTATTACCGGCATGCCCTTTTGGTCAATCTGAAGTAAAATTTCTAGGTGTTGTCATCAATTGTAGTGGTTGTCGACCGCCGGGTGCTCGTGTCACTGCCATAGTAAATTATACCAAGCCCGAAACCATATACGAACTTCGTAGGTTCCTTGGTGTCATAAATTATTCACCCCTGTCGTGAATAATTTTTCCCTCGTAATTTTTTCCCCTTTCACGTATTTGCAATCATGAATAGCTCACATGAAAAAAATCAATGAGTGTTCGAACTCACGGGCGATGTGTTAATACCATTTTGTTTATTTATTATATATTAAACCCACAAAAAACAAAGAGAATGCAAAGCAACAGACAAATGTACATACATACATTGTTATGTTTGTACATAAGCTACATACGTTGCTGTCTTGCTATCTCATTTTTATATACATATGTACGTATAACCACGTCACTATTCTTTTCGCTATGCATAAGACAAAACCGAAGATCAACATAAAACACTTTTTTAATATTACTCCAAATTAATACTCCGAATTAAAACACTTAAATCTCCGCTCGCCGATATCGGATCGCCTTAATAATCGCCTAAACTCTTCGTCGAAACCCGCACTAGCGTTTTAATCCAAAAATTAATAAAATCGGCTATGAATTTCCGGAGAAAATCGCGTGGGAAAATTATATGAAAATCGCCCAATAATCACTTTCAATACCGACTGCCAAGCAACGAACAAACAAACTCTTACACCTTACACTTGCGTATGTATTGAAACTGATAGTTTACTGCCCTAGAGGCGCGCGTATAGATGTTAACACATCAAAAAGTTCCGCATTCCGCCCTTATTTAGGGATGGCTGTAAGTGTAAAAGTGGTCTAACGTTTGGCAAGAGAGCAGTAATCGTTTAATGCCATATCAACGGTTTTAAATTGTGAAAATTTACTTTGGAAAAAATACATCTGCTCGAGAAGTTCATTTAACATTTAACGTAATTGGACTAGGGAGCAAGCTATTCTAATTTTACTCTTTACGATCAACAACAACAAAACTGACTACCGGTTTTACAACCGGTCTCATTTGAACTGGCCGAAGATGAGCATTTTTATTAGAGAATTGAGCTTAATATCTAATTACCGTATTTGCAGCGAAGACAATTTCAAGCCGTTAACCGATCATCATTGCTTCAACCCATGTTATCCTCCAAAAATGAACCTGACCGTACCCTCAAGTTTAAAAAAGAGATGTAAATTTAAATTAAAAGAAAATGAAAGTTGATGAAACAAAATGTTCATGTATGAACTTAACGCAGGTTAAAAAGAATATTGAAGAAAAGTTGTTGAAGTGTGTGAAATGGGACCAAGCTTCCATTTAATTTGGTTACAGCAAGACGCCGCAACTTGATATAAAGACTTTAGCAAGCGCAATCGTCAAATTTTATGAACACCGCTTGATTATATACTGACTAAAAATTTTACTTCTCCTCTATAAGCGTTTCAGTATTCAATAAAGCCATTCACTACTTTAGATTCAGGCTTTTGTAATAAAGTGGCAGTACCCATATACTATGTACATACACAAACATATACATACATACATACATAAATATGTATATACAACTTCTAAAGTTAAGAATTTCTCTAAATGTTACCATTTTTATTTAACGTTACTGCGTGCTGTTGACAGTTATGTTTGCATATCGTGTGTCTCATCGAAAAAGGCATATTGTCTTTTTAAATATTTTTCCGAAATTGCATTCTTTTAGTGACTCCAACACAAATTATTAAAATCACGCGTGTGTGAGCGTGATTAAAAGTATAGAACCGTGCATGATATTGCGTGATTTTTAATTCGTATAATATTCATGTTCTCAAAACAGAAGACCCATCTTTTTATTCTTTTGAATGGCTTGCGTGATTTTGCAAAATTGTTACCATCGTGTATGAAACTACGTGATTAAAAATAATGCATTCGTGACCGGGCGGGAACATGAAATTCTCCATTGAAAATATAATTAAATTTTTAGGAAAACACACAAGTTAAGATATTTGAAAGTGAAATAGCGATTAACAGGACATTTTACACCATTCGTTCTTTTGATAACGGGACTTTACCATTTTGTTATAATTTTATTCTTACTTCGTTGTATAGAGGGTTTTGTATGAGTACTTCGCTGTATACAGACTTTACAAATGCGCTTGTAAATACATATAAACTTCGCTATTTTTATAAGGGGACTTTACCATTTAGGATTTATTCTGATTTCGTTATATTGAGGAATTTTAAAAAATATTTCGCTATATAGAGACTTTTTTCCTCAGAACTTGTTCGTTACAGCTATAGTGTATTTTTGTAGAAAAAACTTTGCAATAAAGAGGTTTTTTCAAGGGCATGAAAAAAACATACGTTGTATTGAGTTCTTCGTTATAACGAAGTTCGTTATAACAATTAATTTTTCGTGTTTTTTTTTGTTATGTGGTCAATTATGCCTATATGCCTGCATTTCATTGGTTCTTACACCAAATCACACATAAAAACCACATAACAAGCAAAAAGCAATGATTTAACTCACACAATATGTCGAATAGAAGATTCTAAAAATAAATTTTTTGGCTATGTACGCACATAGTATGTACATTCCTATTTAACTATGGTAACACGTAGAAAGGCCCTCACTGACATGAGTGCACTTTGCACACCCAGAGAAAAAACCACATGAAATCAACAAAAACCACCTCAAATCAATAAAAAAACGCAACGAAAACTCGCCAAGGTGCAAAATTATAAATGTAACAACGTCCATTGTAAAAACAACTTAGATCCCATATCAAAGTTGCAGCAACTCTAACTTAAAATTGATCGTACTTATTTCAATATTGGCCATTCTCAAATTAAAGAGTGGCATTTTTAATTTAAAAGTCAGCAACCTTTAATCAAAAAATATTCTACATTATTTCCAAATATAAAAATTTTAAAATCAAAGTTAAAAATGTACGAATCAACAAAGCACATTTATATTTTAATGGTGGACGTATTTAAACCACGCACGTTCAACGTTGAATTAATAATGCTACTGCAGTAGTACAGTGGTTCATGTTGCTCATATTTGCTTATATTAACTTTGATGCTTTTAATTAAAAATGCCAATTAATTTTATTTTTTAATTAATTTAATTTTTTAAAAGTAAATTATTAAATTCATTTTATAATTACATTTTTGGTCGAATATAAGTCTTTCCGTTATTTACAGTGTAGGAATGTGTTGGAAAGCTATTAAAATAATCTATATTAAATACGTTAATTTCATCAATTTCTTTAATTATTTCATATGATTGAAAACGTTGACAAAACTCTTTTAAAACTATTGGAAAACACAAAATATATAAATTATTATATTGGTATAAAAAAAGAAAAATTTTAAATGCCTTAAAATGCGGTTCCTGAGTTGTTACAAAGTAATGAGTATTATATTTTGTACCTTTGTAAGTAACTTCTTTTACTGTAACTACTTTTGTAAAATCAATATTATTATTAAATATAATTTTTGGAAAATAAGATTCTTTAGTTATATCTAAAATTTTATGTTTTTCAAACTTGTTTTTTAAATCAAAGGGAATTTCGTTTTCTAATAAAAAATGGGCAAATTTAATACCCGATTTAATAGCTAAAGAGTAGGGTGGATTTATTCGAGATGTAATGTTTGCTAAATATTTTTTGGCTTCTTTGTGTTTTGCTTCGAAACGCATTACCCAGAGGTATCTTAATGGGCCACATTTTTTTGTTTTTTGCTTGGGTTTCAATGAGCCATAGAGTTCGATATAGTTTTTGTGGTGTTTTTCTACTAAACTTTGAAATTCTGTCAAATCTGCAATACTATATTTTGATGTTAGTACAAAGTCAATTATTTGTAACAATAGGATTAAAACGTGCCAGTGCTTATTTGAAGCGGGGATCATGTCTCCAATCATTAAGGGCAAGAAATGTGTAAAACACCAGACCTCTACAGCTGTCATATTTAAGTTGAATGACCTTAATCTATCTATATTTAAAGAAGGAGAACTATTTCCAATTTCTATTTCACCCAATTGAAACAATTTTTTTCTACAGTTTAAAATAGGCAAAGTTATTAAATCATCGGCTATTAATCCTTGTAGAATATTACAAATATCATAAATACATATTCCTTCAAATAAGTCATGCATGGTGTCAAAACAAAAATTATCTGTTACATTAAAACTTTTTAAATTATTGAAAATGCATTCACTTTTCACTCCAGTTTCTTGAAAATTCTTTGTAAGTAAGTCATTTTGGTAATTGTTTTCGTTTCTTAAATAACTTTCCAATTTAAAACAATCCGTTCTCATATCCTCCTTTGTTCTAGTACAAATACGGCAGTATCTTTTTGAATTAAAAGATTGAACAAATCCTAAAATGCTATTCATTAATCCCAAATTATCTCCTACTATTACACCTAAACCGAAGTAAACTTTGCGTGTTGAGTTTTGAGTGGTAATTTCAATACCGTTTTCTTCTAATAATTTAAGCTCTTCCACTAAATGGTAGAATGATTTTTCATTTCCACAGTCTTTTAAATTTTTAGTAGATATGAAAGCGCCATGAAATATATACTCTAATTTTGACAGTAAATATGAAGGCATAGTGGGAAAGTTAAAGTAACACCCACAAATTGAGTATGTGTGACTACCAAGTGCGTTATTAATTTGAAAATCGCCAAAGAAAGGTGTATATGGAATAACTAAGTCTGATGTAAAAAGTTGTTTTTTAGATTTAAAAATTTCTCCACTTGCAAGCTTGGTCAAATCTGAGCTGTTAAGTCCAGTTTGGGTACACTCTAAAGTTTTATCTAACAGCCCATCAATCTCGAATATTTTTTTGAATTAAAATTGCAATGGTTGAATTATAATTTCAACAGTTT
Organism: Linnaemya tessellans; assembly: GCA_951800035.1. Classification (NCBI taxonomy): domain Eukaryota; kingdom Metazoa; phylum Arthropoda; class Insecta; order Diptera; family Tachinidae; genus Linnaemya; species Linnaemya tessellans. The sequence continues at coordinate 80,952,901 of OX637535.1, forward strand.
TAGAATCCAAAGTTGTATTGTCCGAAGAGGTCTTTTCAGTTAATATTTTTTTAATTAGAATGTTTTTTGGGTACTCATAGAGACTAATACCTTTTAAGTATTTTAAAAGTTTGTATTCAGAATTGAATTCTGAAAAAGCATCTTTAACTAAACTAAGAAGAGACTCTATATCTCTTTTTACCTCACATGCTTCATGCGTTTCTAATATTCTTGAAATAGCCGATGATGTATCAGATATTAATGAAGTCATAACATTTTGAATTTCAATTACATACTTGTTTTCTAGACATAGAGTCTTTGGCATGTAAATAAAGTAATTTTTTTAGCAAATTAATCTTCAACTTCTTAATAATAACACTGAATTGGGGATTTGAATCACCATTCTTAAATAAATTGGGTTCTGCGCCATTAACTGTTTCCACTGGTATTGCTAAAGAAGAAGAAATAGCTGATTTTGGATTATCGTTTGATACACTTTGGGGTTTAATTGAATTACATGTTACATGTTGAGTGCTCAAATGTTTCCGAAAAGATGGATAGTTTGAAAATATTTGGTTACATTTATTATGTTTACAAATAAGTTTAATTAATTTTCCAGAAATAAAATGGTCAAATTTTAAATGACGTAATAATAATTCGACTTCAGCGTAATCTTTTAAGCACTTAAAGCATATATGCATTTTTATTGTTGATCTAAAATACTATTTAGAAATGTTAAAATGGATGTAATTTTTGAAGATTTAATATCGTCAAGTGTTGATATTTCAAAAAAAAATTTTGTATAAACACCCAAGATGCTTCACATGCTTGACGGTACTTAAGTGAAAATACCTGAAAAATTTTGAAGCAACTTTCAATAAATGAAGAAATTTTAAACAAAATTTTGTCAAAATAGACGTAAAATGACTTAATTGTGCTACCAGAAGGCCCCTGAACAATTATAAATGGATGAATTGTTATACCAATAGAATATGTTTATACGTTCTGCAATTTCAGCTTCGTAGTTATTGATTGATATAAGCCGAAGAACAAAACTTTCCTGTGCATCGATAATGGTTATTTTCTTTTTCAGCTTTCCTTCTTCATTTTTAAAACGTGTTGATGACTGTAAAATACTAGCGACTAGTATTGCTATTATGTAGTATTCGGTGTCTGAAAACAAAAGTAAATTTTAATTCTATTAATATGGACAAGTTCATACAATTCGCATATTTTTAAATTTATGAACGATTTTTTATAATTTTTATGCAATACATAATTACCTTTACTTACTACTGTAGATTGAGCAATAGAAAGCAGCTGTTTGCAGTAGTGATTGTGAATGTTCTCACTAAAGTATATTTTGATTTTTTCTTTCTTTCCCACTTTGTATATAACATTATATTATATAACATTATATTATATAATTATTTTATTTCTCTAATCGTAATGATTTCTAATTCTAATCGAAATTCCCAAGCTATGGTCTGAGGGTGGAATGCTGATGCTCGTGCACGCTTTGATCCCGTTAAACTGAGAAGAGTTTTGAAAAGGGTGGATTCGGATTGTGTCCCCTGATCTGTGGTGATTGTTTTTGAGCTACCAAATCGTGATATCCATGTAGACCAAAATGCGTTTGCCACTGTTTGTGCTGACATGTCCCTAAGGGGGACAGCCTCAGGTCATCTGGAGAAATGGTCGATCATTGTTAGGCAATATCTATAGCCTTGTACCAAAGACATTACAACAATATCTAAATGGATATGGTCAAAACGATTATCAGGAACATCCATTTTTTCGGAGTGAAACGATTATGTCTACAAATTTTCCCTCTTTGGCAATATATGCAATTTTTAGACCAACTGATAATTTGGTTTTTCATATTAGGCCATAAGTATTTTGTGTAGACTGGATCGAGTTGGAAACTTGTAATCGAAGATTTTGGGGACATACGGATGTAAAACACCAGTTGAAACGTCACAATGTAGTGATGTTGAACCAATCTGAATAATTTGAAGTTTTAAAGAACTTTTACCATTCGCCAAAGTTTTCCACTCTTCATCATCTTCTTGTGCTGCTTTTTTCTTTTTGGGAGTAGGACCAGCGCTCAGGGGATGACCCCTATATATGCAATGCATTGCGCCAGAAATAAAAACGAGGGGATAATATTGAGGGTACAGATTAGGAAAGGTGAGAAGATAGACAGTTTTTTTTGTAGCTATTTCAACCTTTTACTTCGCCGGCTAATTTTTTTGCTACAGGGCCGACGAAGGTGGGTGCTGTTACTCTGCTTTTTTTTTAGTTTTGATGGTGTCAGTCGCTGCCAATTATGTTCAGTGACTAGTGACTATGCCTATATCATTGAAACAGGCTGGCAACAACTAACACAACCATGAACTAATGCTGATCAGAAGAATTCAACACAATATTTCATAACTCAGCGCGGGCTCGAACTCACGACCCTCCGCTTCATAGTCTCGTGTTCTACTACTTCAGCCAATAGCACCCACGAAGTTCTTGAAGTTCACCCATGTTAATGTCTGATGGCATTAAAATTGCACTAAGACGAGAAAAAGCGCCCGCCACTGTATTGTCGAAGCCTGCCAAATAATTTATTTCAGTCGTAAACTGCGATATAAAATCGAGATGAATCAACTGTCGAGGTGAAGTCTTTTCAGGTTTTTGTGAAAACGCATAAATAATTGGTTTATGATCAGTTCTGATTACGACATCACGTGCATCTAGGAGATGTCTAAAATACTTTATGGCGTCATAAATTGCGAGTAATTTCTGGTCGTAAGTACCATAATTTGTTTCTGCGTTTGGTAATTTACGAGAACAGCTCCTATAGCAGTATCAGAAGCATCTTTGGTGAGAATAAGATCTGAGTTTGGCGCTGGATGAGCTAGCAAAACAGTTTCACTAAGACTTTGCTTATATTTTAAGAATGCATCTTCGGCTTCGAGTGCCCACGGTACCTTTCTCCTGTCGCTATTTTTTGAGTTGATAAGGAAATTGTTCAATGGCGCCTGAAGTTGAGCAGCATGTGGAATACCTCGGTGATAATCACCCTTATCGTGAATCTCCCGTGAAATTTCTTTTCCCGTGAGATAATTATTCCCCTCGAAGTGAAAAATGCTATCGTGAATCTCCCGTGAAATTTTTATAAACTATCAGTGCACAATGATTGTTGTAAACAAAAAGAACAAGCTAAGTTTAAAAACTTTTTGAATTTCAACAAAAATAAAAGAAACAAAAAATGTTTAGAGTTGGAGCATTACTTTTATTACAGGAGCAAGAAAAAAGGGAACATCGAATTGTTCGCCGGCGTTTGCGAGATGCATCTAATCCCTTGGATTTACCCGATGTCTTGTAAGTGTTCTCTTCAATAAAAATCTAATTTTAAACTAATTTTTTGTTTTAGATTTAAACAACATTACAGAGTTAATAAAGCAGCATTTTCTGGATATGGTGAATATTTCCCTGGCTTCTTACAAAAAATCATTTGCTGTTCCACCAATAATCAAATTAAGTGCCTGCTTGAGATTTTTTGCAGAGGGCGGATACCAAAAAGGAGTAGCCAGGGATTATGAAGTCGGTATGGCACAATCAACTTTTAGCGAAGTGCTGTCACAAATATTGGATGTTTTAGAGGAGAGCGTTTGTCATCAGTGGATAACTTATCCTTCCGAAGAGGAGCGTAGAGTTATTGCCCAAGACTTCTACCGTAAATATGGGATACCTGCTGTTGTGGGTTGTATTGACGGAACGCACATCAACATTGTAGTCCCAAAGGAAAATAATCATTTATTTTACAACAGGAGAGGAAATTACAGCTTAAATGTAACACTGGTAAGTTTTTTCATAAATAACTACATATGTATGTAGGTGTATATGCTTATGACTATAAATATATATATATATATATATATATATAATTAAAATTGTTTTGAAGATATGTGACCATAGAATGAGAATTAGATTTGTAGATGCCACACATCCAGGAGCATGTCACGACTCTTTTGTATGGAACACGAGCAGCTACAGAGGTATAATGGAGAAAAACTTTTTAGAAAGAGGACCCCGAGTATGGCTATTGGGTGAGTAAACAAATGCACACATGTCCATGTTGAAATAAGTTTTGTATATGAACACATTTTGTAGGCGACGCCGGATATCCCTTAGAGCCTTGGTTGTTAACACCATTTAGAAACCCAACATCGGGCTCTATGGAAGAAAAATTTAATGATGTCCATTCTAAATGCAGAAGTATTATAGAGCGAACCAACGGAGTACTAAAAGGCAGATGGAGGTGCTTGCTTGGTGCTAGGGAGCTGCACTATAAGCCAAAAAAAGCAGCTAAAATTGTAAATGTTTGTGTAGCTTTGCACAATATTTGCATACATTATAAATGTGAATACGATAGTGATATAGATCATAACGAAGATGATCCTTTAACGTTAGAATATTCTACAAATTCTGATGAAACCAATAGGTATCTAACTACTGCTCAAAGTATTCGTATTAACATTGCGAATTCATTATAAAAGTTCTTTCATTTTGTATTTGCTTTATGTTGTTGGTTTTGGTTCATTTAAAATTTAAACAAAAACAAAAAAAAAAACAAGTAAAACCGTTATATTCGACCGGGTCGAATCTTAAATACCCTCCAAATATTTAGTAAGTGAATTCAAAATGTTGAACTTGGTGGCACAGAGTTTCTTTATATAATATCGTACGTCAACGCCCACTAAAAGGGGCGGGGTTCAAAAATATACAATATCATGTTTTCCACAGACGAACGTATGGGCATTGCTAGACCGTCTTAGACTTCATAACAATTCTCTTTGGAGGGTATAAAAACTGTATTTTGGCGGAGTTGCTCTGGCAAGGGCTGTGGGGGAAACATTTCACCTTTGACATAAAACTCTAAAAATAAATGCTTGGGATAATTATATACAAAATTAAAATTTCTTTTTTTTTGATAGGGTCATTTAAAGGGCAAAGGGGGAGAGGGGTAGGGCAGAAACAGGTAGACATAAAAGTCTAAAAATAAATGCTTGGGATGATTATACACAAAATTAAAAAAATTTTTTATTTATTTTTAATAGGGTCATTTAGCGGGCAAAGGGGGAGGAGGGGGTAGGGCAGCAAAAGGCAGTCATAAAACTCTAAAGATAAATGCTTGGGATGATTATATACAAAATTAAAAAAAAAATTTTTTTTTGGCAGGGTCATTTAGGGGCCAAAGGAAGAGGTGGGGGGGGGGTGTTTGGCAGAAATCGGCAGTCATAAAACTCTAAAGATAAATGTTTGGGATGATTATATACAAAATCTAAAAAAAAATTTTTTTTGGTAGGGTCATTTAGGGGGCGAAGGGGAAGGAGGGGGTAGGGCAGAGTAGTACCAGGTTTCGTCTCAGCTTCGTCATTAAAGCTTAAAAGTGTTATTTTTAAGGAATGTAGGCTTAAGTAAAACAATTTGTTAAATTTTTATGCTATTTTTGCCTATAATAACGCCCACTGAAGTGGGCGGGGTCAAAAAATATTTTTATTTTATTTAATGGCTCAAAGTTTAAAGCGTTGGACCGTATTTGACATAAAAAGATATCATTTACTTAACAAAATAACCAAAAAACTTTAAAAATTATGTTGTTTTTTCTGGGTTGGTTTAGTTCTTCTTAGGGGAACTTTTTTCCCTCTTGCCCGATTTAGCCCATCTTCGAACTTAACCTGCTCTAAGCTTTAAAATATATTTATGCCAAATTTCAAGAGTTTAGCTCTTTTCGTTTGGACTGAATCGTGATTTCCACAGACGGACGGACGGACATGCTCAGTTCGTCTTAGATTTCATCACTGATCAAGAATATATATACTTTATGGGGTCTGAGATGGATATTTCGATGCGTTACAAACGGAATGACAAAGTGAATATACCCTCCAAATTCTTTTTTGGAGGGTATAATAAATATGTAATTAAACTAATTTTCTTTTTCTGCTTTTATAAGTATAAGCATATATATACAGTCAATTCAGTCTATTTGTTTTAAACATATGTAGGTACTTTGTAGATTTAAAGCCGTTAAATAAAATAACTAAATTCAGTAAAAAATAAGAAAAATTTAGTTAAAGCTATAAAAATATTTAAAAAATTTTTCAATTGTTTGAATTATTCTTCTCCAAGATCTTAAGTTTCATTTCTTCAATATATATTAATTTGTTGTTTTTCTCTATTTTATTTTCAACTTCCTTTAAGCGTAGTTGCTCGATCACTTCATGATGCTTCTCCGGCATTTTCAATTCTTTTGACTTCTGCTCATTGGTTTTTTCTAGTGCGCGGTATAATCTTTTCATACCAGCTCCCATTTCACAAATTTTGGAATATAACTTCTCTTGTGTTGCTACCTCTTTAGCAATAAGATCGGCAGTGCTTAATTTTTGTTGGTCTTCCATTCTTTTGCGTTTAAGAGCGTATGGCTTTTTTCCATGTGGCTCTTCATATAACATCGGGTCTTGCGGCGGCGGTGTTACCTGTTTTGAATAGCAGGGCGTGCCATTCAGAATTTCAATTGTTTCATCATGATGTGATGGTGGTATTTGTGGTTCTTTCAATAATTCATTTTTGTCAGAATTTTCTGGTTCACCGAACTTTCGGGTGTTTTCCAAACCCTCAACAGACTCCTACATTCCTATAAGGTCAAATATACACTGCTCGCTGGCTGTTAAATATTTTGCTTGGTTTGGCCCTCCTCCTGTCGCGCGTTGGTTTTTCATATTTGCGGCAGCTTTCAATCGAACATATCTTTTTTGATCGGTCCAAACCTGTTGAACAAAGTACGAACGTTTAAAATAGTATATTTTATATTCATTATAAACAACACTACCTTTTTCCATTCTGTGACATTTTTAATTGGAGGACCTGCCGTGTTTAACTCCTCTGTAAGAGACTTCCAAAATTCCGAAACTACTTCTTTTGAAAGTTTCCCAAACCCACAAGCAATAAATCTGTTATCTTGCATTTTATTTAGCATTACATCAGTTTGCACTTTATTCACTTATCTGGTCCTAAATAGTTTTTCAAAACTTTTATACATGTAAATAATTAATACAAATTAGTACTTACATGTTGATGTGTTCAATTCCCTAGCTAAAATTAATTGAAAATATCAAAGGGAGAAGTGAAAAAATTTCGAGGGAAAAAATTATTCACGATAAGGGACATTTTTATGACAAACATTTTTTCCACGTTATTACACTCGACTGAATTACACCAAAATATTTTTGATGTGTTAACATCTATACGCGTGTCTCTAGGGCAGTAAACTATGAGTTTCAATACATACGCAAGTGTAAGTGTAAGAGTTTGTTTGTTTGTTGTTGTTACTTGGCAGTCGGTATTGAAAGTGGGCAATTTTCAAATAATTTTATGACTGCCTGTTGCTGCCCTACCCCCTCCTCCCCCTTTGCCCGCTAAATGACCCTATTAAAAATAAATAAAAAATTTTTTTAATTTTGTGTATAATCATCCCAAGCATTTATTTTTAGACTTTTATGTCTACCTGTTTCTGCCCTACCCCTCTCCCCCTTTGCCCTTAAATGACCCTATCAAAAAAAAAGAAATTTTAATTTTGTATATAATTATCCCAAGCATTTATTTTTAGAGTTTTATGTCAAAGGTGAAATGTTTCCCCCACAGCCCTTGCCAGAGCAACTCCGCCAAAATACAGTTTTTATACCCTCCAAAGAGAATTGTTATGAAGTCTAAGACGGTCTAGCAATACCCATACGTTCGTCTGTGGAAAACATGATATTGTATATTTTTGAACCCCGCCCCTTTTAGTGGGCGTTGACGTACGATATTATATAAAGAAACTCTGTGCCACCAAGTTCAACATTTTGAATTCACTTACTAAATATTTGGAGGGTATTTAAGGTTCGACCCGGTCGAATATAACGGTTTTACTTGTTTTTTTTTTTGTTTTTGTTTAAATTTTAAATGAACCAAAACCAACAACATAAAGCAAATACAAAATGAAAGAACTTTTATAATGAATTCGCAATGTTAATACGAATACTTTGAGCAGTAGTTAGATACCTATTGGTTTCATCAGAATTTGTAGAATATTCTAACGTTAAAGGATCATCTTCGTTATGATCTATATCACTATCGTATTCACATTTATAATGTATGCAAATATTGTGCAAAGCTACACAAACATTTACAATTTTAGCTGCTTTTTTTGGCTTATAGTGCAGCTCCCTAGCACCAAGCAAGCACCTCCATCTGCCTTTTAGTACTCCGTTGGTTCGCTCTATAATACTTCTGCATTTAGAATGGACATCATTAAATTTTTCTTCCATAGAGCCCGATGTTGGGTTTCTAAATGGTGTTAACAACCAAGGCTCTAAGGGATATCCGGCGTCGCCTACAAAATGTGTTCATATACAAAACTTATTTCAACATGGACATGTGTGCATTTGTTTACTCACCCAATAGCCATACTCGGGGTCCTCTTTCTAAAAAGTTTTTCTCCATTATACCTCTGTAGCTGCTCGTGTTCCATACAAAAGAGTCGTGACATGCTCCTGGATGTGTGGCATCTACAAATCTAATTCTCATTCTATGGTCACATATCTTCAAAACAATTTTAATTATATATATATATATATATATATATATATTTATAGTCATAAGCATATACACCTACATACATATGTAGTTATTTATGAAAAAACTTACCAGTGTTACATTTAAGCTGTAATTTCCTCTCCTGTTGTAAAATAAATGATTATTTTCCTTTGGGACTACAATGTTGATGTGCGTTCCGTCAATACAACCCACAACAGCAGGTATCCCATATTTACGGTAGAAGTCTTGGGCAATAACTCTACGCTCCTCTTCGGAAGGATAAGTTATCCACTGATGACAAACGCTCTCCTCTAAAACATCCAATATTTGTGACAGCACTTCGCTAAAAGTTGATTGTGCCATACCGACTTCATAATCCCTGGCTACTCCTTTTTGGTATCCGCCCTCTGCAAAAAATCTCAAGCAGGCACTTAATTTGATTATTGGTGGAACAGCAAATGATTTTTTGTAAGAAGCCAGGGAAATATTCACCATATCCAGAAAATGCTGCTTTATTAACTCTGTAATGTTGTTTAAATCTAAAACAAAAAATTAGTTTAAAATTAGATTTTTATTGAAGAGAACACTTACAAGACATCGGGTAAATCCAAGGGATTAGATGCATCTCGCAAACGCCGGCGAACAATTCGATGTTCCCTTTTTTCTTGCTCCTGTAATAAAAGTAATGCTCCAACTCTAAACATTTTTTGTTTCTTTTATTTTTGTTGAAATTCAAAAAGTTTTTAAACTTAGCTTGTTCTTTTTGTTTACAACAATCATTGTGCACTGATAGTTTATAAAAATTTCACGGGAGATTCACGATAGCATTTTTCACTTCGAGGGGAATAATTATCTCACGGGAAAAGAAATTTCACGGGAGATTCACGATAAGGGTGATTATCACCGAGGTATTCCACATGCTGCTCAACTTCAGGCGCCATTGAACAATTTCCTTATCAACTCAAAAAATAGCGACAGGAGAAAGGTACCGTGGGCACTCGAAGCCGAAGATGCATTCTTAAAATATAAGCAAAGTCTTAGTGAAACTGTTTTGCTAGCTCATCCAGCGCCAAACTCAGATCTTATTCTCACCAAAGATGCTTCTGATACTGCTATAGGAGCTGTTCTCGTAAATTACCAAACGCAGAAACAAATTATGGTACTTACGACCAGAAATTACTCGCAATTTATGACGCCATAAAGTATTTTAGACATCTCCTAGATGCACGTGATGTCGTAATCAGAACTGATCATAAACCAATTATTTATGCGTTTTCACAAAAACCTGAAAAGACTTCACCTCGACAGTTGATTCATCTCGATTTTATATCGCAGTTTACGACTGAAATAAATTATTTGGCAGGCTTCGACAATACAGTGGCGGGCGCTTTTTCTCGTCTTAGTGCAATTTTAATGCCATCAGACATTAACATGGGTGAACTTCAAGAACTTCGTGGGTGCTATTGGCTGAAGTAGTAGAACACGAGACTATGAAGCGGAGGGTCGTGAGTTCGAGCCCGCGCTGAGTCATGAAATATTGTGTTGAATTCTTCTGATCAGCATTAGTTCATGGTTGTGTTAGTTGTTGCCAGCCTGTTTCAATGATAAAGGCATAGTCACTAGTCACTGAACATAATTGGCAGCGACTGACACCATCAAAACTAAAAAAAAAGCAGAGTAACAGCACCCACCTTCGTCGGCCCTGTAGCAAAAAAATTAGCCGGCGAAGTAAAAGGTTGAAATAGCTACAAAAAAAAACTGTCTATCTTCTCACCTTTCCTAATCTGTACCCTCAATATTATCCCCTCGTTTTTATTTCTGGCGCAATGCATTGCATATATAGGGGTCATCCCCTGAGCGCTGGTCCTACTCCTAAAAAGAAAAAAGCAGCACAAGAAGATGATGAAGAGTGGAAAACTTTGGCGAATGGTAAAAGTTCTTTAAAACTTCAAATTATTCAGATTGGTTCAACATCACTACATTGTGACGTTTCAACTGGTGTTTTACATCCGTATGTCCCCAAAATCTTCGATTACAAGTTTCCAACTCGATCCAGTCTACACAAAATACTTATGGCCTAATATGAAAAACCAAATTATCAGTTGGTCTAAAAATTGCATATATTGCCAAAGAGGGAAAATTTGTAGACATAATCGTTTCACTCCGAAAAAATGGATGTTCCTGATAATCGTTTTGACCATATCCATTTAGATATTGTTGTAATGTCTTTGGTACAAGGCTATAGATATTGCCTAACAATGATCGACCATTTCTCCAGATGACCTGAGGCTGTCCCCCTTAGGGACATGTCAGCACAAACAGTGGCAAACGCATTTTGGTCTACATGGATATCACGATTTGGTAGCTCAAAAACAATCACCACAGATCAGGGGACACAATCCGAATCCACCCTTTTCAAAACTCTTCTCAGTTTAACGGGATCAAAGCGTGCACGAGCATCAGCATTCCACCCTCAGACCATAGCTTGGGAATTTCGATTAGAATTAGAAATCATTACGATTAGAGAAATAAAATAATTATATAATATAATGTTATATAATATAATGTTATATACAAAGTGGGAAAGAAAGAAAAAATCAAAATATACTTTAGTGAGAACATTCACAATCACTACTGCAAACAGCTGCTTTCTATTGCTCAATCTACAGTAGTAAGTAAAGGTAATTATGTATTGCATAAAAATTATAAAAAATCGTTCATAAATTTAAAAATATGCGAATTGTATGAACTTGTCCATATTAATAGAATTAAAATTTACTTTTGTTTTCAGACACCGAATACTACATAATAGCAATACTAGTCGCTAGTATTTTACAGTCATCAACACGTTTTAAAAATGAAGAAGGAAAGCTGAAAAAGAAAATAACCATTATCGATGCACAGGAAAGTTTTGTTCTTCGGCTTATATCAATCAATAACTACGAAGCTGAAATTGCAGAACGTATAAACATATTCTATTGGTATAACAATTCATCCATTTATAATTGTTCAGGGGCCTTCTGGTAGCACAATTAAGTCATTTTACGTCTATTTTGACAAAATTTTGTTTAAAATTTCTTCATTTATTGAAAGTTGCTTCAAAATTTTTCAGGTATTTTCACTTAAGTACCGTCAAGCATGTGAAGCATCTTGGGTGTTTATACAAAATTTTTTTTTGAAATATCAACACTTGACGATATTAAATCTTCAAAAATTACATCCATTTTAACATTTCTAAATAGTATTTTAGATCAACAATAAAAATGCATATATGCTTTAAGTGCTTAAAAGATTACGCTGAAGTCGAATTATTATTACGTCATTTAAAATTTTACCATTTTATTTCTGGAAAATTAATTAAACTTATTTGTAAACATAATAAATGTAACCAAATATTTTCAAACTATCCATCTTTTCGGAAACATTTGAGCACTCAACATGTAACATGTAATTCAATTAAACCCCAAAGTGTATCAAACGATAATCCAAAATCAGCTATTTCTTCTTCTTTAGCAATACCAGTGGAAACAGTTAATGGCGCAGAACCCAATTTATTTAAGAATGGTGATTCAAATCCCCAATTCAGTGTTATTATTAAGAAGTTGAAGATTAATTTGCTAAAAAAATTACTTTATTTACATGCCAAAGACTCTATGTCTAGAAAACAAGTATGTAATTGAAATTCAAAATGTTATGACTTCATTAATATCTGATACATCATCGGCTATTTCAAGAATATTAGAAACGCATGAAGCATGTGAGGTAAAAAGAGATATAGAGTCTCTTCTTAGTTTAGTTAAAGATGCTTTTTCAGAATTCAATTCTGAATACAAACTTTTAAAATACTTAAAAGGTATTAGTCTCTATGAGTACCCAAAAAACATTCTAATTAAAAAAATATTAACTGAAAAGACCTCTTCGGACAATACAACTTTGGATTCTAAAACTGTTGAAATTATAATTCAACCATTGCAATTTTAATTCAAAAAAATATTCGAGATTGATGGGCTGTTAGATAAAACTTTAGAGTGTACCCAAACTGGACTTAACAGCTCAGATTTGACCAAGCTTGCAAGTGGAGAAATTTTTAAATCTAAAAAACAACTTTTTACATCAGACTTAGTTATTCCATATACACCTTTCTTTGGCGATTTTCAAATTAATAACGCACTTGGTAGTCACACATACTCAATTTGTGGGTGTTACTTTAACTTTCCCACTATGCCTTCATATTTACTGTCAAAATTAGAGTATATATTTCATGGCGCTTTCATATCTACTAAAAATTTAAAAGACTGTGGAAATGAAAAATCATTCTACCATTTAGTGGAAGAGCTTAAATTATTAGAAGAAAACGGTATTGAAATTACCACTCAAAACTCAACACGCAAAGTTTACTTCGGTTTAGGTGTAATAGTAGGAGATAATTTGGGATTAATGAATAGCATTTTAGGATTTGTTCAATCTTTTAATTCAAAAAGATACTGCCGTATTTGTACTAGAACAAAGGAGGATATGAGAACGGATTGTTTTAAATTGGAAAGTTATTTAAGAAACGAAAACAATTACCAAAATGACTTACTTACAAAGAATTTTCAAGAAACTGGAGTGAAAAGTGAATGCATTTTCAATAATTTAAAAAGTTTTAATGTAACAGATAATTTTTGTTTTGACACCATGCATGACTTATTTGAAGGAATATGTATTTATGATATTTGTAATATTCTACAAGGATTAATAGCCGATGATTTAATAACTTTGCCTATTTTAAACTGTAGAAAAAAATTGTTTCAATTGGGTGAAATAGAAATTGGAAATAGTTCTCCTTCTTTAAATATAGATAGATTAAGGTCATTCAACTTAAATATGACAGCTGTAGAGGTCTGGTGTTTTACACATTTCTTGCCCTTAATGATTGGAGACATGATCCCCGCTTCAAATAAGCACTGGCACGTTTTAATCCTATTGTTACAAATAATTGACTTTGTACTAACATCAAAATATAGTATTGCAGATTTGACAGAATTTCAAAGTTTAGTAGAAAAACACCACAAAAACTATATCGAACTCTATGGCTCATTGAAACCCAAGCAAAAAACAAAAAAATGTGGCCCATTAAGATACCTCTGGGTAATGCGTTTCGAAGCAAAACACAAAGAAGCCAAAAAATATTTAGCAAACATTACATCTCGAATAAATCCACCCTACTCTTTAGCTATTAAATCGGGTATTAAATTTGCCCATTTTTTATTAGAAAACGAAATTCCCTTTGATTTAAAAAACAAGTTTGAAAAACATAAAATTTTAGATATAACTAAAGAATCTTATTTTCCAAAAATTATATTTAATAATAATATTGATTTTACAAAAGTAGTTACAGTAAAAGAAGTTACTTACAAAGGTACAAAATATAATACTCATTACTTTGTAACAACTCAGGAACCGCATTTTAAGGCATTTAAAATTTTTCTTTTTTTATACCAATATAATAATTTATATATTTTGTGTTTTCCAATAGTTTTAAAAGAGTTTTGTCAACGTTTTCAATCATATGAAATAATTAAAGAAATTGATGAAATTAACGTATTTAATATAGATTATTTTAATAGCTTTCCAACACATTCCTACACTGTAAATAACGGAAAGACTTATATTCGACCAAAAATGTAATTATAAAATGAATTTAATAATTTACTTTTAAAAAATTAAATTAATTAAAAAATAAAATTAATTGGCATTTTTAATTAAAAGCATCAAAGTTAATATAAGCAAATATGAGCAACATGAACCACTGTACTACTGCAGTAGCATTATTAATTCAACGTTGAACGTGCGTGGTTTAAATACGTCCACCATTAAAATATATGTAAATGTGCTTTGTTGATTCGTACATTTTTAACTTTGATTTTAAAATTTTTATATTTGGAAATAATGTAGAATATTTTTTGATTAAAGGTTGCTGACTTTTAAATTAAAAATGCCACTCTTTAATTTGAGAATGGCCAATATTGAAATAAGTACGATCAATTTTAAGTTAGAGTTGCTGCAACTTTGATATGGGATCTAAGTTGTTTTTACAATGGACGTTGTTACATTTATAATTTTGCACCTTGGCGAGTTTTCGTTGCGTTTTTTTATTGATTTGAGGTGGTTTTTGTTGATTTCATGTGGTTTTTTCTCTGGGTGTGCAAAGTGCACTCATGTCAGTGAGGGCCTTTCTACGTGTTACCATAGTTAAATAGGAATGTACATACTATGTGCGTACATAGCCAAAAAATTTATTTTTAGAATCTTCTATTCGACATATTGTGTGAGTTAAATCATTGCTTTTTGCTTGTTATGTGGTTTTTATGTGTGATTTGGTGTAAAAACCAATGAAATGCAGGCATATAGGCATAATTGACCACATAACAAAAAAAAACACGAAAAATTAATTGTTATAACGAACTTCGTTATAACGAAGAACTCAATACAACGTATGTTTTTTTCATGCCCTTGAAAAAACCTCTTTATTGCAAAGTTTTTTCTACAAAAATACACTATAGCTGTAACGAACAAGTTCTGAGGAAAAAAGTCTCTATATAGCGAAATATTTTTTAAAATTCCTCAATATAACGAAATCAGAATAAATCCTAAATGGTAAAGTCCCCTTATAAAAATAGCGAAGTTTATATGTATTTACAAGCGCATTTGTAAAGTCTGTATACAGCGAAGTACTCATACAAAACCCTCTATACAACGAAGTAAGAATAAAATTATAACAAAATGGTAAAGTCCCGTTATCAAAAGAACGAATGGTGTAAAATGTCCTGTTAATCGCTATTTCACTTTCAAATATCTTAACTTGTGTGTTTTCCTAAAAATTTAATTATATTTTCAATGGAGAATTTCATGTTCCCGCCCGGTCACGAATGCATTATTTTTAATCACGTAGTTTCATACACGATGGTAACAATTTTGCAAAATCACGCAAGCCATTCAAAAGAATAAAAAGATGGGTCTTCTGTTTTGAGAACATGAATATTATACGAATTAAAAATCACGCAATATCATGCACGGTTCTATACTTTTAATCACGCTCACACACGCGTGATTTTAATAATTTGTGTTGGAGTCACTAAAAGAATGCAATTTCGGAAAAATATTTAAAAAGACAATATGCCTTTTTCGATGAGACACACGATATGCAAACATAACTGTCAACAGCACGCAGTAACGTTAAATAAAAATGGTAACATTTAGAGAAATTCTTAACTTTAGAAGTTGTATATACATATTTATGTATGTATGTATATGTTTGTGTATGTACATAGTATATGGGTACTGCCACTTTATTACAAAAGCCTGAATCTAAAGTAGTGAATGGCTTTATTGAATACTGAAACGCTTATAGAGGAGAAGTAAAATTTTTAGTCAGTATATAATCAAGCGGTGTTCATAAAATTAGACGATTGCGCTTGCTAAAGTCTTTATATCAAGTTGCGGCGTCTTGCTGTAACCAAATTAAATGGAAGCTTGGTCCCATTTCACACACTTCAACAACTTTTCTTCAATATTCTTTTTAACCTGCGTTAAGTTCATACATGAACATTTTGTTTCATCAACTTTCATTTTCTTTTAATTTAAATTTACATCTCTTTTTTAAACTTGAGGGTACGGTCAGGTTCATTTTTGGAGGATAACATGGGTTGAAGCAATGATGATCGGTTAACGGCTTGAAATTGTCTTCGCTGCAAATACGGTAATTAGATATTAAGCTCAATTCTCTAATAAAAATGCTCATCTTCGGCCAGTTCAAATGAGACCGGTTGTAAAACCGGTAGTCAGTTTTGTTGTTGTTGATCGTAAAGAGTAAAATTAGAATAGCTTGCTCCCTAGTCCAATTACGTTAAATGTTAAATGAACTTCTCGAGCAGATGTATTTTTTTCCAAAGCAAATTTTCACAATTTAAAACCGTTGATATGGCATTAAACGATTACTGCTCTCTTGCCAAACGTTAGACCACTTTTACACTTACAGCCATCCCTAAATAAGGGCGGAATGCGGACCTTTTTGATGTGTTAACATCTATACGCGCGCCTTTAGGGCAGTAAACTATCAGTTTCAATACATACGCAAGTGTAAGGTGTAAGAGTTTGTTTGTTCGTTGCTTGGCAGTCGGTATTGAAAGTGATTATTGGGCGATTTTCATATAATTTTCCCACGCGATTTTCTCCGGAAATTCATAGCCGATTTTATTAATTTTTGGATTAAAACGCTAGTGCGGGTTTCGTTAGAGTTAGAGTTTAGGCCAAAAATTAAGGCGATCCGATATCGGCGAGCGGAGATTTAAGTGTTTTAATTCGGAGTATTAATTTGGAGTAATATTAAAAAAGTGTTTTATGTTGATCTTCGGTTTTGTCTTATGCATAGCAAAGAGAATAGTGACGTGGTTATACGTACATATGTATATAAAAATGAGATAGAAAGACAGCAACGTATGTAGCTTATGTACAAACATAACAATGTATGTATGTACATTTGTCTGTTGCTTTGCATTCTCTTTGTTTTTTGTGGTTTTAATATAAAATAAATAAACAAAAAGGTGTTAACACATCGCCCGTGAGTTCGAACACTCATTGATTTTTTTTCCGCAGAGCTTTAACGCTGAAATGCCATACCTAAACAAAAGCGGCAACGTTATGTCAAAACGATAAAAACGCTATCAAACAAACAAATAAAACAACCCTGATTATTTTAACAGCTGGACGGACGACATTTGCGATTTTGTTATTGAAATTTTGTACAAACTACAAACGTTCATACATATGTATAATCATATTGGAAATACTTTCTTACCTTCATTTTCTAATACGAAGTGCACAAATTTTTTCTTTTATTATTTATTTCACTTTCCTATATTTTTGCTTTTTTTGTTTGTTTACAATTGTTTTCTTTTGCAACTAACTTCATTGTGACACGCGCTGTCAAAATCGAATTTTCCAACAGCAAAGCGTTGCCGTTGCGTTGCCGCCGCGTTATTTCGGTATGCTCCATACAAAATGTATGGACATGAGAGCTTTTGACAGCTAAAAAATTCTTGCCGCTTTTGTTTAGGAATGGCAGTTACGAAATGGAGTTTCCGAAGTCTTGAGTTTGTAGGAGAGTAGGCAAAGAGCAATGGGGGTGAGTACAGACTCTAATGTTTTCTAAAAGTTGCGCTGAACTTCGTTCGTCGCTTGTACACATGGATCTGTCTTTTGTTGTGGTTTAACATAAAGTGAAGAAAATCCACAAGACTTTATCAAAGCAAAATTTGTGAGTGTGAAAGGGCTCTAGTGAATAAAAATTTCAAAACCAACCATAGTTATCGATCCGAGTATCTATAGCTCTCGTATACATCACATTTAACATAATTGTAACACTTGATTCACATGTATATACATATGTATGTTTACAGATTACTAAAATAAATTTCTAAGAAACAATTTGTAATCTTATATATTGTAATTGGAAAATTTAGAAATTTGTTAGAAAAAATATCAAAACAAATCAATGGTTAAAATAAAATAGTTATTCCGTTAATTAATTCGAGACGATATTGTGAAATTATGTGCTCGTGCTAATGCAGTTACAGACTTATGTGAGCATGAATAAACCAATTTTTGTAAGTAAGCAATCAGTTACTATCACATTTCTAGCTTTTTAGTTATTTAAAACAAAACATTGTCATGTACATATGTACATACATATATAATGAATTATTATGACACAAGCGAATTGAAATGAATTAGCATCAATTAAAAGCAAATGCTTCCAATGAAATATTTCCCCCTTTACTTATTATTCTGTATTTATAGCTCGTCATTTGATTTGAACAGCCATACCTAAATACGAGCGGAAAGCGGAACGTTTTTTCCCGCTGAGCTTTAACGCTGAAATGCCATACCTAAACAAAAGCGGCAACGTCATGTCAAAAAACAATAAAAACAGAGTTATCACACAAACAAATTAAACAACCCTGATTATTTTAACAGCTGGACGGACGACATTTGTGATTTTGTTATTGAAATTTTGTACAAATTACAAACGTATATTTTCTTATCTCCATTTTCTAATTCGAAGTGCACAAATTTGTTCTTTTATTATTTATTTCACTTTTGTAAATTTTTGCTTTTTTTCTGTGGTTACAATTGTTTTCTTTTGCAACTAACTTCATTAAAAAACGCTCTGTCAAAATCGGATTTTCCAATAGCAAAGCGTTGCCGCCGCGTTATTTCGATATGCTTCATACAAAATGTATGGACATGAGAACTTTTGACAGTTAAAAAACGATTGCCGCCCGTATTTAGGTATGGCTGTAAGAAGAAAAAAACTCACTTGTAGTTCTCCGCCAGCAATTGATTGTCTCTTACTCAAATTGTGACGTGTGGCATTTGGTGTTTGATAACTATTTTCATTGACAGCACCAGTAGCACCGTTGGCTTCTATACTCCAGTGCAATTCATAATTATCTGTTAAATCAAGTAAATCTGTAATTTGATTAAAAAAGAAAACAATAACATGTTAATTATTATCTATTATAACATTTTTTACATATTTTTGTTGTGGCACGAACAACTTTAGTTATTATTTTATCTGACTAACATATGTACATACATACATACACATGTACGAGTATTAGAGTTAAGAATAATCCGATTAATCGATCGAACAAAACCAAACTCTTATTCGAATAATTTTAAGATGACGATTTTCGAATAACCAATAACAATTTTCTTATTAGAAATTTAAATAAAAGCTTAGAGTTTGATTTATTCCCATAAGTTTTTAATGATTTTTTTTAAATGTTTATAGTTGTATTTAAAAAGATAATACGTATCGGGTGGGCTATCTATCGGTTTAATTTTCAACCACCGGTCATTTCCAATCTGGAAATACTTACATCTATTCTTTCACAAGACTCAGTATATTGTCTCCGCTGAACGAAAGGAATCGATTTACGCTTGAGTAACGTTGGTATTTACTTGAAGTTTATTTCCAAAACAAAGAGAATTGATCGAAATTGCACGAAAATGTCGTACAAAATTTGGTCGCAGAGAAGGACCAAGTCAACTCGTCATTGTTCGCAAAAATTGAAAATTTCACGCACCAGTTTACATCGAATATTGCGAAAAGATCTCGGTATGACGCCTTACAAAGCTCAATTGGCTCAAGAGTTGAAGCCTAACCGGAACAATTATACTTCACAACAATAAAAATAATTTGGCAAAGTTTTTATTTTATTGCATTTTTAGATTTAAACTTTTAAGTAGCCCACCCAATACATAAATTACTTCTCTACAAGTATTGAAATCAATACGCATACATCACTTCAAAGTGGTCTAATTTATTCAATTTTTTTTAACTCGGACCAGCATTCAGGGGATGACCCCTACATTTGCAGTGCATTGTGCCGGAACTTGAAAGGAGGGGACAAATGAAGAAAGATGAGAAGACAGAGACTTTTTTGTAGCTGTTAGAACCTTTTTACTTCGCCAGCTAATTTTTTGCTACAAGGCCGACGAGGAAGAGTGCTGTTCCTCTGCTCTTTTAGTACATGATTGTGCCAGTCGCTGCCAGTACCCTCCGCTTCTTAGTCTCGCGTTAACTACTTCAGCCATCAGCACTCTCAATTTGTAAAGGTATTCCTCACGAAAGTTCTCAGTACACTTATCTTTTATATATGTGTGTTGAATACAAAATCCGTTAATTAGTTTTGTGAGCGTACATATAAAACATTGCATCCGACTATCATATTCCATGCATACCTACCTATTTTTTTCATATAAAGTTTGACAATTGTGTAAAATGAAATGAGGATCAACTGTGAGTATGCCCTGATTTATGTATGTGTTTCGGCTTAAGGTTTGGCAGCGTAAAGCTCTTATATATATTAAATATGTGTGGACTGTTTTTTTATAGATTTCCATTTAATTTTGTAGCTTAGCGTCCCACTCATATATATATATATATATATATATATATATATATATATATATATATATACATATATATATATATATATATATATATATATATATATATAGGTACATATGTTTATAAATAAATTTCACTTAAAATAGAATTGTGACAATATGTCAAATAAAAATTTCACAACAGTTTAATTTAGATTTTATTTTTAATTTTGCCTTATAAATACTTTTCTTGTTATCCAATGGATTTCTAATTGTATAAAGGTGTGTAGAAAAATAAAATAGATTCATACCGAATATAATTTATTTGTTGGGTTAGTTTTGTAAGAGTTTCAGGGCCTACTATGCTTATTCTGTTGTGATTTTTGAAAATAGTTTGTAATTTACAAATAGTGAATTCTCAGATGGTTTTCAGAAGTATGTGCATAGATAAGGGGTTTTAAACTTTTCAAAACTCTGGTTAAAGTCTACTGATGATTTGGTAAAGCACCAATGAAATGCATATAGACATTGCTTGACCACCAACAAATAAATTTCATTGTTAAAATTCGTTTTTGCTTTTTTTTAAATTAAACCCTTTTTTTCTTAAATACCCTTTTTATGACACTTTTTCGAAATTTTCAACGGCAACCTGGTATCCATACACAAATACTGCTCATGCTCATGTAATGAGAATGTGTTGGTATATTTGAAATTTTGTGTTTATGAACATACATATGTAAATATGTGCAGTATGAAAAATCAAAATGGTTTTGTCCCGGTTCGCACTATGAAATTTTCTTTCATGAAATTTCTCTTTTAAAATTAAAAATAATGGTACAGCCAACTTCATGTTGACAATTACAGTCCAACATAAATTACGACGCAAAGCGTTGTATGACTGTCAAAATTTCTCATGCCCATACAAAATGTATGAGACCAACCGAAATAACGCGGCGCCAACGCTTTGCAATTGGAAAATCCAATTTTGACAGCGCGTAAAGAAGTGAAGTTTGTTGCAGAAGCACTCTTGTTTACTTTGTTGAAGTGTTAAGTGATGTAACTTTAGCTACTTTTAGGTCAATTTAGCGTGTTCATCTCTATTTCTTATTTCTAATTAGAGTTTTTATCAATCAAAGTGAGTAAACATTACTGATTATGGGGCAACGTTAACGCTCTAATTTAGGTTACTCATTTCAGCGTAAAAGCTAAGCGCTAAATTACGTTGCGCTTTGCGTCGTAATTTAGGTTGGACTGTTACGAATTACAATACAAAACAAAATTTCAGTGAACATGAAAGTGTGTACCCGACACCATTCTGTGCCCAATTTTAAAACAGAGTTTTAAAATTGGGCACAGAAATGTGTTAAAGGAACTCTTTTGTTTTTATGCTGATGGAACGTTGTCTCAGCCATGCTCCTTCCAACACATTTTAAACAACCGTATTAAAATAAATTATTTTCTTATTTACTTAAGCCAAATACAATACAAGTTTTATTAAGAACAAAAATAGAGTTTTTATTTATTAAATACTTGGAAGGTATTTAAGATTCGACCCGGTCGAATATAACTTTCGTGCTTGCTTGTTAAAAAAATATTAGCTCTTTCATTTCTAATTTTTTTTTTGTTTTATACGTATTTGCTATTACTTTTGATTTTATTTGTAATTGTTCTACATGAATTGCTTATATTTTTGTTAAATAATATTTTTATTCGTTATTCTCATCGATTAATCGAATAATTTTACCAGATTCAATCGTTTGATCGAACAAAGAAAAACAATTATTTGAATCATATATTCGAATAATTGACAACTCTAACGAGTATATGAGTATATACATAACTTTACGCATGAAATGCGTACATATTATTTTAAACAATTATTAAACAAATATAACAAAACGTCTTAGCTTATGCCTGAGCTTTAAAAAATCATATTAAGAAATAGCATAGCAACCTTCGAAAACAAACAAATTCTTTTTAATATGAATCTGTTTTATTTTCCTACAACAAACAACAAAAATCAAGCCGATTGCCGCTAACCGGATCAAAATCATTGATGCGTTCGTGAGTTATTGTGAATGAAAAAAAATCGCAACAAGTGACTTTTTTTCGAAAAACTAAACAATACCTCTAATTATGTATGGATCGTTTCATTCATTCAAAATTTATAGAAGTTTCAAAATTGAAATAAAAGTGTTTTATCAAACTCTTATTACACTTTTGAAATCGAGAAGCTTAAAAGCATAGAACAGCGCAACAAACCACGTTGCGATAGCTTTGTTGTTAAAATTGGGGGCTAGTTGAAGGAGTGGCCTTTAGGGTAAACCCGTTTCCATAGTTTTCTAAAATATACTCTAAGAAATTGAAAATTTTAAAAAAATTGGGAAGTTACTGGTTTTATCACTTTTGAAAAGTCTCGACGTTTTCAGTTCCTATGAAGCTTTCCTGAGAGGGTGCCACCAAATGTAGGTAAGCACGTGACGCGCTTACAACTTTTAAACAAACGAATTAGTCATTGACTCTCAAAAGCCACGTCGATCGTCACTAACCGGGTCAAAATCGGTTGATCGTGAACGCAGAAATTCGAAAGAAGTGATTTCTTTAAAAAACTTGAGTAACTTCTTCCAGATTTTATCCAAATTCTATCAATTACGTTGGATTTGTCGTAAAACCCATAAAATAGCAGAGCTTAATGTTGAACATATGGATTTCTGAAAATCTTGTTGAAATTAACTTTCATATGGTTATTCCCATGAACAAATATCACATGATATTACAGGCTAAAGTTTATGGGAGTGCTTACGAAAGAAGTGAAAGGGTACTCTTCATTAATTGATGTCAAACAGACAGTTGCGGTCAATGCCCTAACCTTTTATGAAAGAAGGTCATGTATTGTTATAGATTGTGTTATATGTATAGCTAAATCAATTTAATGCTCAAAACAAATCAACGTCATGTTGGTGCCATGTTGAAAACAAACGTAGATTTCTAGGACCGGAACATCTCTTTTGCAACTCACGTCAATATGTCAAAAAGCAGAATCATTGGCAACACCTTCCTGGTCTAAGGCAAGCAAAACAATTGTTTACGTTATCTCAAAAATAACTGGCAGTTGACAAAAATGACTTTAGGCTGTCTTGGAACAGGACACGGTTTCAAAATTTTTTTTTCTGATAAACTAAGCCAGAAAGTAAGTGTTAGAGTTGTGCTCTTCAGCTCAGTGAGCTGACCGCTCATTTTAGCTCAGCTCAGTTTACTGAGCTAGTTCATTTAATAGCACAGTAGCTCAGTAGCTCAGTTATAATACAACATGGGTGAGTAAAGACGTTCTAACCATATTTTTAAAAGATGTTAAAAACTATAAGATAACTTTTTGAAGAGGTATAGTATGGACTAAATATATATATATATATATATATATATATATATATATATATACATATGTCTGCTCACGATTCAGCAACTGGAGGTCGTATTTAGAGGAAGGTTTGGGGCGTACGATCAGCCCGGAGAATATTATTCCGACCATGCTGGAATCCTTATTGAATTGGACCAGCGTGTGTAGTTTTGTACAGCTTGTTCTCATAGAACTTCGCAGATTAGCACAGATTCGTAGGAGAGTTAGTACATCTTAGGATTCGTTAGCAACCGACGATTAAATATACGCATCAGTTCCGAACCTCCTTACCTAGGAACTAAGGAGGACGTAGGAATAATACTGATAATACTACCCACCCTGATGAAATGCCAAAGCTGTCCCAGGGTAGTGCTAGTGAAGTTGTCGTGGGGCCACTATTGATAGTTGCTATCATTACGTCCATAAAAAAAAAAAAATATATATATATATACATATATATATATATACATATATATATATATATATATATATATATATATATATATATATATATATATATATATATATATATAGGCAAGGCTACGAAAAATGAAACCACATAGATTTTTTTTTTCTGTCACAAAGCCCAAAACTTTTTTTACATATGAAACGTCAAATATGTATAGAATATGGCCGCATTATATGCCAGTGCATAATTTGTGTCTGCTTTGACATTTTACATTATTTTCGTAAGTGCACGTGCAAGGCGTAGTTGGAAAGTATAGAAATGTCGGCGAAAAGTGTAAATTTTGTCGTTATTATACCCTTCACAAAAAAGTGAAAGGATATCTATAGGTTTGTCATTCCGTGTGTAATTTCTTCGATATCAATATGGGACCCCATAAAGTATATATATTCTGGATCCTTATGAATAGCTATGACGATTGAGCGATTTCCGTCTGTCCGTCCGTCTGTACGTGAAATCGGTTTTCCCAAGCCCCCAGAAGAGCTGGAGACTTCGTTCTTTTACCGTTGGATTGGAAATGAACTTAAATAGAGTGGTATTGAAATTCAGAAAGATCCGTTGTATCTACGGTTCCAGAGCTGGGAAGCTTACACCTATTTCTCGAAGCAAAATTTATACCAAATATCAATTCTTTATTTTAATGTTTGTAAATTAAACCTATTTCGTGCTTTGGAAAGCCTCAATGGTCTATTGAAAATTAAAAAAATTTAAAATTTTTATCCAGGGATGGGAAATAAAAATTTTTGTAGTACATGTAGTAACTAAAATTGTTAAAAATTTCAAGTGTTTCTTCAACCCTAACTTGGGCACTATTTACATATATAAATATTAAATTTTTAAAATAGCTACAATTTTAACATTTTCGGTTCTATGGAATTACGACTTGGGCTCAGTGGATATTTTTTGATGTTTTTTACGGGCGATGTGTTAACACCTTTTTGTTTATTTATTTTATATTAAACCCACAAAAAACAAAGAGAATGCAAAGCAACAGACAAATGTACATACATACATTGTTATGTTCGTACATAAGCTACATACGTTGCTGTCTTGCTATCTCATTTTTATATACTATGTACGTATAACCACGTCACTATTCTCTTTGCTATGCATAAGACAAAACCGAAGATCAACATAAAACACTTTTTTAATATTACTCCAAATTAATACTCCGAATTAAAACACTTAAATCTTCGCTCGCCGATATCGGATCGCCTTAATTTTTGGCCTAAACTCTTCGTCGAAACCCGCACTAGCGTTTTAATCCAAAAATTAATAAAATCGGCTATGAATTTTCGGAGAAAATCGCGTGGGAAAATTATATGAAAATCGCCCAATAATCACTATCAATACCGACTGCCAAGCAACGAACAAACACATACTCTTGCATCTTACACCTTATACTTGCGTATGTATTGAAACTGATAGTTTACTGCCCTAGAGGCGCGCCTATAGATGTTAACACATCAAAAATCGTACCGTCATGGTATGAAAAGTACATTTTATTTAGTTAATTGGTACAAAATCAAAATAGCCCTTTTCCATCCCTGAAGTCAACTCTTGCTTGCATAAATACTTGAATAAAACATGTTCGATTACCAGACGGACAATTAAGCAAACGATGCCGATATGATTCTGTTTTCATTCAACAATCTCTTTTGCAGCGTTGTCAAAAGAGAATAAAAACTTTCATGTATGATGTCAGTAAAAGATGTTCGATCTCGAGTCGTCTCACACATACTTGTATAAAGCGTTCATCACTTCTTTGTATCGTTCTATTAGAAACATAAAAAAATCATTTATGTACATGTATATGAAATGTACACAAGTTCACTTGTTTATTGTGCGGATCATTCAAATTTTAAAATATGTACAGTCGAATCCGCTTTAGCGCAACACACCTTATTGAAAAAAATCGGATTATTGAAAGCGATGCAAGTCCCCGCACTGATTTTAAACGCAGCTAGTCTTATTCACTTCGCTTTAGCGAAAAATCGCTTTATTGAAAATATCGTATTACTGTAAAACCAAAAGCTAGCCCACAACTACGTTTTGTATGAAACTTACTTCGCTTTAGTGAAAAAATAAACCAACTAACGTCGGTTTTCTTACTAATTAAAACTACTTTTTAATTCAGGAAAAACAAAATTGGTATCTAATATTAAAACAAATCAAAAATTCCATTCCAGGGTTGGACAAATGAAACATTTTATGGTATATGAAAGTGACCAAAAAGTTAACAAATTTTAATTTTTTGTCAAGTAAAACTGCCTTACACCTCACTAAGAATTGCATTGGTAAAAAAATAAAAATTCGCTTCCAGAGTTGGAAAATCGAAATATTTCTGATACATAAAAGTACCCACATAAATGCCAAATTTTGTGTTTTTAGTGAATAAAACCTATTTTATATTTCAGAAAATTTTAAATTGGTAATAAAATATTAAAAATTCAGTTTCAGGGTTGGAAAATCGAAATTTTTTGGAACATAAAAGTACCCATATAAATTCCATATTTTTTTTTTTAGTGAGTTAAACCTATTTTATACTTCGCTAAGAATTAAATTGGTATTAAAAATTTTAAAAATTCAAAATTTTGTTCCAGGGTTGGAAAATCGAAATCTTTAGTACATAAAAGTAGTCATATACGATCCTCATTTTGGTTCTTCATGAATGAAATCTTTTTTATACTTCGGGAAGAGCTAAATTGGTATTAAAAACCAAAAAAAATTATATCGACATTTCTGATTCATAAAAGTAACCATATAATTTGTTATTTTATGTTTTTATGATGAATTATACTTACTTTATATATCAGGAAGAAATAAATTGGTATTAAAAACAAAAAAAATCTAAAAGACTTTTCTACGGTTGGACAATTAGAACTTTTTGGGGTACATGAAACGGATTTTTTCTTTTTCTTTGTAATTTAAACATATTTAATATTAAAAAAAAAAAATATTCTTAATATTTCAATCTTAATATAAATTAATAAAATAGAATTTGAACAAATTCATTTATTAATAAAATAATAAAAAATGGTTTGCAGTCTTGCAGATTCGAACTTAAGCCCGTTGATAAAATTAACAATTTACATATTTAATATTTTTGAAAGACGTTCAGAGGTATTAGAAGTAAGAAGAGCCAAACATTTAGCTTCCTAACCAAAAAATTTAAACGTTGTCTTAAATATAGAAGTAACTGATAACATCATTTTGTTTTTTTTATTATTTTTTTAATTAAAACTACTTTCTGTTTTAGCAAGAAAGAAAGAAGAATTACATCTATGAAGGGTATTTAAGATTCGGCACAGCCGAATATAGCACTTTTACTTGTTTTTTTGTACTTTAGGCAGATGATTACTTTTTGTGTATAAAGCTTGGCTTTTGGACCAATTAGGGTTTTTATAAAATGTTTTTTTATGCATTAACTAATTAGAAAAGAGGTTGGATGAGCTGATTTCTTTTGAATATTTTTGAAGTACTTTCATAATCAATTCTTAAATGAAGCATTATTTGCATATAGCAGGGTATTTTTGCAAAAAAAAACATTGCGTGACATTACTGACGGATTTTTTTTTATTTTTTGCTTAATAATTTGGTATTTAATTGCTAGACTACGATTCCTGGTGCACAAGGAGACAAGCGTTATGTTGAAAAGCTAAAAGAAAGCAACAAATACAAGCAGTGTGGCCATATTAGCTCTTTTGGAGCTAAATTTAGTTTTATATTTTAATGTTTAACTCGAAATATTTCATTTAGCTCTTAGGTTTTTTTCAGCCTTTTCTAGCTTTTATTTTAACTTCAATTTCGTGTAATTTATTTCTATTTCAAAATAAAAAAACAATTTATCTGAATAAATATATGTGCGTTAACCATATAAAGTAGTAAGATCTGGCTACACAGAAACAATCTCTGCGGCAGATTTGATCTACAATCTAGGTAGATTCAACATCATAATGTAATACGTATACAGGTGGCCGCATAAGGGCGACATATACAACATAACATCAAACAGGTAAAAGTGCTATATTCGGCTGTGCCGAATCTTAAATACCCTTCACAGATGTAATTCTTCTTTCTTTCTTGCTAAAACAGAAAGAAGTTTTAATTAAAAAAATAATTAAAAAAAAACAAAATGATGTTATCAGTTGCTTCTATATTTAAGACAATGCATAAATTTTTTGGTTAGGAAGCTAAATGTTTGGCTCTTCTTACTTCTAATACCTCTGAGCGTCTTCCAAAAATATCATATATGTTTAATTTACAAACAAAAAGAAAAAATCAGTTTCATGTACTCCAAAAGGTTCTAATTGTCCAACCGTAGAATAGTCTTTTAGATTTTTAGGTTTTTAATACCAATTTATTTCTTCCTGATATATAAAGTAGATATAATTCATCAAAAAAATCAAAAATAACAGATTATATCGTTACTTTTTTGAATCAGAAAATGTCGATATTCCAACCCTGAGTTTGGATTTTAGATCTTTTTGGTTTTTAATACCAAATTAACTCTTCCCGAAGTATAATAAAGATTTTATTCACACACAACCAAAATAAGGAAGTTATATGGCTACTTTTATGTACTAAAAAATTTCGATTTTCCAACTCTGGAACCGAATTTTTAATACCAAATTCATTCTTCCTGAAGTATAAAATAGGTTTAATTCACTAATAAAACAAAGTTTTCAATTTATGTGGGTACTTTTATGTACCAGAAATATTTCGATTTTCCAACTCTGGAAGCGAATTTTTATTTTTTTACCAATGCAATTTTTAGTGAATTTTTAAACTTTTTGGTCACTATCATGTACCATAAAATATTTCATTTGTCCAACCCTGGAATAGAAATTTTGACTTTTTAAGATTTTAATACCAATTTTGTTCTTCCTGAATTATAAAATAGTTTTAATTAGCAAAAACAACGTCAATTGCCTCTTTTGTTACTTTTATGAATGAAGAATATTTCTATTTCGCAACCGTGGAAACGAAATTTTATTTTATTTTTTTGTTTTTTTTTTTTACCAATGCAATTCTGAATAATGAGGTTCATGCAACTCTTAATAATGAGGTTTCTTTGAGAAAAACTTAAAATTAGTAACCATTTTGGTCACTTTCATGTACTACAAAATATTGCAGTTATCCAACCCTGGAATCGAAATTTTGATTTGTTTTAATATTTGATACTATATTTGTTTTTCCTGAATTAAAAAATAGTTTTAATTAGTAAAAAACCGACGTTAGTTGGCTTTTTGGTTACTTTTATGTATAAAAAATTTCAATTTCCCATCCCTGGGAGCGAAATTTTAATTTTTGTTTTCTTTTTCATTAATTATAAAGTAGTTTTATTTACAAAAATCTTAAAATTTGCAACCATTTTTGTCACTTTCATGTTCTACAATATATTGCATGTACCAAAAAAACTTTAAATTTCCCAGCCCTGGAATTGAAATTTAATTTTTTTTGCTTTTTATAAATGCGACTCTTCATGAGGTATAAAGTAGTTTTATTGAAGAAACATTTTAAATTTTTAACCATTTTGGTTACTTTTATGTATAAAAATTGCAATTTCCCAACCCTGGAAGCGAAATTTTAATTTTTAAAATCTTTTTTATCAATGCATATCTTCATGAAGTATAAAGTGATTTTATTTAAGAAAAACCCAAAATTTATAACAATTTTGGTTATTACATGTACTACAAAATATTGCATGTACCAAAAAAAACTTTCATTTTCCCAACCCTGGAAGCGAAATTTAATTTTTTTATTTTTTATCAGTGCAAGTCTTCTTGAGGTATAAAGCACATTTATTTAAGAAAAACCATTTTGGCCACTTTCATGTACTACAAAATATTGCACTTTTCCAACACTGGATTCGAAATTTTGATTTTTTTTAATTTTTCATACCAAGTTTGTTCTTCCTAAATTATAAGATAGTTTTAGTTACCAAAAAAAAAATAAAACAACATCAATTGACTGTTGGATTACTTTCACGTATGAAAAATATGCAATTTCCCATCCCTGGAAGCAAAATTTGAATTTAAAAAATTTTTTTTGGTCAATGTAAATCTTCAGGACGTATAAAGAGGTTTAGTTAAAGAAAAACTTGAAATTTTTAACAATTTTAGTTACTAAATGTACTACAAAATACGGAATGGGCCGGAAAAAAGAATTTTATTTCCCATCCCTGGAAAAAAATTTTAATATTTTTAGTTTATAATGGACCATTGAGGCTTTTCAATGCACGAAATAGGTTTAATTTACAAACATTAAAAAAAATAATTGATTTTTGGTATAAATTTTGAGTCGAGAAATTGGTGTAAGCTTCCCAGCTCTAGAACCGTACATCGGATCTTTCTGAATTACAATACTACTCTATTTTAGTTCATTTCCAATCCAACGGTCCACGAACGAAGTCTCTAGCTCTCCTGGGGACTTGGGATTACACACGGAATGACAAACCTAAATATACCCTTTCACTTTTTTGTGAAGGGTATAAAAATAGATAATGCTTGGCAAAAAAGTGCATGTGCTGAACGTGGCGTATGAACAAAACTGGCAGAAAAAAATATAAGCTGCTGACGATATGCTGCCACCTGTGTATTTATTACACCATAATATATATATATATATATATATATATATATATAGATATATATATATATATATATATACATATATATATATATATATATATATATATATATATATATATATATACATATATTAGGGTGACAATCCATTATATGAAACAAAATGTTTGGTTGAAATTTAAGGGGTGCCGGTCGAAATATTGTGACACTAGGTGTAAAAGTTCAGTTCTAAAAATTTTAACTAAATCGGACAATTTTGTCTGGTCGCGCGTCGAGGTCAAAGTTCAGTTATGAGCAAATTTCACTGTTAATATGAAATAAAATTATAAAACTCGTTTATTTTATTCATTATATAATTACGTATGAAGATTTATTTATTTTGTCGACAATGGCAAAAAACAGATTATTTGGAAGTTAACCCTGGTAAATCATTTGGGTCTAATTGAGCCTCCAAACTATACTACCGCTTAATTCTTTAATATTCTTCATTATTTGGTGGAAATAAAGAGCCATCTACATCTCAAATGCTTTAGCTCTCATTCTTAGTATTCACAATAAGCATTATTTTTACATTAATTTAAAATAACTGATTTAACAGATAAATTTCAGAGCCTACTTAGTTATCAAAATAAAAATTTTAAAGATACATTATATTACAACAAATTTGAATTGCATTTAGTTGTGTGAATTACCGGTTAGTGGTTTTTAGTAATTTTTTGTGATCGCGGTGAAAAATATATTTAATATAATATGATGCCTTTATTACGAGAAGAAATAGTTTTAATTGGTTACCCAAAACATCAAATAGTTGGTGCTAAACTTCCATCGAAGGGAGATTGCCTAAAAGTTTTTTTTTCATAATATGAGGATAACCAAACTAAGTGCCAAAGATAGTGCTGATCTTGTGGTAAGAGAGTGTTCAATTTTCTGGCAAAAGGCCCGTATTCCCATTCAAGAATTGCATAAATGTGCAACAAAATTATTGAGCCTTTACGAGGAATGGTCTAATTTAATAAAAAATACAAAAAGAGTGTCGGATATTCATACAAGCAGAAGAGAACAATGGAAAGAAAGATTAGACCAGATACGGGCGTTTCATAGCACAATTGTGCTGAGATCATTCACACGTATTCTTACCCTCTTTAATTTAGTCCTCGATGAGACAGCGACGAATGAATATCAGACGGATGCTTGCGAATTTTGTTATATTTTATTCCAGAATATTTGCCCAGCAAACAAATTCAGTTATGATGATATGCGAAAAATATTTTGTCATCAACAATGCTTTCGATAACATACAATGGCTTTTACACAATTTTTCTCCAATAACGGACTATACTAATTCTCCTAATTTAGTAATACACTTAGTCTTATTAATTAGTCTGTGTAAAATCTTATCAAATATATTTAGAATATGTTTCCCATATGAAAATGATCTTCCATGCCGACAAATATCAAAGCTTATTAAGTTTGATACATCCAACCGCGTATTTTTTTGGCGAATATTTAGTGTTATGCTCCAGCAAGCAACCATTCTTTTATTTATTTTTTTTTTCTTGAATGGAAAACAACAAATTATTGTCCCATCTTTTTTAATATTTTTCATTTGACTGTTTACTTAGAAAAAGTTTTATTTTTAATTAATAATTTTACGTAATCAACGTTTTTTTTACAATTAGAAAATATTGCTACTTATGTATATATATGTAATGCACCATTATCTTTTAAACGCTTAGCTTTTTGATTGGTGGGTAGCTCGCAAGCTCAACACATACATAATTTACCAATACATTGACGGTGCCCACCACTGGTTTAAATCAGTGGTGCTCAAAAATAAAAGTGAAGATGTATTGGTGAGAGATTTTGCCCAGCAAACATAATGTCAAACGCTGAAAATAAGAAAAATAGACAGAGTTTTTGCCATATATAAACAACTTATTAAGTGAATGTAATTTTAATTTTAAGAAAAAAATATCGGGGACCGTAAATAGCAGATTCAATATCAAAAAATAGAACAGTTATATTGAGAACAAAACAAAAATAAATCTATTTAAACCAGTTTTTTTAGTAAGATTAAAACTTGAATGTTATGAAAAGCATCATATATCATAAAATACTTTTCACATTTCATTCCGTGAACGTGTATGTTGTTATTCAATTTCGAGTTTAATTTTTGTGTTCAATTGTAATTGAATCGCTTGTGTTTGCTATGCTTCGTCCAACAAGAAGCAACAACAATGCTTAATAAATTTCTGAAATAAAATGACAACAACCATCCGCATGTGTTCTCATCGCTTGCTCAACGCCGACTGAATGAAAATTTTTATAAGAGCATAACAAATGTGTGTAAATTTTTTAAACAATTGTTGTATGGGCTGAACACCACTGGTTTAAATGATGTTTATGTAGGTATAAAAAATATAAAAACATATATTTGGTTCATTTAAATAAAAAACATTGAATCAATAACAACATAAAAAAGTATAAAGCAAATTTTACTACAGTAACAGTTTTACGTTCAACAAACAGCCTGACGAAGTAAATTTTGACAGAGGTATAATTTATTAATAAGGTTGTAGTATTTTTCAAGCATTGCAAAAACAACAAATAGCTTATTTCCGTTGGTGCGTATGTGTATATATCAGTGATGTCAAATGTGATTGTGTTGGTAAGATCACTCTTATCTCTTACATTCCCAGCGGGAGAAATGTGCGGTTGCGAGGCCTAACTAGTGGCCTTTTCTAAGGGTATCCTTTTATTTACCAATAATATCTTCTAATTTTATAAGTTGTAAAAAAGGGTTTCGAAAATTGCCAAGTGCTCAGATATTTAATTTTAAAATGTTTCTCCATTTTTAAGCTGAACATTTGGTTAGTTGATATACAAGAGAAACAATTTTTACAAAAAGTCTAACTTATGAATTAATTTAAAAGCTACTTTAAGAAATTTTCGAAAAGATGTACCTACATATGGTGGATCCAACTTATTTCAAACCTCTTATATGTATTGTATATATATATTTATATAAATATATTATTTCTGTTTAGAGGCCTCAAAACAGGACTTGCGATACTTCCCGCTGAATGAGAGTGTTTTTCAGTAAACAATTATATTTTACGCTCTCAAAATAAAAGAGCGTAAGCGTACATGTGAGTTTTGCTTCCACAATTGTGTATGAGGCTGACATCACTGGTATATATATATATATATACATATATATATATATATATATATATATATATATATATATATATATATATATATATATATATATATTAGGGTGACAGCCAATTTTTTTTAATTTAATTTCAAAGTGTGCCGGCCAGAATATCGTGACACTAGGTGCAAAAGTTCAGTTCTAAAAATTCTCCAAATCGGACAACGTTTTCTGGTCGTGCATCGAGGTCAAAGTTCAGGTATGAACAAATTTCACTGTTAATATGAAATAAAATTATAAAACTCGTTTATTTTAATACGATATGTAGATTTATTTATTTTAACAACAATTACAATAAACGGATTTTTTGGAAATTAACCCTAGTAAAATGTGGGCCTAAATGACCCTCCAAACTTTGCTATCATTAAATTTTTTAATATTAATCATTATTCCGTGGAAATTAAGAGTTTTTATTATATCTATGATAATAAAAAACTAAGTATTTCACATTTAACCTAATTTATCTTTTGCACTAATACAGGGATCAGGGAAAGGCAACCTATACCAGGGGTCCTCAATGGGAGAAAATATTTAAGTATAATGTATTTGTGAATTTTTCATGTGTTAGTGACTGTTTTTTTAAGCAAGAGCGTACAAATAATGTTGCCAGACGACGTCATTTTTGCGACTTTTTATGCCAAAAATAAAATGACACGAAATATTTAAATAAAGTTTTCATTAATATGTATTTCTTACATTTAATTATTACAGGCGAACTTCCTTATAGTGAATAAATTATACACTCCACGCAATATTTGTAAGGCTAAAATTATTTTAAATTTTTTTCCGAATTTATTAATGTACATAATGTTGGAATATTTTGACTTATATATTGCCATTTTATCTGACATAAAAATATTGTGTTCCGTTATTTCTGTTTAAAAATAACGTGATTTAAATATTAAATTTGAAGGAAATATTTAAAAGACCAAGTCCAGGATATTATAATAGAGGAGTAAAAAAATCTAAATATGTATGAGGAATAAAAACATTTTGCTTCTTACTTTTAATTAAGAGAAAAAACATATTTTATAAAAAAGACTTACAAATCAAAAAATTTGCTTTCAAGTCAATTCATCTATGTTTGTAATTTTGAAAAAATTCTATATAAGGACGTTACTAGACGTTGAAAGTCGTACTTCTAGCAATATAATTCGTAAAATATTAGTAATAGGTGATAGCTACATTAAAGAAGCTAATTAAAAAATCTAAATAATAATAATCGGCAATGTAACTTCTGAGATATAGATCCTCGGAAAAAAGAGCCTTATGTACCCTCTTCTCCCCATAAAACTTTTTGCAATAAAAAATTTATAGGAACAATTATATTAAACAGAAGCAATTTCTTATTTTACGTATACTTCAAATTGAACTTACTCATTGTTTTTAAATATTATTGTCAAAATAACACCGTTTTATATGAAAAATTGAAAGCATTTTTTAATTCTGTAGAAATGTTGAGGTATTTTTCATAAAACTACCGTAATAATTTCACATTAACGATTTCAAAAACTAATATGAAGATTTTGATGTTTTTTCTCCAAAATTTGGCGATATTGCATCTATTTTGTCTGGCAACTATGTGAACAAGAAAGAACATTTAAAGGTGTTGCCGTTGATCACAAAATCAAATTGATAATAATATAAGAAGGCAAACTTAGTTTTCACTTTTATAAATGTGTGAAATTGATTTTTGTTTCTATAGCCTATATTCTATTCACAATTTCGACCGAAGTGCTGTCAAAGCCCATATAAAAAGTATTTAGTCGAAATAAGCGTGGAAAAATTTGGAAAACTAGTTTACTATGAAAAACACGTGAAATTTTTCTGAACACAATTTTGCTAAATATTTTTAGAATATTTAAACAGAGTACTAGCCTTAAGGAAAACAAGAAATTTATAATTTTTATTTGTCAATTTTTTCAAATGAAATAATTAATGTTGCTAAACATTTTTCGAAAATTCAAGCAGAGTACCGGCCTTATCGCTGTGAGCCCTTGTATGTAGTATAATTTTTCTGGCCTCCTAAGCGCACACAAAAATTTAATTTAATTGACTGTTAAAGTTCGACGAGGCAACTCGCATGTTTTTTATGAAAAAAAAAAAATTACTGCAAAATTAAACAAAATTTGTATTTGTACATACAAATAACTTTAGAAAATTGCAAAATGTGGACAAAGAGTGGGAAAATTCTTTTTTTTTTCTCTTAGTATAACATTTTGCTGCATAAAATAAACTATGAGCCAGATATAAAATATTATAAAACCATTTTTGTATCATACCAAATTACTAAAAATTATAATATATGTAAATTCATCCATCCAAGAATACAAAAAATCGAACGATGGCAACGCGGGTTGAAAATTTAGTCATGCATTTGTTGTTGTCTATGAATAAAATTTTTATTTTCTCTTCTCTCATTGATGTGAATTTCGTTACTCTTCGTGTTGCGTATGTGAATACGTGTAGAAAATCCGATTGGCACTCGTATCTGGAATGTAATGGCTGAGGAGCCCTGACCTATACTATTACATTTTGCGATTGTATTACTTATTACTCTCTGCGCTCTCACCGCGAATCGGTATTGCCAATCAACTTTCGTCACTTCTCCCCAATTAAAACTTTAAAATCCCCAAAAACTAATTTAATTTTATTATGGGTATTTGCAATATATTAGAATATTAGTATCGGCATGGTATTGGTGATGGTGTGTAAATAAGAAGGTTGTGTAGGACATTTGACAAAGAGTAATGAAAATACACATACGTACATATATATTTTTCATTGCATTATTCACCAACAGGCATTGTTTGCAAAAAGTTTGACTGTAATGAACACAATGAATTGTGGTTCAAATTGTTAACAAAACACCAGGTGGTCATAAGGGAATGCCATTCATAATTTTCCGCATCTCTTCATACTTTTCGGCAAAGCATTTGCCTTTCCCTGTACTAGAATCAGCAAACATTTTTTTCATAAAGATTTCTCAACTGTGATCGGACTCACATTGCTTTCTGGCAACGCTGATTCTTAAAGTATGCGATAAACACAACCCGCCTGTTTGAATGCTGAAACTAGACTGATTAAAGTTGTTTACAGCTCTACAATGCGTGTACACCAGGGCTGCCAGAAATGCCGATTTATCGGTATTTTGACGATTTTTTACTCCAAAAGTTTCAATATGCCGATTTTACCCCTAAAAAATGCCGATTTTTTAATAATAGTGTGGAACATCTTTTATTATATAATTCTTCTTTTAATAACAATTCAATTGCCTTGTAGCTGTGCACGAAATTCCGATGTTCCTTAGAAAATAAAACTTTAAAAGAAGGAATTCTTTATTCTAAAGATTATTTGAAAATTAAAAACTCTAATTGCGAAATAAATAACGATTTAATAAAAATGTCAAAATCTAATATATATGACTGATTTATGAAAACCACATTATTTCCAATTTTTGTATTATATTTACGAATTTTGTTCAAAAATTTTAGGATAATATTCTAAATTTTTAATTGTATATTGTAACTCCTATTTTAGAACCTACGAGTAGAGTTAATTTTTAGGAAATTCTGAAATATAATAGCAAAATTTTGAAATACTATTGGAAAAGACGTATATATTTTAATTGGAACGAAGTTCCTTATGAGACGTTGCGGAGGGGTACGCTAACCGGGAAGAAACGTCCGTAACGTAAGATATTTTGTTTCTAACTCAATGTTTAAGACGTATGAGTAATACAATTCCATACAAACAAATATTAATCATACGCAGCCGGGCCGTGACAGAATTCAATTTCGTTTGGGAACAAAACTGATTCTGTATTTTCCTTGATCGGCGAAAAGAAAAATCCTAATAAAAAATGTATACCCGAATAATTATTTTCTTTATACCTCGAGTAGAACTTAAAATTAATATTTTTATAATAAGGAACTGCGTTCCTATCCGGTGTCCCACGACACCACACATCTTTTTTAATTATTTTATACTGTTTTATAAAAAGCAAGTTGATCTTATGTATTTTTTTTAAGTAAAAGTCATTCTAAATGAATAAAATAATAAATTCTTTCTTTTAAATTGCCAATTGGGAGATTAAACGAAACCCCAAAATAATTTCAAAACTTGTGAGGTGCAAATTTATTGATCTATACATGCTGTTTTATGTATAATATTTAATAAATTATATTGAATTGTTTTTGTTTATATGTCAAAATAAGTTTTTTAATTAATGCCGATTTTTTGCGGATTTTAAGAAATGAAAGTGCCGATAATGCCGATTTTTTTTGGGAAATTTGCTGATTTTTCACGAAAAATTTCTGGCAGCCCTGGTGTACACACGTACGTAACAGAAGAGTAAATGAAAAGGCGCCGCGCCCTGCATTTGCCTTTCCCTGATTTAGATATTGATGACTACACATGTGCGGATGCTTACGCATTTTTTTCAGGTTTTTGTTGTTGTTTTAGTAATTTTTATTCAGCGAACATTTTGAAGTCAGAATGATATTTGAAA
The DNA here is from genome assembly GCA_951800035.1 of Linnaemya tessellans. NCBI lineage: Eukaryota > Metazoa > Arthropoda > Insecta > Diptera > Tachinidae > Linnaemya > Linnaemya tessellans. Next base: position 80,991,625 of record OX637535.1, read on the forward strand.
AATATTTCATGATAAATAATGCATTTGGTAACATGCAATGTCTTCTTTGTTACCAAATGTTTAAAGAAAATAGGGAATATGTTATTAAAAGACATTACGATTCTTTTCATAGTGACATGAAAAGTTTCGAAGGTAAGAAAAGAAAGGATCATTTAGATATGGTAAAAAACATTTATGTAGAAAAAATAAAAGAATGGCTACTTGTTGGGCTACTTGTTTGTTGGGTAATTCTCTCTCACAATACAACCTCATTTTTTTTGTTTACCCCTGTTCTACACTCTTTAATTTGAACTCCTAATGCAGTGATGTCAAATGTGATTGTGTTGGTGAGATCACTCTTATCTCTTACATTCCCAGCGGGAGAAATGTGCGGTTGCGAGGCCTAACTAGTGGCCTTTTCTAAGAGTATCCTTATATTTACCAATAATATTTTCTAATTTTATAAGTTGTAAAAAAGGGTTTCGAAAATTGCCAAGTGCTCAGATATTTAATTTTAAAATGTTTCTCCATTTTTAAGCTGAACATTTGGTTAGTTTATATACAAGAGAAACAATTTTTACAAAAAGTCTTACTTATGAATTAATTTAAAAGCTACTTTAAGAAATTTTCGAAAAGATGTACCTACATACAGTGGATCCAACTTATTTCAAACCTCTTATATGTATTGTATATATATATTTATATAAATATATTATTTCTGTTTAGAGGCCTCAAAACAGGACTTGCGATACTTCCCGCTGAATGAGAGTGTTCCTCAGTAAACAATTATATTTTACGCTCTCAAAATAAAAGAGCGTAAGCGTACATGTGAGTTTTGCTTCCACAATTGTGTATGAGGCTGACATCACTGTCCTAATGTGATTTTGTTTCTGTTTTTGAGAGAAATTAAATCGTTTGCATTAGTTTCTGTGCCACGATTTTAGTATACACCACTACATCGACAGTTGCTAACATAAAAAATTAAATTTCTTTGCTTTTGCGGAATTTGGTGCGTGCAAATGGTTTTGCTTCTTTTAGTCTCGGTTCGCACTATGAAATTTTATTTCATGAAAGTGGTAGTTTGTGGGTGAGAGGGGAAAGAAGAAGAATGGTGTCGGGTACACACTTTCATGTGCACTGAAATTGTCTTTTGTATCGTAATTCGTAATTGATTTTACTTTATTTTTATATTCTTTATGCGTAAGTAAACAAACAAAAATATTAAGTTTCATGAAATTAACTTTCAGTGTGCAGACACGAGTGAAATTTTAAAAGAGAATTTCAGAAATTTCATGAAAGAAAATTTCATAGTACGAACCGAGACTTATGGAAACTCTTGTTAATTTGAATTTTTTCTGTCTCTCTTTCGATATTTTGAAGTCTCGTTAAAATGAAAACTTGATTATTTGAACTGGTCCCTTCAGTTTCAAATTATCAAGAGTCGACTGTATATATAATACATATGTATGTATATATGTATATATATATATATATATATATATACATATATATATATATATATATATACATATATGTATATATGTATAACACATATGTATATAAAATACGTATGTATATACATATATATACATATGTTTATACATACATATATATATATATATATATATATATTTACATATATACATATATATATATATATATATACATATATATATATATATATATATATATATATATATATATATATATATATATGTATATAGATATATAGCAGCAAGCTGGAAAATATTTAAACTACATTGGTGGATATTACATTTATAATAAAACCATTCTCATGCACTGGTATTTTTCAAAACATGGTTTCATCGCACGAGTTTTATTTGTAAAAATGTTCTATACATAAAGATTGGACATGCCACAATAACATATACAATCACGCAAGAATCGGATTTATGAAAGTGCAAGTTTTGTGTTATATTTTATAATAAACTGTGTTACATTTTAAAATAAATATATTAAAATAATTATTAAATAACTTAAAGTAAAAAAAACTTATTAAAACTTGATTTTTAAGGCTCATAAACTGTAAACAAAAAACCTAAATTAAAGAGAACAAAAAGAGTAAGCATGAAATGTGCAGTGGGCAATTGCAAACAAAGTGACAGCAAAACAAGCAAAAGTGCTATATTCGGCTGTGCCGAATCTTAAATACCCTTCACAGATGTAATTCTTTTCGTTTAAATTTTTCGGCTAGGAAGCTATTTCTAATACCTCTGAACGTCTTTCAAAAATATTAAATATGTTTAATTTACAAACAAAAAGAAAAAATCCGTTTCATGTACCTCAAAAAGTTCTAATTGTCAACCGTAGAATCGTCTTTTAGATTCTTTTGGTTTTTAAAACCAATTTTTTCTTCCTAATATATAAAGTAGGTATAATCCATGATAAAAATCAAAAATAGCAAATTATATGGTTACTTTACTGAATCAGAAAATGTCAATTTTCTAACCCTGGAACCGAATTTTTAGTTTTTAAAATGTTTAATACCAATTTGATTCTTAGCGAAACATAAAATATATTTAATTCACTGCAAAAAAACAAAATTGGGAACTTCTATGGTTACTTTTATGTACCAAAAAATTTCCATTTTCCAACCCTGGAACCGAGCAGCGAGATGGCTAAGGTACTATAGGATATCGAATGATATCTTCATTGTTACCGATAGCAAAGCAGCCATCTCTGCTATTAGTGGTGTGTACAGTACATCAAAACTGTGGTCGAATGCCGACTGTCTATCAACGAGATAGCGAGACATTCGAGGGTGACACTGGTTTAGGTGCCGGGACATTCTGGATGTCCAGGCAACCATACTGCGGATGAGATTGCCGGACAAGGGACTGAATTGAACAGTTCAATGATCAGTCACTTCACTGGCATTTAAAGCGAATCATACAAACTAGCTCAACTTAGGTGGGAAAGCGTTGCTAACAGTCTCGTGACAAGACCCACTTGGCCCCATTATGATTTGCGCAAAACACGCGTCCTTCTCAAGTTTGACAAGGATCGCATGCGTCAACTGGTGACTGTTCTGACAGGACACTGTAGCTTTGGGACTCATGCGAGGAGGATGGGTCTATTATACAACGACTTTTGCAGAAGCTGCAATGATGAAGAGGAGGAAGAGACTGTCCTGGCAAACATGGATCTTTCAGGGGTACCATCCTTCCTCAGGGGTACAGGATGGTTTGAAACGGCGGAGGACATCCCTTAGGAGGTCCTCTGCTTAAGGGCATCACAAAGGGACCGAATTGACGGACCCAAGTGGATTGTCCCGCCAGGGACAACGGCCCTCTAACCTAACCCTGGAACCGAATTTTTAATTTAAACATTTTTAATACCAATTTATTTCTTTGCGAAGTATAAAATATGTTTAATTCACTGAAAAAAAACCAAAATTAAGAATTTATGTGGGTACCAAATGTATTTACCGAAAAATTTAGATTTTCCAATCCTGGAACCGAATTTTTAATTTTTTGATACTGAATTATTTTTTTCTGATATATAAAATAGGTTTAATTCATTCAAAAAACAAAATTTGGAATTTATATGGGTACTTTTATGTACCGAAAAATTTCGATTTTCCAACCCTGAAACCGAATTTTTAACTTTTTAATACCAATTTAATTTTTCCTGAAATATAAAATAGGTTTAATTCACTAAAAACATTTGGCGTTTATGTGGGTACTTTTCTGTACCAGAAATACTTATTTCGATTTTCCAACTCTAGAAGCGAAATTTTTTTTTACCGATGCAGTTTTACATGACAAAAAAATTTTAATTTTTAAACTTTTTGGTCACTTTCATGTACCATAAAATATTTCATGTGTCTAACCCTGGAGTCGAAATTTTGATTTTTTAAAATTTTAATACCAATTCTGTTCTTCCTGTATTATAAAATAGTTTTAATTAGCAAAAACAACAATGTCAATTTCCTATTTGGTTACTTTTACATATTTCAATTTCCCAACCTTAATGAGGCATGAAATAGTGTAGGAGTATTTTTCAAGTTTACTAGCTAATTCTGGTCCCCATTGACCAGAGTATTAAAAACACTGAATTTGTAATTTTTTTTTATTTAAATTGTTAATACATTTTATTTTAAGTTAAACTTCACTCTTTCATAAGCATTGTAATACTAATGTCAAGAATTTATTCTTGTCTCAAGTAAGGTAAAAAACACTTTTTCTTTTTCTTTAAAATATTTTGTAAAATATTTGGGTCTTTAAAATATTTCAATAATTTTGTAAACAAATGATCGATTAAAAGAAAGATAAAAATGTAACAATGATAACTAAATTATTGGAGACTACTTGTAGGGTTTGCCTTCAAGGTATTTTTAGTATTCCTAGTTTGGGAAAAATCCCAAACATTCTCCCCCGCGAAGAACAGTTGTTCTTATATGGTAACATAGTCATCATTATAGACATCATTGGAGGGCAGGAAGCAAAGTTTTGAGATAGGGCGTTTTATGTACTTGCCGTTACAATAGAGAGTGACCACTCGTACTAGGCCATCAGAACCAGGATGCAATTCTTCAACTCTAGCTAGTGGCCATTGTCCTGGAACGCTTCGCTCGTGTAGCAGTAACACTATGTCACCGACTTTTAAGTTCCTTTCGACTTTGTTCCATTTAGGTCGCGCTTGGAGACGACTTAGATATTCTTGGTTCCATCTGTCCCAAAAATTCTGTTTGTCTTTCGACCAGTTTCCAACGGCTCAAGCGATCTATATTGGCATCAAGTAGGTCATCATCGGGGATGCAGTTTGACGGTTCGCCGATTAAAAAATGAGCTGGAGTTAGAACATCTGAGTCAGTGGGATCTGCTGATAATAGGCACAAAGGTCTGGAATTGAGACAGCTCTCAATTTGTGCAAGTAGGGTGTTGAGTTCTTCGTAGGTAAGTATTCGATCCTTCATGATGCGTTTCAAGTGATATTATGTGGATTTCACTCCGGCCTCCCAAAGGCCGCCAAAATGGGGTGAAGCAGGTGGGATGAAGTGCCATGTTGTACCTTGGTTAGCAAGCGTTTCGGCTAGATGCTCGGGAAGCGATGGTAGAGAATCTGAAGTTCTTTATTTGCGCCAACAAAGTTTGTGCCGCAATCGGAATATAAATCGGTACATAAGCCTCTGCGTGCGGTGAAGCGTCGAAAAGCTGCCAAAAAGCGTCCACGTTCAAACTTGTGACCACTTCCAAATGTAACGCTTTGGTGCACATACAGATAAAAAGACAAATGTAGCCCTTTGTAGTTGATGCTGTTCTTAGGGATGAAGTTTTTATATGGATGGGACCAGCATAGTCAAGACCACTATGTTTGAAGGCTCGTGTTGGTTGCAGTCGCACAGATGGCAGGTTGCCCATTAGCTGTTGGCAGGTTTGCGTTTTGTACTTAAAGCAAACAGTACACTCGCGTTGAACTCGCTTGGCCATATTTCGTGCTGAAACGATCCAGTATTTTCGAGATACATAGGACTGCATGAGCTGGAGGCTACCATGAAAAGTTTTCACGTGAGCATCTGAAAAGATAAGAAAAGAGAGGGGATTTTGTTTTGACAACAAAATCGGATGCTTAGTGTTGTAGGGTAGGGTTGAGTTCGTCAGTCTACCGCCTACTCGTAGAATTCCCATTTCATCAAGAAATGGGGATAATTTGGCAATGTTGCTTTGAATGGAAATCCTGTTTCCCAATTTCAATGTTTTGATTTCCTCTTGAAATGATACAGCTTGTGTAGTTTTGACGAGTAGTTGCATTGTTACTTTTAATTCATGGGTTTTGAGAAATCCAATTTCTTGGTTGTCTCAATCCTTTTTGCAGTTGCATGTATGACGACACACGTAGCAGTATGGACAGCTTAGAAAATCTTCTTGTTATTTCTGGATATTCTGGTATTGTTGTTTTTGTAGAATGCACAGCAGCATGGTTGACAATAATTTCCTCGCGAATTATTTCAGTAGGAGAAGAAGGCCATGATTCAGAAGTATTCTGAAGCCATTGAGGGCCTTTCCACCACAGCTCGTGATTGATGAGTTGTTCAGGCATTAAACCTCTAGACGCGCAGTCTGCGGGGTTGTTTTTTGTTGGAACATATTTCCAGTCACGAACAGCAGATAATCGTTGAATTGCTGCGACTCGATTTGCCACATAGACTTCCAACCGTGTTGAGTTATTCTTCAGCCACGCGAGAACGATGGTACTATCAGTCCAGTAAAATTTTTGACCGATGTTAAAATCTACGCTGGTTTTAATTTTGGAGACGAGTTTTGCCATGAGAGTCGTTGCATTCAATTCAAGACGAGGTATGGTTTCGCCTTTCAGGGGGACGACTTTTGTTTTTGCTTGTAGCAAATTTATTATTAGCTCACCACATTCTGTTGTGGTACGAGCATAAACTACTGCTGCGTAAGCTACTTTAGAAGCGTCGCTGAAGGCATGAAGATCGGCTGTTGATTTATTAGGGCGATAACCAATCCAACGGGGAATTTTAATCTCTTCAAGGGCTTTTAATTTTGATCGAAAGTAGATCCATTCACGCTGGACTTCGTCTGGCAGAGAATCTTTCCAATCGAGCTTCAGTTTCCATAACTGCTGGAATATGATTTTTGCTATGATTGTGCTAGGGGATAGCCACCCTAATGGATCGAATAACTTAGATGCATCGGAAAGTAAACTTCTTTTAGTTATTTCTTCAGAAAAAGTAAAATTAATAGAGAAACAGAAGTAATCATAAGTAGTATCCCAATTTATGCCCAGAGCCTTGGACATTTTGTGTTCATAAATATAAAAAGAATTTTGTAGATCTCGATCTTCTTTTGGGATATTCTGCATAAGTTCAGAGGAGTTTGAGTTCCATTTTCTCAAATGAAATCCACCAGATTTCAGAAGGTTTGAAAGCTGCCGCTGTAAATGAAGTGCTTCTTCTCTAGTATCTGCACCTGATATTACGTCATCTACGTAAGTGTCTTCACGGAGTATTTGGCTCGCACCGGGAAACTTTTCTTCTTCATCAGCTGCTAACTGTTGTAGTACTCTAATTGCGAGGTAAGGTGCGGAAGTTGTGCCATATGTCACTGTACGAAGTGAATATACACATATTTTGTTAGTGGCATTCCTCCAAAGAATGCACTGGAAGGGTTGATGTTCGGTACACACGTTGATTTGTCTAAACATTTTTTCCAGGTCAGCCGTAAAACCAATTGAATGTTTTCTCCATCTAGTAATGATTGTAGACAACTCGTTTTGTAGCACCGGACCGGCAGATAATTCTTCGTTGATAGACGTTTGTGGAGGTCTTCGATTTCCGCCATCAAAAACAACTCGCAATTTTGTTGTTGTGCTGCTCTCCCTGAGTACGCCATGATGAGGAAAAAAATAGGCATTTCGTGGTATTGCTTGAGGATACTCACCGAGATTAACCATATGATGAAGTGATTCGTATTCCGACATAAACTTTCTATACTTTTCGGCAAATTTCGGCTTCTGTACGAAACTTAATTCCAATTGCTTTAACATTTTCATCGCGTTGTAGTCCGTGTGAGAAAACGTAGGTAGGTCTTGACCTAAAAGTAACCTTTTAAACGGAAGGTGAACTGTGTATCGTCCAGGTTCATCACGAGAGTGAGTTTCAGTAAATAACTTCTCACAAAGTTCATCTTCTAAGGACAGCGGCTTTGAATATAGTAATTCTTCTTGTTCCCAAAACATGCGTAACTGTTCATCCAGAGAACAAAGGTTGAGAGAAATTTTATTTGTTGTCGTAGGAGACTTCATAGACCCAGATATCATCCAGCCAAAATGAGTTTCTTGCAATAGGAGACTATTTTCAAACTTTTTCATCCCAGGCAGTATCAAACCAGCATAGACGTCGTTTCCAAGGAGGATGTCAATTTTTCCTGGAGAAAGAAAATCTTGATCAGCAAGAAAATATGTTGACAGATCCGGAATAAAGCTAGGATAAATTTTGTTAGGAGCGTATGAAGTAACTTTGGGCACTACGAGGGCCGTAACTGGTAATTCAAAATCTGATTCATATTTGGAGTGAATTGAGAAGTGAACGGATTTCTTCACAGTTATCGCTTGATTTCCTCCGATACCAGAAACATTCACTCGAGTAGGATACTTGGGAACAGCTAAAAGTTTCGAAAGCTCTTCTGATATAAATGATATTTGTGATCCCTGATCTACCAGTGCTCTCACGGAAAAAGTTCGATTACAATTTTTTATTATCACGGTAATAGTGGGCAGCAATGCCGGATTTAAATTAGATGCACTAAAATTCGAAATATTTGTACTTACAGCAGCAGATTTTGGTGTAGATGTAGTAGCAGGGGGCTGGAAAGTCTTGTTTCCGTTAGTATTGTTCACAGGTGGTGAAGCTGTTTGGTTAGAAATGTTTTTGCCAAACTCGTTACGAATGATTATATGATGAGGTTCACGGCAGATGTGGCATCTGGTACTCAGTCTACATGACGATTGTAAATGTCCAGTGTTGAGGCAGTTTCTGCAAAGATGATGCTGGTTTATGAGACTTTTCTTCTCTTCTGAGGAGGGTGTGGTAAACCGGAAGCATTTGTAGAGAGGATGACGTTTGCTGTAGCAGGGGCAGTCGTAGTTGAGGCAGTGTGAGCCCGTACAATTCTAGTTGTTTTTTTACGATAGTCTTTACCATAGACACGAGTTGATGGAGCAGATTCTTCTTCCAAAGATTCGAGAGTACGAAAAGTAGTTTCCAGAAAAGTTAGCATTTCAGACATCGGCGAGATGGAAGTGCTGACCTTGAGATATTGCTCCCATTCTTTACGCGTTTGCATTTCCAGTTTTTGCGTAATTAAATATACCAAAACAGAATCCCAAGTGGAGATACCGATACCCAATGATTTGAGTTGAGATAAACACGTTCGCGTTGTATCCAGTAGCTCTTTATAATTTTTTAAAGTACCATCAGAATGAGGTATGGAAAAGACCCGCTTTAAAATTTGCTCTACCAACTTCCTCTTGTTATGAAATCTCTTCTCGAGAGCATCCCATGCTAAATCATAGCTAGATTCTGTCGCTGGGTACTCGTTGACCATGCTCATTGGTGTTCCAGTACATGAAGACTTCAAATAAAAATATTTTTGTACCTTAGTAAGGGAATGGTTTTGATGTACCAGCGTCTTGAACATATCCCGATATGAGATCCATTCTAAATAATCCCCTGAAAAGGTTGGCAAATCTATTTATGGAAGTCTGGCTGCAGCACAGAAGGACTCGTTGCGGGTAGTGGCAGCGAATGTACTTGCGTGGACGGTTGGAGTCTGTGGAGTATCAAATTCATATATGATATCGAGAAACTTACTCTTTAATAAAACGTAGGCATCATAGCATTTGTAAAAAGTATCACTGCTGAGGTAGGGTACATCCTTTTCAGCGATGGATTCTTCTCGAACCATTTCTAGAATCTGTTCATGTCCATCCTTGAAGACTTTAAAACTGCATTCTAAATCCTCTAGGAGAGTATGAACGTATCCCTTTGATAACGTCTGTTTCGGTTTGGTTTCGAAAGATTTGGTGACCCGCTCAATATGCGCTAAGATCTTCTTCTGATCTTCGATGGCTTGTAGAGTTGATGTCATTTTCCTGAATTTAGCTCGGAATTCGGAAGGAAAATTGTCACTAAAGTTGTGGGATTATTTGTCAGCACATGGACGTTTCCCGGGTTTCGGCACCATTTAAATGTAGGAGTTTTTTCAAGTTTACTAGTTAATTCTGGTCCCCATTGACCAGAGTATTAAAAACACTGAATTTGTAAATTTTTTTTATTTAAATTGTTAATACATTTTATTTTAAGTTAAACTTCACTCTTTCATAAGCATTGTAATACTAATGTCAAGAATTTATTCTTGTCTCAAGTAAGGTAAAAAACACTTTTTCTTTTTCTTTAAAATATTTTGTTTGATACCTGAAGCTAACGAAACCGTTATGGGTCTTTAGAATATTTCAATAATTTTGTAAACAAATGATCGATTAAAAGAAAGATAAAAATGTAACTAAATCATTGGAGACTACTTGTAGGGTTTGCCTTTAAGGTATTTTTAGTATTCCTAGTTTAGGAAAAAATCCCAAAGAAAAACTTAATATTTGTAACCAATTGGTCACTTTCATGTACTACAAAATATTGCAGTTTTCCACCTCTGGAATCTAAATTTTGATTTTTTTTTAATTTTTGATACCAATTTTGTTTTTCGGATTTATGAAAGTGCAAATTTTGTGTTATATTTTATAATAAACTGTGTTACATTTTAAAATAAATAATAACTTAAAGTGTAAAAAACTTATTAAAACTTGATTTTTAAGGCTCATAAACTGTAAACAAAAAACCTAATTTTAAGAGAAAAGAGAACAAAAAGAGTAAGCATGAAATGTGCAGTGGGCAATTGCAAACAAAGTGACAGCCAAACAAGTAAAAGTGCTATATTCGGCTGTGCCGAATCTTAAATACCCTTCACAGATGTAATTCTTTTCGTTTAAATTTTTCGGCTAGGAAGCTATTTCTAATACCTCTGAACGTCTTTCAAAAATATTAAATATGTTTAATTTACAAACAAAAAGAAAAAATCTAAAAAATTTTAATTTTTTTACCAATGAAACTCTTAGCCCTTTGACGACCGTAGGCAAGTATGCTTACCCGGGGTTCTTTAGATTATATATTTGTCCAGGTAACAGATACAGCAAATTTGTCAAATACTGTTTTATAGAAGAGGATTGGGGCAACAAGAATGTGCTTGAGTGCGAGTCCCCATCGGGCCCCTCTTGTTTCCTAAGAGGCTCCAAATTTGGCCAAAACAAGTATTTATGACGAGAGCTACCAAGGGGTGAAAATAGGGCGCAAAGGGATAAGAGTCAATTATGTTTTGGATTCAACCTTAATTTATCAAAAAATGTAATGGACAAGTTTGCGCAAACTCCAAGCTGTCTGCAACTAATAAAAATAGGTTTGGCAATTACGTTTGCCTATGGATTCAAACGAAAATAAACGTTTCTAAAAACTTTACAATTATAACCTCTAATTGTTCAACAGCGTTTGTAATTTTGAAGGCAATATTTTGCTATTTTGAGACAATATTGACTTGCTGTTATTATACATATATCTTAGAGGTGTGCTTAATGATAATGATAAGCAGTTCAACCTATATGCTTTGCAAAAAGGGCGTATGTTTACTTTGCCCGTTTCTGAATTTAAGGCTTATATGGGTATTATCATACGTATGAGCTTAGTGAAACTCCCCTCAATATGCCTGTACTGGTCTACTGATCCAACTTTTCACCAAGCTCAGATCGCGGTAGTCATGCCACGGCTCCGATTTGAGGAAATTACAGCTAATCTTCACTTTTGCGACAACAATAAAGCTGATGTTAGTGACCGTGTGTATAAAATTCGACCAATTTTAGATCATATTAACAAGGCTATGCCGGATGCGTATACCTATTCAAAAAAGCTGTCAATCGATGAACATGTGGTAAAGTTTAAGGGCCATAATGCTATGAAATAGTACATGAAGGACAAACCTATTTCGTGGGGGTTCAAACTTTGGTTTTTACGTGAGCAGAAACCGGGTACTTATATAATATTGACACTTATACCGGAAAAAAAACATTTTTTGAGCATGGTCTTGGCGAGGCTGTTGTTTTGCAGTTATGAGAGCCACTGGCAAAAAAATGGGTTGAAGTTTACTTCGACAATTTTTTTACAAGCCTGAACTTAATGCGCATTCTCCAGCAAAATGATATAATGGCGTGCGGAACCATCCGATGGAATAGAAAGCACATACCGAAGAATTTTCCAGCGGATAAATATATGAAAAAGGGGACATAAGTTTCTTCATGTCGGATAGCATTTCCGTAGTCAAATGGATGGATAATCGTGGTGTCTAACTCGCCTCAAATTTTATTGACCCAAAAGCGGTATTCAAGGTCAAGCGACGTGGAGCTGGACAAGCTGGTGCTGTTGGCTGAAGTAATAGAACACGAGACTATGAAGCGGAAGGTCGTGAGTTCGAGCCCGCACTGAGTCATCAAATATTGTGTTGAATTCTTCTGATCAGCATTAGTGCGTGGTTGTGTTAGTTGTTGCCATCCTGTTTCAATGATGAAGGCATAGTCACTGGTCACTAAATATATAAGGTGGCGACTGACACTATCATATACTAAAAAGCAGAGTAACAGCACCCACCTTCGTCGCCCCTGTAGCAAAAATTAGCCGGCGAAGTAAAATGTTGAAATAGCTACAAGTGCTGGTCCTACTTCTAAAAAAAAAATAGATATTGATTGCACTCTGATTATACAGCACTATAACAAAGGAATGGGAGGTGTCGATCTAATGGATCAAAAAAAGTATATTATGAGTACGATCGTAGAAGTAAATGTCGTTTTTATTTACGTTTGTTCTTCGACCTTTTCGAGTTATGTGTTCACAATAGCAATGTAATATATAAAAAACTCATATTGGACAACAGTTCCTCAATCAATTTGACCTTTATTGAATTTCGGGCAGCGTTAGCCAAAGAGTTGATAAGTAGCTTCAATTCAAGGAAGCGTGCCTTTTCAGCCGCAACCAAATGCGGAACCCATTTTATAAGCAAACCCAAATCTCTCCATAAAATGGAAAAACGTGAAGGTTGGAAACGGTGTTCTCATTGTGCTTCCAATAAAAAGTATAGTCGCACAAATGTTTTTTGCGTTCAATGTAATGTGTTCCTTTGCTTCACTACGTCCCGTGATTGCTTTGGGATCTATCACGAACAACACTTATTATTATAAATTTTTGTGATCTCTTGTATTTTTCTTTGCGTTTTATATAAAAACTGATTTTTAAATTGTTTCTGCAATTAAATAATTTGGGACGAAAAATTTCGTTTCAACCCATAGGCAACTATATTTGCCAAGAAAAGTGGGGGACTTAGAGGGTTCCCAGGAGGGCAATGAGGCATGAAATAGTTTTATTTAAGAAAAACTTAACATTTGTAACCATTTCGGTCACTTTCATGTACTACAAAATATTGCAGTTTTCCACCTCTGGAATCTAAATTTTGATTTTTTTTTTAATTTTTGATACCAATTTTGTTTTTCCTGAACTAAAAAATAGTTTTAATTAGTAAACAAATGACGATAGTTGCCTTTTTGGTTACATTTATGTATAAAAAAATATTTAAATTTCCCAGCCCTAGAAGCGAAATTTTAATTTTTTTTACCAATCCTAGTCTTCATTAGGTACAAAGTCGTTTTATTTAAGAAAAACTTAAAATTTGCAACCATTTTGGTCACTTTTATGTACTACAATATATTGCATGTACCAAAAAAACTTTGAAATTCCTAACCCTGGAAGTGAAACTTTAATTTTTTTTGTTTTTTTTACCAATGCAATTCTTCATGAGGTATAAAGTAGTATTATTTAAGAAAAATTTACAATTTTGAACCATTTTGGTCACCTTCATGAACTATAAATATTGCACTTGTCCAACCCTGAATTCGAAATTTTGTTTTTTTTTAATTTGTGATACCATTTTGGTTCTTACAAAAATTTGAAAAAATTTTAGCAAAAAAGACAACGTCAATTGCCTTTTTGGTTACTTTTATGTATAAAAAAAATTTCAATTTCCCAGCTCTGGAAGCGAAATTTTAATTTAAAAAATTTTTTTTTATCAATGCAAATCTACATGAGGTATAAAGTAGTTATGTTTTAGAAAAACTCAAATTTTGCATCCATTTTGGTTTCACATGTACTAAAATATATTGCAAGTACCAAAAAAAACTTTCATTTTGCCAACCCTGGATAGGAAATTTTAATTTTTTTTTTATCAGTGCGATGCTTCATGAGGTATAGAGTAATTTTTTTTAAGAAAAATTTCGAATTTTTAACCATTTTGGTCACTTTCATGTACTATTAAGTATTGCACTTGTCCATACCTCAATTTTGTTCTTCCTGAATTATAAAACAGTTTTAGTTAGCAAAAAAAAACAACACATCAGTTGCCTGTTTGATTACTTTCACGTATAAAAATACAATTTCCCACCCCTGGAAACAAAATTTGAATTAAAAAATTTTTTTTTGGCCAATGCAAATCTTCATGACGTATAAAGAGGTTTTGTTAAAGAAAAACTTAAAATTTTTAACAATTTTAGTTACTTCATGTACTACAATATACGGAATAGGGCGAAAAAAAAATTTTTTATATCCCATCCCTGGAAAATTTTTTTTTATTTTTTTAGTTTTTAATAGACCATTAAGGCTTCCCAAAGCACGAAATAGGTTTAATTTACAAACATTAAAAAAATAATTGATTTTTGGTATAAATGTTGCGTCGAGAAATAGGTGTAAGCTTCCCAGCTCTGGAACCATACTTCTGATCTTTCTGAATTTCAATACCACTCTATTTAAGTTCATTTCCAATTTAACGGTCCAAGAACGAAAACCGTACAGACAGACGGACATCGCTCAATCGTCATCGCTATTCATAAGGATCCAGAAAACAAGTGGAAAATGAAATAATTTTTTAAAATTATTTATTATCAAACAAATTTAATTCGAAAAATCGCAATTTGCCCCACTGTTCTGTTTTTGCAATAACATAGCAGTTCTCCAGCTTAATTTAATTAGCCAATCAAAACGAGTGACGTCAGAGTTCCATCATGCGCAGAAAAGTAGTTTTATTTCAGCTTGTTGGCGTAATCTTTATTTTATCATTCTTGCTTGCAATCACGTATTTATATTTGTCTGGCGGCATATTAAAAAACTGTGGTATCATTACAAATATGACAGATATTATCAAAACCCCTCAGCTCTGAAACAAAAACGCTCTGACACAAAAGCGCTCAGTACTGAGATAAAATCATCTATTGTAGTGAGCGCTCATTTCGCTCAGGTCACTGAAACGTTCAATTGAACTAAGAAACGATTCACCCACTTCGAACAATTGTTCTGGAAAAGCAAGGGTACCATATGAGATATTTTTGTAAACGATGCGTGTTAGTTTTTCAATTAGGCAGCACAGTAGCAGATGAATGCAATTTGCTTGTTTTCTTGGTGTCACACTCATATATTTTATTGTGTAATAAACAAATTGTAAATTAATTTTATTTATTTATTTATTTATTTTTTGTTGACAAATAATTTTGTTTCATAAACAAAATATTTTTTCATATCAAATAAAATAATTAATTTCCTGAAGAAGTCACACAAACAGTTCAACCTAAATTACGACGCAAAGCGCAACGTAATTTAGCGCTTAGCTTTTACGCTGAAATGAGTAACCTAAATTAAAGTGTTAACGTTGTCCCATAATCAGTAATGTTTACTCACTTTGATTAATAAAAACTCTAATTAATAATAAGAAATAGAGATGAACACGCTAAATTGACCTAAAAGTAGCTAAAGTTACATCACTTAACACTTCAACAAAGTAAACAAGAGTGCTTTTGCAACCAACTTCACTTCTTTACGCTCTGTCAAAATTGGATTTTCCAATTGCAAAGCGTTGACGCCGCGTTATTTCGGTTGGTCTCATACATTTTGTATGGGCATGATAAATTTTGACAGCCAGACAACGCTTTGCGTCGTAATTTAGGTTGGTCTGAAAGGAGTGACGAAATATTGAAATTAAAAATTAAACTAAAATAAAGAGACCTTAAGCTTAAAAATATCAGAATACAATAAAAACTAAAAAATCTTAATAAAATAAAAATTTAATTTTATTAAGATTGTATTGTATTATATAGATGTTCATATAATATGATGTGGCATCTCAGCTCAACTTTACTGAAAAATTTAAAGTAGCTGACATCACAGTTGAAATGTTTCAGACCAAAGTTAAACTTAAACCAATTCATGTTCCGAACCAAGTTAATTCTCTTTCGCTCACTCTCTCAAAAAGAGAGACGCCAAACTACAATCCAGCTTAACTCATAGCTCAGTGAGACAATTCACACTGGATGCATTTTTAGTCCGCTTAATTTTTTTTTCTTCAAAACACACTGGATTAATTCATCTGGCATAAAATTGTATACGTATATACAGCTTTGTGTGTGTTAGTATTTTTTTGTTTATTTGATGTTTGTCTTTCGTTCGCTAAACACATCCATTTTGAAACAAACTGAGCGGAAAAATGGATGGAATAAGTGATGAAGAATTGGCAATAATATTAGTAGAAATTTCTAGTGCCTGTAACTAAAGCTGCAGAATTACTTCTAGAAGATGAGAAGGTAAAGAAAAGAAGCGATACACATTTGAGAAAATGTATACCGGTTGAAGAAAAATTGGCTGCAACTTTAAGATTTTTAGCCACAAGAGAAACCTTCGGAAATTGCCGAAAATGGTAAATTGTCTGCACCTTATTTAAGCTCAGCTATGATTACGATAACCATATTTTTCAATGCAAAAAGAAGGCCATTTAGAAATGTAATAAAAATTGTATTCACTATTTATAAACAATTTCATATACTCTAAGCATGGCACATTAACTAACATATGTTATTTAAACAATAAAATATGTCAAAGTATATTACAGTAATTTGATAAAAAGATTTTCATTTCCCCACACTCCATTTGATGATGACAATATTGTATTGGTGATTATAACTTTTATTGTATTGAGAAAAAAAGATTTTTAATATAGTAGTTTGAAGAAAAAAACATTAATAATAAAAAAAGAACACTAAAGGACATATCAATTAAAACAAGGACACTTTAATTTTTTTTATTCTAAGAGGACATCGTATAAAAAAAAGAGGGCTGTCCTCTTAAAAAAAAGGACACCGTAGCTATGATAGAAGTATGTAGTGCAATTTACACAAACATGAAAAGTGAATTTTTAAAGGTACATATATTCATATAAGTTTATTTCGTCACCAGTAAAAGTTATTTAAGTAATTTCAGTACAATTTTCAGTAACCAGAAACTTTTACTAGGTACTAAAATTTCTGCAAAAATGTTTATAAGTTTCTGAAATTACCGAAAAAACCCTTAGGGGAGACTGGGGCAGCTTCGGCCTTGGGGCACCTTCGGCAATACGATTTTCGATATGAAAGACTTATTTTACATCACCAAGATTTAAAGTAAATGTATCGAATATCAAAATAAATAACTCTCACAAAGTTTGTCATCTTTAGCTTACCAACTTACTTGACTACGCGTGTTTTATTATTTTTGCAAGTGTTTTTGTAATATTGGGTAGAGTGAATAAAGAAGTAGTTTATACTATATAGTACTAAGTGCTAGCACTAGCTTTAACTTTTCAGTACTAGCTATGTTGAAAAGTATGAACTACAAAAAGTGTGAATAACTCTTTGCTAGTACTACATAGCTAGTGCTGAAAAGTGGTAGCAAAAGCTGGAAAATGCCACGGTTAAATCAGCTGGCAGAAATCGTTCATGAAGTTACCACTTTTTTCACTTTTAAATACCGGTATTAACTTCTGCCGGAATTCTACGGTTGTATCTTTACATTTATTTCTAGAGGAAAAACAAAAATAAAGCGCTTCTAAACGCAAAAAGTCTTGCAAAATTTGAAATGCATATAACCGATAAATACTGTACATAGTTATGATTTTTTTGCTTGATTTAGTTCAAGAACTGTTATTGTTTTTATTGTTATTGGGTTCGGTACACATATGTACATTGAGGAGTGTTTTATCACTGTATTGATGACGTTACAAGAGCACCAATCAAACAGTTGAGTCGGAATAACTAACGATATAAAGTGGAATATTTACCTATTTTTGACACTAAATTTATACGATTTCATTTATTTCTGCTAAAGTGAAGTTTTTTATATACATTTTTTTCTATATTTTATATTTGGAAAATACCATTTCGGTAATAAAATGTTTCGGTTTCGGTATTCGGCCAAAAAGTTAGCCTAATTTTGGCCGAATCCGAATATTCTTTCGGCCTCTAATATTTTTACTTGTTAACAAATCTTTTTATTTTATTTAAAATATGCAACAAATCCCATTTTTCACGTAGAAGTCTATACTGGCCGGGATAAATCACAAAAAACATAGTGGCAACGTCATTTAATGTCATTTGTTATTGTTCCATAAGTTATTTTTTATCGCTTCACAAAGTTTTGCAAAATTTATAAAGTTTTTATTATTATTTCATTATAATCTTAAATATAAACATAGTACATATATGGGCGACAAAGGCAGTGCGTATTTCTTTGAAATGCTTAAAAATTACAAAGTTTTATTTAAAAAATCGCAGCTGCCTGCAGTAAAAACAGCGAAAGATGATGCGCTTTGCTCTTTGCGGGATGATTATATGAGGAAGCTCGGGCAGGCAATTACTACTGCCCAGCTTAGAAAGAAGATACAAAATTTGAAGAATGACGTAAAGAAGAAAAGCGATGTGCGCGCAACTGGCAATAAGCCCATGATGTTAAAAGAATGGGAACGTGAATTGCTAGACCTCTTGGAACGAGACTCTAATCCTGTTTTCAGTAAGATTCCAGGTACATATTTTTAATGATTGTAGCACGTAAAATTTGATTATGTATCATATTAACAACTTATGTATGTTTATACACACGATAGGTGCCATTGATGTCAGCTTCGGCGTTGAAAAAGACGCAACACCGAACTTTGATATAACGATTGATGAAAGCCAGGGAAAGCCAGAAAAACATGATTATATTGATGCGAGAAAAGAAACTCAAAAAGCAAAAAAAATAAAACTTTCTGATGAGACAGAGGAGACTCAAAATCTAAGTCTTCCTGAGTTGCAAAGACTGGTACTTCTAAGACAACTAAAATTAGTAAATATGAAAATAAGAGAAAGAGAACAGAAGAAAGAAGAAAATCTAGGTACAATAAAAGCACTGAAAGTAGAGGATAAGAATGGTGAAGAATATCCTATTGAAATATTGGATGAAATGTATTGCACAGAGATGTAATTTTTGAAAAATTCATCTTTTGTCTACACATTTGCAAGGGACAAGTAAACTATAGAAGCGGTTGGTACAAACATTAAAGTATGTAATGGAAATCGATTTCGAAAACGAAGCAATTCTAAATGTTTTTTTCATAATATTTCTTCATATGAAAGATATCATCACAAATATAAAAATTCCATGAAAAGAGTATTAAAAAGAACTTTTAAAATTGCTTCTTTTCAAAACTGTGTCCATCACATACCTGATGATAAAATATTTTGTTTGTACAAACTTCTTGTGTAGTACTTGTATGTATGTATATCGGGTTGTTTTTATGTTTTTACAGGCGGTATTTGATTTTTTGTACGAGTGTTCGTGTATACATATCTGTGGACTTTTGACAAAAGCACTTAAGTCGAGTTAAGACAATTTTATAGATAGTGGTATTTCATGCATAATTTTAAGGCATGTCTTTTGGTGTAATCAGCATTTTTCTGCGACGTTTAGTCAGAAATATATTAATGTTTTAAAAACTTGACTTACAGTAAACCAAAAAAAAAATGTACATTCACTTTGTTCATTGAAATAATTCGATTACTTATAGAATCAATATGAAATAAAACCCGACAAACTATGCACCAAATTAAAGGGTAAACTCTGTAGACTTTGAAGCCACGAACAACTTTTTGAACATTCTTTTGGAAAAGTTTCAGTAATTCACAGAAACAAAAAAAAACATCACTTTCTAATACAAAAAAAAACTTGTTCACTTGTTAGAAATTGATGTTTTTTGTTTCTGTGAATTACTAAAACTTTTCCAAAAAAATGTTCAAAAAGTTGTTCGTGGCTTCAAAGTCTACAGAGTTTGCCCTTTAATTTGGTGCATAGTTTGTCGGGTTTTATTTCATATTGATTCTATAAGAAATCCAATTATATCAATGAAGAAAGTGTTCAAGTTTTTTTTTTATACACTGTGGTAATTTTACTCTCGTGAAAATTTTGAAAATTATACTTATGTAACAGCCGATTCATACGCTGATTTAAAAATCACTTTTTATTTTTAATTCTGTTTAAAAGTTGCTTCCAAAAACTTCACAGATTCATACGATGATTTTTTCCCCATGTTTTAAGGGTTGATTTTTTTGTCCGTAATTGGTTATTCTTCTTTACTTGCTTGGAAATCAAAAATAAAATAAAGCAATATAACAAAAAAAGCAAATGTTTGTAAAGAAACATATGAAAAAAATCACAGAGAACTGAAAATGAGATTTTTTTCTCTACCCCGTTCGCCAACATACAGCAAAAATCATGTTTTAAAAAACATGGGAAAAATCATCGTATGAATTGGGTGTAAGTTGTTTTGTCAAAACTCCACAGATACATACTTATGTACAACTGAAAAAACGCATTTATGTAGTTTATTTGACCCTTTAAGCATAAAATAATACTACTCCTTATTTATAATTATAAGAAATTATTCTCAGTCTGAGGCCCGTGTGGCGTAAGCCTAAAACAGTACAAATGAATTAAAATGTGATTTTTGTTTTTATATAGTATGTATAAATATTTTAATATGAAACATAAAATGTTCAAATAAATAAATATATAACCAAAACGCTTTGATTGAACATAAGAATAAAAATTGTTTTATTTATTCATTAGATAAAGAATTGAGCACATTTGCAATTTCTTGTCTTCTCCTTTGGCCTATTTCTCTGAAGTTATTTGTGGAGTCTGCGTCATGATCTTCTTCTCCGTCACCCACTGTGGAAAGTTCTGTCGATTCGGGTTGAAATTCTAAATCATCTTTTAAAAAAATTGCAATATTGTGTAATACGGCACAACTTACAATCACTGCTGCAACTTTGTTTAGTGCTACACGCACTCTGTACTGCAAAATTGGAAAACGTCTTTTTAATTGTCCAAAGCAGCGTTCAATTACAACACGATTTTTTGTATGATGTTTGTTGTAGCATATTTCTTCTCGAGTTCTTGGTGTTTTAAACGGTGTCATTAACCAAGGTCGAATGCCATAGCCGATGTCACCTAAAATAATTGCATCGCTGCGCTGATTATTCATAAAGTTGAAAATGCGTGACCTTTTCAAGATTCGGCTATCGTGTACTGATCCTGGCCAACTGCAGTCGATTGACGTGAATTCTTCGCTTGCATTGCAGGTTGCTTGAACATTTATGCTGCAAAAGCCCTTGCGGTTAATGTATTCATCCCCATGATTTGGTGGTTTTTGTATTGCAACATGCGTACAATCTATTGCTCCAATAGCGCAAGGAAAGTCATATCGCAGTGTCCAAAGCTCCTGAGCGAGTTTAATGTGTTCGCTATTCGCAGGAAATTTAATCCACAGATGCGCTTTATTCATGACCTTCTTCAAAACTACTTTTACTGTTTTGCAAACAGTTGTGCGATGTATACCTTCTTCTTTACCAACTCTCATTTGAAAACCAGGATCGCTAAGAAAGCGGAGAAAAATTTCCATCCTTTTGATTTGCGACAGTGCTGCTCCTCTGCTTTCATCACTTTGCTCCAAAAAATGTTCCGCCAACCATTTTACATTTTCTTCCCGAAATCTGTATAAATTGAAGTAATCGGCTGGATGAGAATGTGTCCTTATGCGGTATTCTTTCCTTTGCCGAATGTTCATAAAGGCAGGCATATTAATTTTTAAGTGAAAATAAACGAAAACAATTTTTTTTAATACAAATCGAAAAAACACAAACTTTCAGCACCTCAATCATATGCTTAAAAAAAACAAAGCATAAACTAGTAATTTGAAGCATTCGCTAGTTTTTATTCACACCTTTTTTAAGCCAACGCTGGAAAAACTAGTTGCTAGTTGTCAGTGTAAAGTACTAGCTTTAACTTAAAGTTTTATTCACCTCAAAGCTAGTTTACACTTTAAATTTGCTAGTATTAGCTTTAGCTACCTTTTTATTCACGCGGCCCATTGTGATTCTAGTTTGTAAGTATTTTGTACATAAAATTTTTCAATATTTAAAATTTAGTTTACAAATAAAGATTAATAATTGTGTTATTTTCCTAAAACATAAGGGAAATCTAAATATTTGTTGAAGAATAAAAGACAAAAAAGAAAAAATTATAAATAGTGCTTCGGGGTAGATTCAGCGTTTGAAATTGGAGCACAATCAGTATCTGCTTAATGTGCCCCATAATGTGCTAGATTAATTTTCATAATTATTTCTAGGTTCATTTGCAATTTAAGCTTTGAAATGGTTCGGAATTGTAAGGCTAAAACGCAGCGCTGTTCACTTGATGAAAATGTGATGTATAAGGCGGTGTCTGATGTTTTGCGTGGCGTTGAAACTCCAACGTCCGCCGGCAGGAAATACAACACTAAGCGCCAAACCATCGAATCGCGTATAAAAAACGAGATCCTTTAGAGGATCTGAGTTCTGATCAGACTCCTAATGAAATTATTTACCAATCAAAGTTCACTAGCAAGCAAGTATTTACGAAGAAGGAAGAGAATGAGTTAGTGGAATATATAAAGAAGTGTGTACTATTTCAGTTTGGTTTAACGTATAAAGCTTTTCGGAGGCTAGCTTATGAATATGCCAAAGCTAACGGTAAGGCGTTTCCCGAAAAATGGGATGTTATGAAAGAAGAAGGAGAAGATTGGCTATATGGGCTTCTGAAGCGAAACCCAACACCTACTCTTCGAAAGCCAGAGAAAACTAACTTAGCTAGACTAACAAAGCTGTTTACTAAGAAAGCTGTGGATGAATTCTACGACAACTTAAAGGCTCTTTATGAGACCCATTCTTTTAACCAAAGGATATATATAAATTGGATGAGACAGGTATCACGACCGTTGTTGATACACCTAAGGTTTGTATTCCAATTACGAGATAAAGTTATGAAGCTATCTATAAGTTTTTTATCATTTATATTGTTAATGCGTAGGTAATTGCAGTTAAAGGACAGCGACAAGTTGGGCAAGCAGTGTCAGCTGAGAGAGGTAGTTTGGTAACACTTGTAGGAATAATCAAAGCTAGTGGTAATCGGCTTCCTCCGGTTTATGTTTTTCCACGGCAACGTTACAAAAGTGAGTTTTTAAATGGATGTGTTCCTGGATCGTTGGGATTGATAAGCAAAAGTGGTTGGATGATGTCTGAGTTATTTATAAATGTTCTAAAACATATTCAGGCAAACACAAATTGCTCTAAAGAGCGGCCAATATTAATACTCTTGGACAACCATTCGTCCCATTGCAGTATTGATAGCAAACATTTTTCGAGATAAACCGGTATACATATGTTGTCCTTTCCTCCACACACCTCACACCGTCTTCAGCTACTTGACGTTGCAGTTTACGAGCCGTTTAAAAAATTTCTTCAAACATCATTTAATGATTTTATGACAAACAACGCAGGAAAAAGGATAACCATTTACGAAGTTGCTCGGCTGTCAAACTTACCTTTACAACGAGCGTTTTCGTCCGAAAATATAATAATAATTTCTTCAACTGGAATTTATCCTTTAAACTCTCAAAACTTTAATTTGCTGCGGAAGAACAACCCATCGTCAATACAGTTGAACCTGAAAATGATAATTGCGCACCAATTATTCCAGTACCTTCGAGCCTTACACCAGAACAAGTTCGTCCAGTTTCTCGTTTAAATGCTTCTAGAAAGACTACTAAATCCGGCAGCTCTCGAATCTTGACAAGTTCAATCGAGAAAAGCAAGATAGAAGAAAAACAATGTGAGAAAAATGCTCAGTTCGTCCAGTTTCTCGTTTAAATGCTTCTAGAAAGACTACTAAATCCAGAAGCTCTGGAATCTAGACAACTTCAATCGAGAAAAAAAAGATAGAAGAAAAACAATGTGAGAAAAACGCTCAGTTGCTGAAAAAAGTTAGAAAAAATTTGTCATATGCAGACACAGATCAGTCAGTTGGATCTTATTTTGAAAATGAGGATGCATCGGAGAACAATGACGTTTCAAACTATAAACTGACTGAAAGGACTGAGCTTAAGGTCGGAGATTACGTCTTAGTTAAGCTGGATCAAAATAGCAAAAAGCCAATTTATAACATCGCTGAGATCACTGAAACTCTTGGCGACTGCACCTTCACTGTTAGTTTCTTTCGAAAGCTCGATCAATTTTCATCTCTTTTTGTTAAGCCTGAATATGAAGATATTTCAGTAGTTCTAAGGAGCGAAATAGAACTTAAGTTACCAAGCCCATCGAACCTACCTTCAACTCCACGTAGCCGCACCAAATATTTATTTGAAGTAGACTTAATATCTTATTATGTTAAATAATTAATTAATATGGAATATCTTTGTTTTATGAATAAAAAGAAGTGTTTATTTTTTACATTTGTTGATATGATTATTAATTTTTTTCTATGCAGGTAATAAATAAATGCCTTAAAAGGAATTTTTACTAAGCAACTGCCTTTTAGAATATTAACGACGAATGTGCCCCACAAACCCCGGCATGGGGCACATTCAGCGAAAATGACTTTTTCTACTAATTCTCAAAAATATGGAATCAATACTAAGTCTTTATACAATTTTTTACTTATACCTTTTTATTCAATACCCAAGCACAATAACATTAGAGTTGTACAAAACAACTCTTTTGAGTGAGCGCTCTTTTCCGCTCCGCTCACTTTACTGAATTAATTCATTCATTTCATTCACTAGCTCAGTTGATTCCTTAGCTCAGCCATTATTCATGAATTGAAAATGTCATGAAAGAAAATAAAAGAATCAGACTAGCTAATACAACAACCACTTATGCCTTTTTATATTTTCGTTAATATGTAATATAAAACACATTTATTGAACAAAGTAATAACTGCATAAATATTTAAGTGATTTTAAATATTTTGTTTTCGAACCTATTTTAATAAAGTAATATTTTCTATTTAACGTTGTATTTTAGAGATTTTTCTCATTTAATTTATGTATAAGTATATATATATAAATATATATTAATAGATATACATATATATATATATATATATATATATATATATATTTATATATATATATACATATATATATATATATATATATATATATATATATATATACAGATTCAATGAAGCAATTGAAGCAACTGAATCACTGAAACAACTGAAAGAAGTGAAAGAAAAGAGCTACTGAAACAACTGAAAGAAGTGAAAGAAAACAACTACTGAAACAATTCATAGAAAATAGCTACTGAAACAATTGAAAGAATTGAAAGAAAAGAGCTAAAAACGCTCAGTAAAGTGAAAGATTCACTTCGCTCAATTGAAAGAACAATTCAACTGAATTAATTCATTGAGGAGCCGTACAACTCTATATAACATGCGACTACATTATTAAATTTGTGATATAACTTCTTAAATTCAGAGCTGCTAAAAAAAGTGCTGAATCTGCCCCAGTCTCCCCTACCGACTCATTTATCAATTTTAATGGTTGTTGGCGCGACCAGCCCTCTTCTGTTTTGAAGTTGATGTTTACACAAAGTTGGACAACTAAAGACTAAAATCGCTCTGTAAAAGACAAAACGTAGAACCTGTGTTTTCATAAGTGTGTATGTATTAGATTTGTTCTGCTTGTGCGGGGTTGAAGCTGATTGAAAAATTATGCCAACCAAAAACTACCCTCTTCACCGAAAATACCTACAAGCTGCCATGTTATGCCAGCATAATTCATCCAGTGTAAATTGGCTCAGTGACACAACTCTAGTAAGTGTTAACAATTCTTAATTTTTGGGTTGTACTTACCAATATATTCCTTTGCACCAATAGCGCCATCAGCTTTCAATAACATCAGTTGCCAGAATATTAATAAATACAATAATTTTAAGGGCATGATAGATGATCGTATCTAGTGAAGAATTAAAAAAATAAAATACATGTGTAAATATTTATGCATATAAAAATTGGCTTCTGGTTGACAGCAGTCTACACCTAACACGAAAACACTAGACTGCTCACTTTGACAACCGGCTTTGCTTGTGTCATTTTGATATCATATATTAGTGAGCAAATGTTCATGTAATATAAAGTATTGTTACAAAGTTTAAAAATAGATTCAAATATAACGACAATGTGGCTATATGTACTTGGCAGCACTGCCAACACATCTCCAGTGGTCAACACAATGCAGATAATATTTGAATTAACGGAAATGGAATATTCCGGATACATCGTCGAGAATATACAAGATCATTCGAGGCTGTGCAATAATAAGTGTAAATAACAACAACGAAAAACCTAACAATATCAATGCTAAGAGATGATGATTTATTCTTAATGATCTTGTACACAAGTATTCGCTGCTAATAAAAGCTAAACATGTACACCAGATACGGGCGTTTCATAGCACAATTGTGCTGAGATCATTCACACGTATTCTTACCCTCTTTAATTTAGTCGTCGATGAGACAGCGACGAATGAATATCAGGCGGATGCTTACGAATTTTTTTATATTTTTTTCCAGAATATTTGTCCAGCAAACAATTTCAGCCATAATGATATGCGAAAACTATTTTGTCATAAACAATACTTTCGATAACATACAATACCTTTTATACAATTTTTCTCCAATAACGGCTTATACTAATTCTCCTAATTTAGTAATACGCTTAGTCTTATTAATTAGTCTGTGCAAAATCTTATCAAAAATATTTTGAATATGTTTCCCATATGAAAATGATCTTCCATGCCGACAAATATCAAGCTTTTAAGTTTGATACATCCAACCTCGTATTTTTTTTTATTTGGCGAATATTCAGTGTTATGCTCCAGCAAGCAGCCATTCTTTTATATTTTTTTTTTTTTGTTGAATGGAAAACATAACAGATTATTGTCCTATCCTTTTTAATTTTTTTTTATTTGACTGTTTACCTAGAAAATGTTTTATTTTTAATTAATAATTTTACGTAATCAACGTTTTTTCCAACTTAAAATATATTGGTACTTATATATAAATATATATTGCACCATTATCTTTCAAACGCTTGCTTTTTGTTTGGTGGGTAGCTCGCAAGCTCAACACTTACACAATTTACCAATACATTGACGGTGCCCACCACTGCAATAAACAAAACACACAAGACAGCATTATCATATATACAAACACACGTATATAGCTACATGTTAAGTAAAGAACAACCAACAACAACCATGACCACATACTACACGAAGTTACCAGACGTCGTCACTTTGGTATATAAAGTCGCTGCCAGAGAACAGCGGGATTAGTGTAATTTTAAATCTAGACGTGTTGACATCGCTAAGTGTTTAGTAGTACAAATACTCGTGTTAACTAAGTAATAAATAAAGTGTTGCAGCATTATATTTCTAAAATTAATTGTCTGTGTTTTTAATTTGATGCAATTAAACGAATCCTTGAAGGATAAGTAAAAAGCGTTTTTACGAAAAGGTCTAAAAACGTCACAATTGGTGTCAGAAGTGGGATTGTAAAATTATTACAAGGACATTGCAATTTAAGAAAAAAAAGGTCATAAAAAAAATTTAATAATAATAAAATTATAACAAATCATCATGAAATTTGATGAGCTAAAAGTTGAACAGCTAAAAAAGGAGCTTAGCAAGAGGGAATTGCCAACGGCATGTAACTAGGCTGAACTGCAGAAGAGGCTGATAAATGAGTTTAAGAATCGCGGCATGAACATCGGGACATACGAGTTTAAAGACAATGACGATGCAGAGGTATGTCTTCCTGTTACGACCGGTAGCATAGACATAAATTCAATGTTCGCTGCTATGATGATCCAGATAAGACAGAACTCTCAGCAGATGCAGGAAGCATCAAGGATCAGCACTGAAAAGCTTGTAGTCGAAATAACTGAAAAAAACAGAACTCAGAAATCAGCAGTGAAAAGCTTGTAGCCGAAATAACTGAAATTAAACGGAAGCATCAAGTATCAGCACTGAAAAGCTTGCAGCTGAAATACAGGAGTCAAATAGAGCCACGAACAAGACTCTGGTAGAGGTTTCTGAGGCCATTAATACGAGGGTGGATTCTCTTGAGAATAAATTCTCAGAGCTGGCAGATAGAGTCCAACATCTAGAAAGCGGTGGCCTGGAACAGCATGCAAAAGAGTTCGAAAAAAAATTGCATACTCTAGAGGACAAACTGCATAACCTTGAGTATAGTGGCGGGCCAGCAGTTGCGGAGGTTTCTGCGCGAATAAAAGCGCCATGCTTTGACGGCAGCGTACCATTGGGCATCTTTAGATTCCAGTTCGAAACGGTGACAGCAGAAATGGTTGGGATGCTGAAGAAAAGGCCATAGAGTTGATTTTGTCCTTAAAGGGTACAGCCGCAGAGTTACTTGAGACCGTGCCAGTAAGCAGCAGAAACAACTATAATGAAATAATGCCAGCATTGCAGAGCAAGTATGGTGGTGAGGACAAGCGCGATTTATACAGAACGGGATTGCGATGTAGAGTTCAAAAGCCTAACAAGTCTCTACAAGATTTCGCAAAGGAAATCGAGCGTTTAGTGCCGCTCACATATCCACGCGTGTGTCACCCGTTCCTGAACCACTTTAAAACTGAGGCGTTCGTTAATGGCATTCGCGACTTTGTTGTTAAACTGGCTGTGTGCGCTACGCAGAAATCCACTTTCGCTAAGATTGTTTCATTTGGGCTGGCTCAAGAGCCTGCTAGGATGGTTTTCAAGCCACAGATATGCAAGGTGCGGAATGTGGAGGTTTTGTCTGAGGAGGACAACAACCTAGTTGCTAGTTTTAAGGAGGAAATGCGACAACTGTTGCCGGAAAGTGTTACCAAAGAAAAGCCTAAATGCTTTAACTGCGGAAAAATCGGTCATTTACAGCGCAGCTGCAAAGCACCAAGAAAAATAGGTAGATCTGTTTCGCCACCAAGAACCAGCAAACGGGTGAACCAAACAACAGCACAAGAGTCCCCTTTAAACTAAAACGAGCTAGCACTAAGGGGCAAGAGCTAGCTCCCACAAACGAGGGCCCCACAATCTCCATATCAGTGATGCAGCAGAAAAATAGCAACCTTACTGCGTCTGGACACATCAACGGGGAAAAACGCGTACTTACCATAGACACAGGAGCGTTGCAGTCAATAATAAGACCCGATATAGTAAAGGTCAAATGTGATCGTTTAAGCAATATACGGCTACGGTCCATGGTAAGATTGATGTGAAGATGACTATAGCCAACATCAACGAGAGGCATGTGTTTATTGTTGCCGATATTGTCGATGAGGTAATTATTGAAACCGATTTTATGATTAACCATGGCATTAATCTACACATGGGGCAACAGCTGATGATTTGGCGTAATGTGGAAATACCCCTTGATGTTGGATATGACAGCAAGCCGCAAGTAACAAAAGTATTTGCTATTGAGAGTCAGACGTTACCGCCGCAGTCTGAAACAGTTATATCGGCGCTTATGAAGGAAGATTGTGACGAAAATCGGTTGTGGGTTGTAGAACCAGCAGATCTAAAGAGAGAGCTTATAACAGCAAAAGCTCTAGTAAAAACTAGTAAAGGAGGAATAGTCCCTATAAGAGTGCTTAACTTGGCAGACCATGAAAAAGTGATCAAAGAAAATTGCGATATTGGCCAGTGTACTCCAGCAGAGGCAATAATAAACTGCGAGAAGAAGATATAGTCTACCTATGTGTCCGCAAAAGAACGTGAACAATTTGAGGAATACGTATGAAAATGGGTAGCAGGACTGTCAGCGACAGATAGAAATAAAGCCAAACAGTTGCTAAAAATTCATGCCAGTATCTTCGCCATGGGAAACCAAAGCCAGGGTAGAACTGCATTGCATTAACATGAAATTGACAGGCGAGGCTAGGCCGATTAAACAGCCACCCAGAAGTGTACCCCTAGCAAAGCGAGATGGAGTGAAAGAGCTTGTAAGAGAAATTGAGCGTGAAGGCGTAATTGAGCCATATTCTGGTCCTTGGAGTTCACCTGTAGTCTTACCTAAAAAGAAAGATGGCAGTACTAGATTCTGCGCAGACTACAGGAAGCTAAATGACATAACCAAGAAGGACAGCTATCCGCTCCCCAGAATCGATGACACTTTGGACACGCTAGCTGGTACGAGATGGTTCTCTACGCTAGACTTGCGAAGCGGATATTGGCAAGTGGAGATTACAGAGAAAGACAAAGAGAAAACTGCCTTCAGCGTCGGTAACGGATTATGGCAGTACAAAGTTATGCCGTTTGGTCTTTGCAATGCTACGGCCACATTTGAACGCCTAATGGAGAAGGTACTGAAAGGACTCCACTGGAAGACATGCTTGGTATATCTGGATGACATAACCGTGATGGGAAAACTTTTGATGAACACCTCAAAAACATGACAGAAGTTCTTCAACGGATATCATCAGCTGGATTGAAACTCAGCCTGAAGAAATGTGCATTGTTCCAGAAAGAAGTGAAGTATTTGGGGCATCGTGTTACAGCAGACGGAATCTCAACAGATGAAGATAAAATACAAGCAGTAAGGGACTGGCATCAACCTAAAAATCTTCATTAATAGCGCAGCTTTTTGGGCCTTTGTACATACTACAGACGCTTTGTGCCAAATTTTGCCAGTGTAGCTGCAAGCCTGCATGAGCTGACAAGAAAGTCGAGACCATACCATTGGGGTGAGCCACAGGAAAAGGCATTCCAGAAACTTAAAGGATTATTGTGTACGTCACGAGTACTAGCGTATCCTATACCTGGAAAAAAATGTGTGCTGGATACTGATGCGAGCGGCTTTGGCATAGGGGGCGTGCTATCCCAAGTAGTTAATAGCACTGAGAAAGTCATAGGATACTATAGCCGTGTACGCTCAAAACCTGAGATGAACTATTGTGTGACACGACGTGAGCTTCTGGCAGTATTGGAATGCATTAAACATTACCATAAGTACCTGTATAGTCAACACTTTACATTAAGGACTGACCATTCTGCACTGAGATGGTTATTGCAGTTTAAAAATCCTGAAGGGCAACTGGCAAGGTGGATTTAGCGCCTGCAGAGCTACAACTTCAGTATTGAGCATAGAAGGTGCCCAAAACATAACAATGCGGATGCTATTTCAAGAAGACCCTGCTGTTTAGAGTGTAAACATTGCGTTAGAACCGAACAAAAGGAAGGTGTTGTTGATGTTCGCCTCATGCACATCGACTCTGATGAAGACTGGTCAGCGGCACAGAGGGACGACAGTATACTGGGGAAAATTATAGCAGCTAAAGAGGAGGACAGAAGACCGTCCCGGAATGAAATTTCGGCTGAGAGCCCACTCGCCAAATCTTATTGGGCTCAGTGGAACAGCCTCAAGGTAATAAAAGGGTGCCTATACCGCGTATGGGAAAGTGTAGATGGCAAAACAACTTCAAATTTAATAGTTGTGCCATACTCCAAGATAAGTAAAGTTTTGCAAGAATTTCACAATGGACCTAGTAGCGGTCATCTTGGAGTAACAAAAACACTTGAGAAACTGAATCAGCGTTTTTATTGGGTTGGATGTCAACAAGCCGTAGCCGACGGGATAGCAAACTGCCCACAGTGCATAGCAGCCAAAGGCCCAGTAAGAAGAAGCCGGGGACAGCTACAGCAATACAACTCAGGAGCACCATTCGAGCGGATCGCAATGGATGTAGCAGGTCCTTTTCCCGTCACTGAAGCCGGAAATCGTTATGTTCTTGTGGTAATGGACTATTGCAGTAAATGGCCAGAGGTATATGCTATACCTAACCAAGAAGCAAAGACAGTTGTAAATGCATTCGTCACCAACTGGGTATGTCGCTATGGTGTCCCAATAGAATTACATTCCGACCAAGGAAGGAATTTCGAGTCTGCCATATTCAAGGATATGTACGAACTATATGGGATAAAGAAAACCAGAACGTCGCCGTTGCATCCACAGTCTGATGGCATGGTGGAGAGGTTCAATCGCACCTTAGAAGAGTACCTGCGAAAAGTGGAAAGCAACCATCAGAGGGAATGGGACGAGCACATTCCCAAATTTTTGATGGCATATAGGTCAGCTGTACACGACTCAACATCAAAAACGCCATTAAAAATTATCTTCGCAACGGAATTAAAACTGCCTGGTGACTTGGAATTTGGTGTTAAGGCAGCTGTAGAAGAAGGATCCATTACGTCCCAAGAGCAGGAGAACTTAAACGATCTGCATGATTTCGTGCGTAATAGAATCAAGATGGTCAGTGACAAGATGAAGGCTAGATATGACCGCGCAGCGAATTCGGTGGGATTTATGGAAGGTCAATTGGTTCTACTTTATAACCCACAACGGAAGAAAGGATTGTCCCCAAAATTACAGACTCACTGGGATGGCCCGTATAAAGTGATTAAGAGAGTGCATGACGTTGTGTACCGGATACAGAAGCACAATAGCCCAAGGTCGAAAATGAAGATAGTACATCTCGAACGATTGCCGCACTATGGAAGAGGTTATTGTATGCCTATTCGGGTCGAACAGGCTTAAGTGGGCGGCAGTGTTACAAAGTTTAAAAATAGATTCAAATATAACGACAATGTGGCTATATGTACGTGGCAGCACTGCCAACTCATCTCAAGTTGTCAAAATGCTACAACCCTGGTCAACACAATGCAGATAATATTTGAATTAACGGAAATAGAATATTCCGGATACATCGTCGAGAATATAAAAGATCATTCGAGGCTGTGCAATAGTAAGTGTAAATAACAACAACGAAAGACCTAACAACATCAATGCTAAGAGGCGATGATGTTATTCTTAATAATCTTGTACGCTGCTAATAAACAATTATAACAAATATACACAGCAACATACACATATAGCACAAGAAGAAACAAAACTACGCAACTCACAGACCACTCATACATACCACACATAGTTACGTAAGTAAAACACACAAGACAGCATTGTCATATATACAAACACACGTATATAGCTACATGCTAAGTAAAGCACAACCAACAACAACCATGGCCAGATGCTTCACGAAGTTACCAGACGACGTCACTTTCCTATATAAAGTCGCTGCCAGAGATCAGCGGGATTAGAGTGATTTTGAATCTAGACGTGTTATCATCGCTAAGTGTTTAGTAGTACAAAGTAGTAGTTTTTTTATTTGACATATTGTCACAAATTTATTTTAAATTAAATTTAGTTTGGCCTACTATGCTTATTTTGATGTGATTTTGGAAAATAATTTTTAATTTACAAATTGTGAATTCTCAGATGGTTTTTCGGAAGTATGTATGTATTTGCATAAGATAAGAGGTTTTTAACTTTTCAAAACTGTGGTTAAAGTCTACTGATGATTTGGTAAAGCACCAATGAAATGCATATAGACATTGCTTGACCACCAACAAATAAATTTAATTTAAAATAAAGTATGTATAATATTTGGTAAAAATAAAATTTAAATTAATTACAAGTTAAGCGAAACAATTAAATTAAAACAGTTTTAATTTATTTTGCCCAAGCAACAGAAAAGTTTTGCAGCAACTTGGCGCGACGACGAACTGAAAATAATGAAAAGTTATGACACTTACGTACTTGTATGCCAACATTAACATACTGGTGTTTTGACAACAAGTAGCGGTTATGTAATGGTCAGCGTTCTAATTTTTTTATATATCCTCAAATATCTGATTTATTTTTGTATGTGATAGGGAATAAAAGTGTCGAGAAAGTAGCACAAGTAACACCAAATTCACACGATGAATTTAATGACGTCCAATTTTCGACGTCATTTTATTTTTCATAGCGAACGGTGTAGAGAAGAGTGGTAGAAAAAATGACTTGATTCCTGATTTCATGGTTTTTTTATAACCTTCACAAAAAAGTGAAAGGATATATCTAGGTTTGTCATTTCGTGTGCAATTTCTTCGATATCAATATGGAACCCCATAAAGTATATATATTCTGAATCCTTATGAATAGCGATGACGATTGAGCGATGTCCGTCTGTCTGTACGTGAAATCGGTTTTCCCAAGCCCCCAGAAGAGCTAGAGACTTCGTTCTTGGACCGATAGATTGGAAAACAACTTAAATAGAGCAGTATTGAAATTCAGAAATCTTGAATGCGAAATACTGCTCCAGAGCTGGGAAGCTTACACCTTTTTCTCGACGCAAAATTAATACCAAAAACCAATTCTTTTTTATTTTTTTTATTTTGTTATTTAAACTTATTTCATGCTTTGCATTGGTAAAAAATAAAAAAAATTGTTAATTTTATCAACGGGCTTAAGTTCGAATCTGCAAGACTGCAAACCATTTTTTATTATTTTATTAATAAATGAATTTGTTCAAATTCTATTTTATTAATTTATATTAAGATTGGAATATTAAGAATATTTTTCAATAATCATCAAACCAGCAGAACGGATCAGTACTGATTTCGAGGCCGCTACGCCATCTCATCAGCGTTCTTTGTTCAATTTTTCCACTTTTGCAAGTGGTGCTAGTTAGTAGGAATATCAACTATTTAACCAATATTTTAACGAAAATTGAATATGAGAAGTTATCACATTCATATTTTTAAGTTATTACATTTGTGGTTAGTACGAAATTCCCCAACCCTGACCATTAATATTCCCAATATTCCATGTATCTCTTTCGCTTTTTCCAGAGCCATCGGCTGCTGATAACTAAAGCTTCTTTGTTATTTATGTTCAAGTAATTGAATTTTGTTGTCAATTTACAATGAACAAGTGCGCGTGCCCCCGCAATGTTTTAAATTATGTATGAATTTTTATTAGTCGAACTTTCTTATGTAAATTGTTAATTTTTTCAACGGGCTTAAGTTCGAATCTGCATGACTGCAAATGAGGCACGCGCACTTGTTCATTGTAAATTGACAACTAAATTCAATTACTTGAACATAAATAACAAAGAAGCTTTAGCAATCAGCAGCCGATGGCTCTGGAAAAAGCGAAAGAAATACATGGAATATTGGGAATATTAATCGTCAGGGTTGTGGAATTTCGTACTAACCAAAAATGTAATAACTTAAAAATATGAATGTGATAACTTCTCATATTCAATTTTCGTTAAAATATTGGTTAAATAGTTGATATTCCTACTAACTAGCACCACTTGCAAAAGTGGAAAAATTGAACAAAGAACGCTGATGAGATGGCGTAGCGGCCTCGAAATCAGTACTGATCCGTTCTGCTGGTTTGATGGTTATTGAAAAATATTCTTAATATTCCAATCTTAATATAAATTAATAAAATAGAATTTGAACAAATTCATTTATTAATAAAATAATAAAAAATGGTTTGCAGTCTTGCAGATTCGAACTTAAGCCCGTTGATAAAGTTAACAATTTACATAAGAAAGTTCGACTAATAAAAATTCATACATAATTTAAAATAAAAAATATATAAATTTTTTTTCTAGGGATGGGAAATAAAAAGTTTTTTTTTTGAACAACATTGGTATCAAAAATTCAAAACAAATCAAAATTTCGATTCCAGGGTTGGATAACTGCAATATTTTATGGTACATCAAAGTTGGTTACAAATATTAAGGTTTTTCTAAATTAAAACTATTTCATGCCTAATTATTAAGAGTTGCATTGGTAAAAAATAAAACAAAAAATAATTAAAATTTCGTTTCTAGGGTTGAGAAATTGAAATATTTTTTATGCATAAAATTAACCAAAAAGGCAATTGACGTTGTTCTGTTTGCTAATTAAAACTATTTTAAAATTCAGGAAAAACAAAATTGCTATTAAAATCTTAAAAAATCAAAATTTCCATTTCAGGACAAATGAAACATTTTATGGTACATGAAAGTGACCAAAAAGTTTAAAAATTTTAATATTTTTGTCAAGCAAAACTGCGTTACACCTCACTAAGAATTGCATCGGTAAAAAAAAGTTCGCTTCTAGAGTTGGAAAATCGAAATATTTCTGGTACAGAAAAGTCCCACATAAATGCCAAATGTTTTTAGTGAATTAAACCTATTTTATATTTCAGGAAAAATTAAATTGGTATTAAAAAGTTAAAAATTCGGTTTCAGGGTTGGAAAATCGAAATTTTTCGGTACATAAAAGTACCCATATAAATTCCATATTTTGTTTTTTTAGTGAGTTAAACCTATTTTATACTTAGCTAAGAATTAAATTGGTATTAAAAATTTTAAAAATTAAAAGTTCGGTTCCAGGGTTGGAAAATCGAAATTGTTTTAGTACATACGTAAAAGTAGCCATATACGTTCCTAATATTGGTTCTTCGTGAATGAAATCTTTTTTATACTTCGGAAAGAGCTAAATTGGTATTAAAAACCAAAAAAGTTATAAATCAAATTTCAGGGTTGAAATATCGACATTTTATGATTCATAAAAGTAACCATATAATTTTTTATTTTTGATTTTTATGATGAATTATACCTACTTTATATATTAGGAAGAAATAAATTGGTATTAAAAACCAAAAAAATCTAAAAGACTATTCTACGGTTGGACATTTAGAACCTTTTGGGGTACATGAAGGATTTTTTCTTTTTGTTTGTAAATTAAACATATTTAATATTTTTGAAACACGTTCAGAGGTATTAGAAGTAAGAAGGGCCAAACATTTAGCCTCCTAACCAAAAAATTTAAACGTTGTCTTTAATATAAAAGTAACTGATAACATCACTGAGATCAGTTAAAAATGTTAGATCTGCTGGCTCACAGTTGCTTTAAGACATTTCTGTACAGGGTCACTCCGAGAATGGCCGTGGGGGAGACTTGTAACCCAAATCGTAAAAACTTAAAAACTAAATTTTCGTGGTTGTACAGTGTAGGACATTTTTTTTTTGATAAGGTCATTTAGGAAGCAAAATGTGGTAGGGCAGTGGCAGGTCACAAAACATACATATGTACTACCTTCGTCGTATAATATGTAGCTTCAACAGCCACTAAAGGGGCCAGGGTCCAGATATGGACTATAACGTATTTTCCACAGACGGACGTATGGACACTACTAGATCGTCTTAGACTTCATCACTGGTCAAGAATATATATACTTTATAGGATGCAATTCTTTTTGGAGGGTATTAAAACTGTATTTTATCGGGGTCGCTCTGGCAAAGACTGTGGGGCCAGCGGTACAGAATCACCATCGGTAGTAAGGGAGAGGTTAAAATCAGCCGCACCACTGCTCAGGTCTAGCCAGAAGAGGGGGGTAGTGTGACGGCAAAAGTCAGCGGCTTCGTTTTTGCCCACACCATCAACATCCCCAGAGAGACGGCAGCTAATCTAGATATAAGTTTACTTTAAGTTGTATTCATTTTGAAGTATTTTTGAACTATTTTTATTATTTTCTTTGTGAATTATTTTTATTTGACTAAACGTAATTATTATTCTTATTATTCATTTTGAAGTATTTTTTAACTATTTTTATTATTTGCTTTGTGAATTATTTTTATTTGACTAAACGTAATTATTATTCTTATTATTATCATTATTCGAATCATTATCATTATTCTTATTATTAGCATTATTAACGGTAGCCACATTCCTCTACACATTCGGCATATAATTAATATGTGCGCGTACAGTCAGTTTTTGTCTCTCGCAGCAGCAGAGCTAAATACATAACGATGTCGGTTGCTGTTTTGATCAGTTAATGCTCATCAGCAGCACTCAGCTTAAGTGTGTGTACAAAATACATAACGTTGGCGCTTGCGGCGTTGATCAGTTGATGCTCATCAGCAGCACTCAGCTTATGTGTGGGTACAAAATTATTTCTTGTCTCGCTCAACACAAGCCAATACACATCTACCGACATACGTACGCGTACATGCAGTGATATTCATACGCAACGAATATACCAACAGAATTTGTGTATAAAAGCAGGCACACAATGAATAGACGGGGAGTTGGTGTTTGACTGTTGAACGGTAAGGTTGATATTGCTCCGGTGTATATCGGAACAATATTAGCATAACTAGTGTAGCTATTGACTTGTGGTATTCCAGGCAATAGAGGCACTCTAGAGACGAGACTGGACTATAAGCCGTGGATGATTTCTTCTAGTGGGACGGTGTATTCCGGACTAATAAAAGCATCATTCAGAGATAGGTATCCCTTGTGTAGTTGGTGGGTTTTTTCTTTTATAGTAGTAGTCGCCTTTATTATTTGGGAGGGTTAACCTAAGGGTCGTGTTGTCTAGCGGAGCGGTGTATTCCGTTTCACTAGAGGATAAAACCCAGGGATCGCTATTGCAACCGGCGTTTTCCTAGCAATAGAGGTGTCAACCCTTCTCCCAAGTACTCTGGCCACGCCATTTGGTAGCCTATAGTGGTGCGGTGTATTCCGTCTCACTATAGGAGCCACCTGGGGAGGCTCACGACTGCTACTATTTAAGGACACCTCCTATACAAGAGACATTCTGCACCACTGACACGGACAGTTAACCAAGGACAACGACCATTCATCAACCCAACCATTTTTATGTCCGACACTGGACCCCGCTGAGTTACCCCAGCCACAGAGCGGAAAACCGTGTCGTCACAACATTCCACCTTTGCCATAAAACACTAAAAATAAATTTTTGTGATAGTTGATTTTTTTATAGGGTCAAAGGGGGAGGAGGGGGTAGGGCAGAGGAGAATCAGGTTACGTCTCAGCTTCGTCATAAAAGCTTAAAAATGTTATTTTTGAGGAATGTAGGCTTAAGTAACACAATTTGTTAAATTTTTTCACTACTTTTACATATAATAACGCTCACTAAAGGGGGCGGGGTCCAAAAATTTATGTTTTTTGATTTTATGGCTGCAAGTTTAACGCGTTGGACCTTCTTTGATATAAAAACATATCAGCTTTTTAAGTTTTTACGATTTAGGTGAGATGTTTCCCCCACGGCCTTTCCCGAAGTGACCCTGTATAGAGTTTTAAAGTTGGGCACAGAGATGTCTTAAAGGAAGTCTATCCAATATACTTTTTCCTTGTTTACTTTATTAAACTTAACCGAATGCCATAAAAATGTAAATTTTAATAGGAATACAAATAGAGTTTTTATTTACTAAATATTTGGAGGGTATTTCAGATTCAACCCAGTCGAATATAACGTTCGTACTTGTTAGTATATGAGAGTGTCAATCGGTGCCGTTGTTACCTATTTTAGCGAATAGCACTTTTTGGTTGTACAGTACAATACGCATATAAGAAACTCGCTTAGAAGAAAAACTCGGTTATAAGAAAGACATCTTCAGACACCATGCACATTTGTATATACATATCTGCGTGCTAACTTAGCGTTTACACATGCCACTGGGAGTTCGAAAAAGTCAATACACTTACAACTTT
Organism: Linnaemya tessellans; assembly: GCA_951800035.1. Taxonomy (NCBI): domain Eukaryota; kingdom Metazoa; phylum Arthropoda; class Insecta; order Diptera; family Tachinidae; genus Linnaemya; species Linnaemya tessellans. The sequence continues at coordinate 81,030,846 of OX637535.1, forward strand.
TTACCAATGCACATACATTTTTTCTAGTGGCAGCTAATTTTGCATGCGAGTAAAAATTTGGCACTTTCATGCCACTAAATGTCAAAACGATAATCAATGTTACCCTGACAAAAATTTAATGCAAACATTCTGGATTACAGTAAAATTGTAATTAAAGCTTTAAAGGCCGAGTCAGATAGAACTTTTTCGCTTTGCGTGACATTTCTAACTTTAACAGAAAAGCGCAAACCAAAAGGTGTATGCCACAATAAAAACTTTGACAACACCCGTACATTGTTTCTTTTCCATAAAAAGTGGTTGATAATTTTGGTATTATACATATTTTTTAATATTTATTGCATAAATTGTACATATATATTTAGCTTTTATTAAAACACATTCAGATATTTAAAATTTACGTCCGAATTTGGCAAAATAAAAAAAAAAAAGATTTAAAGTATTATTATGCAGTATTTCTTGAAATTCGCATAAAAAATAGCAAGTTTCTTAATTAAAGAGCATTAATATTATTAAAATAAGAAAAAATCCGTTTCATGTACCCAAAAAGGTTCTCATTGTCCAACTGTAGAATCGTCTTTTAGATTTTTTTGGTTTTTAATACCAATTTATTTCTTCCTGATATATAAAGTAGGTATAATTCATCATAAAAATCAAAAATAACAAATAATATGGTTACTTTTATGACTCAGAAAATGTCGATATTCCAACCCCGAAAATTGATTTTTAATTCTTTTGGTTTTTAATACCAATTTAACTCTTCCCGAAGTATAAAAAAGAATACATTCAAACACAACCTAAATAAGGAACTTATATGGCTACTTTTATGTACTATAAAATTTCGATTTTCCAACCCTGGAACCGAATTTTTAATATCAAATTAATTCTTCCTGAAGTATAGAATAGGTTTAATTCACTAAAAAAACAAAATTTGGAATTTATGTGGGCACTTTTATGTACCAGAAATATTTAGATTTTCCAACTCTGGAATTTTTATTTTTTTACCAATGCAATTCTTAGTGAATTTTTAAACTTTTTGGTCACTTTCATGTACCATAAAATATTTCATTTTCCAACCCTGGAATCAAAATTTTTAATTTTTTAAGATTTTAATACCAATTTTGTTCTTCCTGAATTATAAAATAGTTTTAATTAGCAAAAACAACAACGTCAATTGACTCTTTTGTTACTTTTATGCATAAAGAATGTCTCAATTTCCCAACCGTGGAAACTAAATTTTAATTTTTTTTGTTATACCCTTCACAAAAAAAGTGAAAGGGTATATATAGGTTTGTCATTCCGTGTGTAATTTCTTCGATATGCACATGGGACCCATAAAGTATATATATTCTGGATCCTTATGAATAGCGATGACGATTGAACGATGTCCGTCTGTCCGTCCGTCTGTAAGTGAAATCGGTTTTCCCAAGCCCCCAGAAGACCTAGAGACTTCGTTCGTGGACCGTTGGATTGGAAATGACGTACAGACAGACGGATATCGCTCAATCGTCATCGCTATTCATAAGGATCCAGAATATATATATTTTATGGGGTCCCATGTGAATATCGAAGAAATTACACACGGAATGACAAACCTATATATATCCTTTCACTTTTTTGTGAAGGGTATAAAAAAACATATTATTTCACATTACACAATTTTATATGTATGCTATTTTGAAGAAGCCACGAAAAGAAGTAACGAAATTTTGGAATAAACAGAGTTTCTTTAGCTCAAAAAGATAAATTTCTAATAAATAATAGTAAATTCGCACCCCTTTACTTAATAACAACCTTTGACATTTACCAAAATTGCTGCCATTTTCTGTTGCTCAATATGGCAATTCTATGAGGCTAAAAAAATTAGTTAATCATACAGTATATATTAATCTTAATCTCAATTCTAAAAACTCGCCCTAAAAAGTTAAATGTAATCTGACCAGTTCCTAAATGATGTTTGTGTTATATACATAACATTGAAAGCTGTGTAAAATTGAATGGCGGCTCCAACTGCAGTACTATCAACGAAGACCTGCTTCCCGTTTCGTACAAACTTTATATTTTGTAATGAAATAACTGGTTGATATGTTTCTTTTAACAGTTTCGTAATGGAACTTTACAAATTAGCAAAATTAGTGACTATCTCAAAATTTGCAACACTTTCCACAAAATGATCTGCTGATTAATAATAGAACGGAAAGTAGTGATTTAGCTCATCTGATTTTCTAATATACATAAGTACATATGTATGTATGCAGGCTTGCAGCGGTTGATGGATATCGACTTAATAGTAATTAGCATGACTTAATGCTATCTCCCTCTTCTCTTAAAAAATTTCAGTTGAGATAGCCAGAAATTAAAATTTCGCCATCATTTTCAGGAATAGAGAAAAAGAAAAATCAGACAAATAAACCCAAAAATATTACTAGTCGACAAAACAGAGGATATCATAAATATACATACATATGTATCCCCAGTTCTATTTCACATATTTTTAATAATTGGACTAGCTTGGTGCTATTTAATTGAGTGACTATTATTTCAAATAATTCGTACATATAGGAATATAAAAATTTGCAGTTGCAGCGCAGTACGGCATTTACGACGTACATCAGACGTGGCCTTTAAACAAAAAGTTCAAAAATGTCATACCAAATCAGTCTACAGTGTCAAATAGAAAGTCGTTTAACTCTCAGGCAATAGCTAATTTTAAAACACTTGTAATTGTAAATATTATTTTTAAATATCAAGATACATACTAGTTTAACACACTTCTGCAAATGAAGAAACAATTATTTAAAAAGAAAACATATCACTTCTTTTATGAAATTTATACTACAAATAATTGTTTAAATTCGTGTTTACTTAAAAATATATTAATATTCGATATCGTGTTTAAATTTAGTAAAAAAAAATTTCAGCCAATTATGGGCGGTATTGTTTAAATACCTATTATATTTTTTGATATTTTGCTATATTGATTGATTTTAATTTTATTAGCACTTTGTTATTGTACAACGTTATATTCTGAAAATATTGTTAATTTTTAATTTTCAAATATTATACGTCTATTACTTTTCTTTTAAATGTTTTATATTGTTATTTAATTGACAAAATATGTTAAGCTTGGCCCGTATATTGCTTTTCGACTAATCAAAAAATATTGTTGTGACTAGAATCACAACCCCGGTTAAAATAAAATTGGGAATTTTTTGTTTAAATTTATTTGATTAAAGTTTTTAATGCCGGTTTTATATTCCATTTTAATTTTTTTCACATAAACATTCAACATTAGGGGTATTCGTATAGAAAATGCACAGAATCTTTAGTATATAAAATTTTCTGCAGCTGTTTTCGAAAAACATATGCAAGTTAGTTTTAGAAAGTACCTCATATGCCATATCAAACAAAACATTCTAGATTCATTTAAAAAGTGAAGAGATTTTAACACGGTTATTTATATCTCATGTATATTATACCCTCCAAAAAAGAATATGGAGGGTATATTCACTTTGTCATTAAGTTTGTAACGCAGCGAAATATCCATCTGAGACCCCATAAAATATATATATTCTTGATCAGTGATAAAATCTAAGACGATCTGAGTATGTCCGTCCATCTATGGAAATCACGATTCAGTCCAAACGAAGAGAGCCAGACTCTTGAAATTTGGTATAAATATATCTTAAAGGATAGCACAGGTTAAGTTCGGAAATGGGCTAAATCGGGCAAGAGGGAAAAAGTTCCCCTAAGAAGAACTAAACCAACCTCTAAAAAACAACAAAACTTTTAAAGTTTTTTGTAAGTTTGTTAAGCAAATGATATATTTTTATGTCAAAGAAGGACCAACGCATTAAACTCGGAGCCGTAAAATAGAAATGAAATAATTTTTGGACCCCGCCTCCTTTAGTGGGCGTTATCATATGCAAAAATAGTGTAAAAATTTAACAAATTGTTTTACTTAAGCCTACTTTTCTTAAAAATAACATTTTTAAGTTTTAATGACGAAGATGAGACGTAACCTGGTACTACTCTGCCCTACCCTCTCCTCCCCCTAAATGACCCTATAAAATTTTTTTTTTTAATTTTGTATTTAATTACCCCAAACATTTATTTTTAGAGTTTTATGACAAAGGTGAAATGTCTCCCCAACAGCCCTTGCTGGAACGACCCTGCCAAAATACAGTTTTAATACCCTCCAAAGAGAATTGCACTTCAGTGATGAAGTCTAAGACGATCTAGCAATGCCATACGTTCGTCTGTGAAAAACATAATATATAGTCTATTTTTGGACCCCAAACCCATTAGCGGGCGTTGACATACGATATTATATGCAAAAATAGTGTATATATTGAACAATTTGTATTCCTTAAGCCTATAAAAAACTGAGATGGTCTCTGATCTTGCAGAGAACGACTCTCTCAAAATAGAGATTTAAAATTGGGTACAGAGATGTCTTAAAGGAACTCTGTCTCACTAACTTAATCATTTTCTGCTGTATTCACAAAAATTATTACGTACTTCAAGTGTGCTTTAAAGTAAAAATTTCGTAGAAAATTTATTTGTGAATAATGCTGTTTAAATTTACTTACTAAATATTTGTAGGGTATTTAAGATTCGACCCGGTCGAATATAACGTTTTTACTTGTTAATTTTTGTTAATACGTTAGTAAAATACATATGAACCCCATTTTGGTATACCCCAAATTTAATTGTTTTCAATATCTGAAGCCTTAAGAAATGGAAAGGCGTATATCATAAGGTCTTGTTTCCAAATGGTAATATCTCCATACTCATAGTTCTTAGAAAAAGAAAAACATGTGATTATATGACAGTCATTTTAACATAAAACTTACAAACAGTAAAATTTCGCCAGCAAAAGAAAAAATAAAATAATTAAAGCGTGTGATCTAATTATACGACATGCGATCCGACTCGGGTGAGAAACAATTATTTTAACATTGGAGCATTCGCATTGCAAGCGATATGAATATGAAATACTCATTTTTATAATTATAAATTTAATTTTTCTATTCTGTTACTGACTCTTCTGCGATGCCACAAGTTACAATAATATTTAAAACAAAAACAAATTTAAAAAATTGTCTTTGTTTTAAGTATTATTCATTCCATCGAACGATATTGTGCTTCGAACAGTCAGTTAATATATTTATTACAATGTGTCATTTGTTAAAACAGGGCAAATTCCTAACATAGATTCCGTTTAAGGCCGAGTCTTTAGGATTGAGATTAAGATTAGTATTTAACTATATGTAATTAACTAATTTTATAAAATGTACTAACCCGTTTGACGTTTTTAAGTTAAAGCTAAGTCCCGTAGAATTGAAATATTGACAATACAATATGACAATCGGTATGTCCGAGGCTGTTAACAAGTAACAAGTAAACGGTTTTGAAATTACTCAATAAAATATCACCAACATTGGTCGCTTAAGCTCTCGAATAAAAGTATTTAATTATGGAGCTAAAAACTAAAAACAGAAATTAAGGATGACTAACGGCCTAATTCATACAAATATTTTATCTTTATTGACTGCTTATTTGACAGGCCGCTATGGAAAATTTGTCAAATAAGGCTTGAATAAACGTAAAATATTTTTTATGCATTGAGTACTAAATCCCTAATCTCAATCCTAAAAACTCGCCCTTAATCAATTAAAACATCTTACTTCCGCTTTTATTGCCCTACCATGTGGCACTTTACATCAGAAAATAAAACATTTTTAGTTTATCGTGAACACTGTTGTTAATGTTCGTACGTTTTTTGTATATTAAGTAACTGCAAGTACGGAATATGGATATAAGTTTGTGTGTATAATGTACTTACATACATATACATATCTCATTTGTTATACATATTGTTTAGTAATATAAATGTATTTGTACAATATTTATATTAAGCTGCCAATCAGCGCTATCATCTTCAAGTTTTTGCTTTCGACTTTATGAGTGAATAATTTTTTAATTTAAGTTTAATACTGAAAATTATATCTTGAACACAGTGAAATGCAGTTAAGCTGAACAAAATAAATTACTTTCGCTTTCAAAAGCAAATATTAGTTGATTTACAGGATTTCTAATTTCCTGCATTGTTTATCATACAGATTTTTTACATTAAAGATATGTACATTTAGTGGAACATAACGTCGAATTTTTCGAAAAAGCGCAAGATGCTAGTTGTAAATTATGTTGTATTGGAAATCATAACAACAAACACGATTTTATAAAGTAATTTATTATAAAATAAATAACTAACATGAGATCACCACATTTTAGATTTATACAAAATTTCGATTTCGTGCTCTTCCTCATTTTGAGTATATAGTGTCTTACACTAACTATAAAATATTAGAGTAAGTGCGGGTAATGTGGTATAGTTTGGTAATGTGGTATAGTAGCGTTTTTCTTAAACTAACAACACAACTATAACAAAAACAAGCTCAATAGTTTGAGGCGCTCTGAGAATTAAGAGAGCAATCATCTGTTTCATTTTTGCAAGTCATTCTGCAAGTCAGTTGAAAAAATTCAATTTGTTGTGTGGTCGACTTTTTTTTGGCTGGTGATAAAAAATAAGTTTTTTTGTTGAAGATGTTTTTTAAGGTTTATAAATTTAAGTGTATATTGATTGGTAAGTACCAAATAAGTGAACAATATGTATATACACTTGTTCCATATATACAGTCATTTTTTTAAAATAATTAAACATTGTCATCAAACACAAGAGCAGCTATTGTGGTATACTTTGAGCCAGCTAATTTGGTAAGTATACCACATTACCTTCCAAAAAAATCAGAATGCTGAAAACTGGTGAAATTAGAAAATGGGCAGCAGAAAATATTGCAAAAAGCTATACAGGCTGTCCGAGATGGTAAAATGGGTATTCTTTTGGATTCAAAAACATTTGGCGTACCCCACACAACTTTTGGTATACTATACCACTTTACCAGCATATGGTGTACCACATTACCAGCACATTTTTTAAAATAGCCTTTAATGGGATTTGAACTATTTTCTCAAGTATCTCTGAAATTGTGGATTTAGTGTTTTTCTCAAATAGAGTCCTGGATGCACAACACATGTAGCATGTGGATGGTTAAATGATAGTTTAATCGAACAAAAAATAGAAATTTGGTAATCAAAAAACAAATAGGTATACCACATTACCCGCACTTACTCTATTATGAATTGTTTATTCAGACTCAAGCTCAAATCTACAATCTGCAAATTATTTTTTAGGCAATTTTATTAAATTCAAGTTATTTTATTAAATGTGGAATATTTAGAATATTTTTATAATCATCAATCTGGCATAACGGATCAGTACTGATTTCGTGGCCACTACCCCACCTCATCAGCGTTCTTTGTTCAACTTTTCCCACGGTGGTACTAATCAATAGGAATATAAACTTTTAACCAACGAAATAGAATATGAGAACTAATATTAATTTTTTAAGTTAACTCGCTTTTGGTTAGCACGAAAATCCCCAACCCTAACGTTTATTATTCCAAATGAAATTTATTTGTTGGAATAATTTATTTCATTTAAAATAGTATTGTGACAACAATATGTCAAATAAAAATTTCATAACATTTCATTATTCCAATTATTCAATTTTCTCTTCGCATTTTCCAGATCATCGACTGCTGATATTAAAAGCTTTTTGTTATTTATGTATGTCCATGCAATTGAAATTGCTACTTTAGATAACAATGGACAAGAAAACTTGAATTTAATATAAATACTTAAAAAAAATATTTTGCAGATTACAGATTTGAGCTTGAGTCGCAATAAAAAATTCGTTTCGTATTAAGTTTGGAAAATAAAAATGTACATTGACCCCTACATATGCAGTGCATTCCGCCGGAACAGAAAGGAGGGGATAGTATTGAGGAGACAGATGAAGAAAGATGAGAAGATAGCGATTTTTTTGTAGATATTTCAACCCTTTTTTACTTCGCCGGCAAATTTTTTGCTACAGGACCAACGAAGGAGGGTCAAGGGCGGATGCAGCCTTCAGCTCAAGGGGGGGGTCATGTAGTTGAAATTCAGTCTATACTCACAGAAAAAAAGGGAATGTTAAACTAGCATCACAGAATGTTAATTTAAAATCATGGTAAAATTTTACAAACCTGATACCTAATATAAAATTATCATTAATACGAATAGATTTCAAACGTAATAGTGTTAACATTACCTTAAAACACATTACAGTGCTATCCCGATAATCCGGACACGCGATTTTACGGACACATATATAATCCGGACACTGCTACAAACCGGACAGTACCACTTTTTTTACTCTATAATACGGACTGTCATTTTTTTTAATTTTTTTGTTTCATTCATGTTATAGTCTTGGTATAATAACGGAACTTTTTACTGTAGTATTCGTCTACGCGTCGAATTTTTGCAATTTTGCTTTAGTTAGTTGAGTGTTTTTGTTAACATAGGTCCGCAAAACTTATTAAAGTTTAAACTATACATATTTTTAAAAATTTTTTTGTATAACTGGACATTGTAAAACAATCACCGCTATTGAGTTTGGCGTTTAAGGCCTGAAAATTCGACAAATTATAATAGCTTAAAGACAAATTATAATAGCTTAAAAACAAAAACGCCAAACACAATAAAGGTGAATGAATACTAATAGCAAGAGATCACATAAAAGTTCAAGAATAAAAAAGAAGTGTGAACTATTGGATGAATTAGTCACAGGCAAATCAGTAAGATCTGTTGCAGACAAATTTGGCGAAAAAAAATCGACCGTGTTCGATATTAAAAAATAAAAATATTGCTGCTTTAAGAGAATTTATGTATGTCTAACATATAAATGAATTTTCGTTTCATATACTACATACACATAAATGTAACATTTATTGAACTATATTCTCTTTTTAATAAAAAATTTTATAAATAAATATAAAATTTATTTAGTTCATATTCTTTGCATTATGTATGTATGCAGGTAAAAAAATTAACATCTGTAATCCGGACACACCAGTAATACGGACATGCTCAGGATTATCACGGAAATTCGATTAAAAAATGTTTAGCTTTACTGTCGACTCCGCTTTACTGGAAATAACCAAAACCAAATTTTTTTTTTATTTTCCGATTTTTTCTCTAAAACGTAGTTCGGATTACTGAAATTTGTTACAGTTAAGCGTACTGCTTAAAATCTGTAAAACAATATTTTTTATATCAAATCTGTATATTTTTTCACGTCAATTTAACGTAACAATTTTATTTAAAAAAGAATTATTCATTTTGTTGTTGAAATTTTTCACGAATTCCTCGAAAATGTCTAGCCACTTGCATTGACAATATAATAAAAAAATACAATAAAGTTTGTAAGAGCCAAAAGGGCAAATACATTTTTCCATTTAATTTTTTAACGGACAAAACATGCACAATTTTTTCAGCCTTAAGTTATGCAATCGATTTCTAATAAATAAATTTGTTATTGTTTATTTTTTCACTAAAGCGAAGTAAGTTTCATACAAAACGTGGTTGTGGGCTAGCTTTTGGTTTTCAGTAATACGATATTTTCAATAAAGCGATGTTTCGCTTTACAGTGAATAAGACTAGCTGCGTTAAAAATCAGTGCAGGGACTTGTATCGCTTTCAGTAATCCGATTTTTTCAGTAAGGTGTGTTGCGCTAAAGCGGATTCGACTGTATTTTAAAATTTAAATGATCCGCACAATAAACAAGTTAACTTGTGTACATTTCATATAAATGTACATAAATAAGTATGCGTGAGACGACTCGACATCGAACATCTTTTGTTGACATCATACATGAAAGTTTATAATCTCTTTTGACAATGCAGCAAAAGAGATTGTTGAATGAAAACAGTATCATAATCGAACATGTCTTATTCAAGTGTTTATTCAAACAAGAGTTAACTTCAGGGATGGAAAAGGGCTATTTTCATTTTGTACCAATTAACTAAATAAAATGTACTTTTCATACCATGACGGTACCATTTTTTTATATTTTTTATATTTCTATAAATAGAAATTAAAAAACTTCTCTACACAAGTATACAAGAAAAAAATATTATATACATAAAAATCTAGGAATCAGTTGATTAAACTTTATTCAAAAAGTCATACAATTTGAGATAATAAATTTTTTGGTAGTTTAAAATTGAAGCAACGAGACATTGATTGAAAACTTTTTCGGTATTTGGAAATCAATTATTATACCCTTTTTCAACGTGATTGTTTTTGAATCAAATACAACGCAGCCTAACGATGAAAAATGTTTCTGTTGCGAAAAATTATAGCAAATAATTGTAAGTCCGTTACTTAAATGAGCCATAATTTAGCAGAGATATGAGACATAAGACACTATTTTGAAAGATTCGGGTCTAGAGAACCGTTTTCTCTCGAAAGAACAATCATTTTCAAAAAGAAACGACAAAATAAATATATAGAACAAGCAGAGGAGTAAGAAACGATCCCAAAATTTCACGAAGTGCTGACTGGAATACTGCATGTAATAAAAAGTTGGCACAAAATCATTGATTATGTAACCGCATAATTCACAGAAATATTTTATGTTTATTAACTGATTCACTGAGAAATTAGGCGTAAGCTTTTGATTGAGATATTTAAATTGTACCAAATTAGTCGTGGTAGTACCACGGTACCAACAAAGCCTAATTGTGCCAAAAAAAAAGTACAGTTGTATCATGTTTTTCATCCGTGGTTGACGTTGAATAAAATCAAAGCAGTGGAGTTAGACCCCTTTCACACACATCAGGTTTGACTCGACAAGTCTTGATCTTTTAGAAGAGAGCGGTGAAGAGCGTGAAAAGGGGTACAGACTTGACGGTACTAGTCAGTTTTTATATTTTCTTTTGTTTTATCATCCGTAATATATTAAATGAATGTTCAACAATGAAGAAAAACTTGTCATGACGTTCGAAAGAAAATTGAAGAAAAACTGATCAAGTATACCTGATGTATGTGAAAGAGGACTTAAGGTACGTTCAAATATTTGCTTATCAAATATTTGCCCAAAAATTTATAACCACTAAACACTAATAAAAAACTTCTTAATTCAAAATTGTATTTATTGAGTTCAATAATCTCCAATAATATTGGATTCATGACACTGCCTATTGGTTTTGTATGAAATTGTTTTAATTAAGAAACACGTATCTGAACAAAAATATGTTTCATTAGTATTTAGTGGTTACGCTTTTCGGGGCAAATATTTCATAAGTGTGAACGTACCTTTAGTTTAATACACAAGTTATTTTAATACAAAGCAAGCAAACACTTACCTATGTATGTATGTAGGTATATACCAGTGAACAGTTTGAATGGCCATTTTATTGCCTTGAATGTTTTCACACAAAAATGAAAACATGCTGTCAATCCACATTATATTAATGAAACGAAGCTACACATCTTTCACATACAAAGAGTACGATGAAATGACATGCATGCATTGCTTGCCTTTGCTGTGTGTATTGAAGATTCACAAAAGTAGCGAATGTTGCGAATGGTCGACTAAAGTATGAAAATATTGGTACTAATACTAATGCGTAATAAACGAAAAATGAGCAAGTGCTTGAATTTTTTTTCTGATTTCGTTGATCAACGTGTGGTGGAGTAATAAAAGCATGTGAAAAAAAACAACTAACGAAAATTGTGAGCATTCAGTAAGCATGTGTAATGAAGGTTGGTGTCGATAAATTGCATGGCAAAAGCAACGAATGCATGAATTATGTACAAACGTGAATACATTCAAACTGTTCTCTGGTATATACATAAGCCCAATTCACAATCCTGTGCAAATGGTCTTGCATTATAGCATTTGCAAATTGAGAGAGTATTTGAGAGCATTTTCAATGTATTTTGTTGCTGTAGAGTACAATTATTTTGCAAATGCAATGATGCACGACCATTTGCACAAGATTGTGAATAGGGCTATAATTTTGCTTTTGTTGTACATGAATACTCGTTCATACGGGCAAATTTTTGCTTTTTGTATTTTATTCATGATAAAAATACTTGTTGCTGAGCAGAACTGTTTTTTATTCACAATATTTATTTTAAAAAATATTTTTTAAATACCTATGTAATATGTATTTATTTTATTTATCAATTAGTTTAGAATAAATAGAGAGCAGTACTGAGGTAGCCCAGGGGCGGGTCATGACACCCCCCCCCCCTGGATCCCCGTTTGAGAAGGGTGCTGTTATCATTGATAACAGGCTGGCAACAACTAACACAAACATGCACAAATGCTGATCAGAAGAATTCAACACAATATTTCTTGACTCAGCGCGGGGTTGAACTCAGGACCCTCCGCTTCATAGTCTCGTGGTCTACTACTTCAGCCGACAACACCCACATATTTATCTATAATATATTTTAGAGTTAATTTGATGAAGCAAACTAGCAAAAAGAACATGAGCAAGGTTATTCATAAGACGATATTGCTACATTAAGTCCCAATTCACAAGCACGAAGTTGAAAGGCAGTTTTTTTTAATTCTCTTATATAATGTTCAAAAAGACAAAAAATGACTATAACATAATCGTAAAAAGCGCTAGATTTGCGCGTTTTTTAGTTTAGGGTCAAACATTTTGTTTAAATCCAGCCCAAAAGGGGCTAAAAAAGAAGGGAAACTATAAAAAGAACGAGATAGAGAGGAAAATATAAGAGATAAGAATAGGAACAATGTATAGAAGAGTCAATCGCCGTCAGAACTGTGCAATTGTCAGTGCTGTGCTTTCGACATTTCGACCCTGCGCTAGTGCAGATAAGAAAAACTCAATTAATGACTTATGTAGTACTCACAGTGCTACCATCCCATACAACCAATGGAGAAAAATCGAAGAAGTTGTCTTAGATAAATGAAATTTGGTATGTTACTTCATATGGATTCAACATGATCATGTGCGAAATTTTAACAAAATCTAAAAGATCTGTATAATTGTTTCCAAGTTTTCGACAAAATCGACTTAAGGATACGCCTATGATGCACAAATCTTTAAATCCGGAACAATCGACAAAAATCACAAAACTCAAAATAAGTCTTAGAGTAGTTGTTGTAAACAATGAAAATTGAGTATATTATTTGATGTGGTATCAGTGTAGTTGTATGTGAAGTCAGGGACCGCCCAGCACTCATATTTTCCTAAATGTATTAAATTTAACTAAAATCACAAAAAACAAATATACTCAGAAAAAACATTGCTGAAATCGGATTACTGTTTGGTGAGTAAACCAATGATTTTTACAAGGCAAGTCGCAAAATTCATGCAGTGCTTTTTGCACATAAAGAAAGTAATGAAAAAATAAATTCGTAAAAAAATGAGAGAAAGATCTCTCTCATTTTTTTTACGAATTATGTATATTTGCGTTACTTTATGTACAAAAAGCAATGCATGAATTTTGCGACATCCCTTGTAGAAATCATTGGTTAACTCACCAAAAAGTAATCCGATTTCAGCAATGTTTTTCCTGGGTACTGCTTAGAAAATTTATAATTGACATAATAATTAAGTAATTTATATATAAGTTTTTTTTAAGGAAATATTTCACACTTCAAGAAATACGAAATAATAATTAAGTACATAAGTAATTTACTATCTTCCAAAATTTCACTGTCCGAACAGCGGCTTTCTTCTACCATCCCAGTTGAGAACGTCCGGTACCAAGATTTTTTTTATTTTGGACCAGCACTCAGGGGGTGACTCCTATATATGCGATGCATTGCGACGGAACTGAAAACGAGGGGATAGTATTGAGGGGACAGATTAGGAAAGATGAAAAGATAGACAGTTTTTTTGTAGATATATCAACCTTTTTTACTTTGCCAGCTAATTTTTGCTCCAGGGCCGACGAAGGCGGGTGCTGTTACTCTGCTTAGTACATGATATTGTCAGTCGCTGCCAATTATGTTCAGTGACCAGTGACTATGCCTTCATCATTGAGAGAGGCTGGCAACAACTAACACAACCACGCACTAATGCTGATCAGAATAATTCAACACAATATTTCATGACTTAGCGCGGGCTCGAACTCAGGACCCACCGCTTCATAGTCTCGTGTTCTACTACTTCAGCCAACAGCACCCACAAGATGTATTTCTTAATATCATTAAGGCTCATTTAGCCGAACGATGAAATCGTTAATGCTGAGCTGCGCAAATACTAACGCAGCTCCGCTTATAGACTGCTTAAAAACACACTATTGTTACGTTTTTAGACCTTCTCGTAAAAACGCTTTTTACTTATCCTTCAAGGATTCGTTTAATTGCATCAAATTAAAAACACAGACAATTAATTTTAGAAATATAATGCGGCAACACTTTAATTACTACTTTATTAACACGAGTATTTATATGTACTACTAAACCCTTATAGCCTTTTTACACTGACCTACATCTTACATCTTTCATCAATTTGCAAAGATGTTAACATTTTCCCATAAGAATTATACAGGGAAAAAAGTTTACATCTTTCTACATCTGCAGAAGATGATCCTTTCTCATTTTGTTCCACCTTACATCTTTCGTTATTTTAAGTGTCATCACTAAAAAAATGGCAAAAAATCGATTTTCTTTGGGTCATCACTAGCAAAATGACATTGCAGAAAATAAACAAAACAAATTTATTCAACAGAAGAAAATGAGCATCCAAACCTTTCGAGGAAGAGTCACTTCCACCAAAACTTCTTCTTCATCATCATCTTCCAGAATGGCGTTCAATATATGAATGCACTGCATTAAAATTTGGGTTTGTTCTTGCAAATTAACAACTAATCCAATGATAAATCCCTTCTCCATATCCATTTTTTTAAATATTTTTTATTTTTAACAAAAGTTATGCGTCTTTTCTTTTATTTTTTGACAGCTGAATAAATGAAAGATGTTGCCAATGTAAATTCATGTTTCACATTTTCAACATCTTCCATGCGTTTCACAAAGATGTAGGTCAGTGTAAAAAGGCTATTAGCGATGATAACACGTCTAGATTTAAAATCACACTGATCCCGCTGATCACTGGCAGCGACTTTATATAGCAAAATGACGTCGTCTGGTAACTTCGCGAAGCATCTGGTCATGGTTGTTGTTGGTTGTGCTTTACTTAACATGTAGCTATATACGTGTGTTTGTATTGTATATATGACAATGCTGGCTTGGGTGTTTTGTTTATGGTAACTATGTGCGGTTGTATGTATGAGTGAGTTGCGTAGTTTTGTTTCTGCTTGTGCTATGTGTGTATGTTGCTGTGTATATTTGTGTACATGTTTAGCTTTTATTAAAAACGAATACTTGCGTACAAGATCATTAAGAATAAATCATCATCTCTTAGCATTGATGTTGCTTGGTTCTTCCTTGTTGTTATTTACACTTATTATCGCACAGCCTCGAATGATCTTGTATATTCCATGTATCCGGAATATTCCATTTCCGTTAATTCAAATATTATCTGCATTGTGTTGACCAGGGTTGTAACATTTTGACAACTAGAGATGATTTGGCAGTGCTGCCAAGTACATATAGCCACATTGTCGTTATATTTGAATCTATTTTTAAACTTTGTAACACTATATTGTTACGTTTTTAGACCTTTTCGTAAAAACGCTTTTTACGTATCCTTCAAGGATTCGTTTAATCGCATCAAATTAAAAACACAGACAATTAATTTTAGAAATATAACACGGCAACACTTTATTAACACGAGTATTTGTATTACTAAACACTTAGCGATGCTAACACGTCTAGATTTAAAATCACACTAATCCCGCTGACCTCTGGCAGCGACTTCATATATAGCAAAGTGACGTCGTCTGGTAACTTTGTGAAGCATCTGGTCAAGGTTGTTGTTGGTTGTGCTTTACTTAACATGTAGCTATTTACTTAACATGCATCGTGAGCAGTGAAACAACAAAAGCAAACACCCAGCAACCTGAGATCTGAATAAGTATATATATATATATATATATATATATATATATATATATATGTATATATATATATATATATATATATATATATATATATATATTTATATATATATATATATATATATATATATATATATATATATATATATATATATATATATAAGTATGTATATCAATTAGAAATGATAAAATCACACAATTGCATTTAAATACAATATAAAAAACAAGTTCGAATTATTACATATTTTCCTAAAAGAAATTTTTTTGTGGATTTACATATACATAAAAATATTTACAAATCAATATTAATTTAAATTATTTAGTTAGTTATTTGAAATAACATTTCTAATTAATTGTAACAGAAAACGAAGAAAACAAGAACATGTTTAAAACTGAAATTTCTTCTATGTACTTTGGAAAGGGTAAAAAAAAAAGAAAAAGGGAAAAATATTGTGTACATTTTAATATATACAATTAATTGTTTAAGGCAACTAATTTCACACATCAAAGATAAAAACATTTACTACTAAAAGTGTTTAACGGAAAGTAAATATAAAAACGACGACTTTTACACAGAAAAGAAAAGACACAAATTATTAATAAATGTTTAAAACCTTTTATTTGAAAAAAAATTGTTTACAATATCTTTGTCATTGGCAGAAGCCTTACGTGAGGCTAGGAGTTTACCAACATTTTGCGGTACTTCTGAGTATACATTAATAAATTTTTTACGGGACGTAAATACTGTTCTGCCACTAGTTTCAGAAGAAAATAAACCAACAATTAGGTCGGTTCTAGCAAATCGCTTGCAAGGAAAGGCATTGAGGGCAATTGAATCTCTTCTTTCTCACACATGGTATCAAATAATTGCCAAGCTCAGGGAGGAGTTTGGGGTTAAGGAATCTTTTCTCAGTCTTCGAAATGATGCCATGCATGTCAATGCTTTCACCATTGAGGAGTTTCATCATAAATTAGGTGAGATCTTAACTCTGATGAATACCAAGTACAACCCCAATCCGGAGAACAACGCATTGTTCTCCCCTAATATAAATGATCGCATCATATTTGATATATATTTAAACTCATTAGCTCTAAATATTAAGACCCTATTGATTCAGAACAATATAACCACTATTAGTGGAGCGTATTCTTATTTTATTGAGAATAATCTTATAAAAGATGTACATGTTCGGAGAAATGGGAATCGGAATTATAATAACGGACCACGGAATTTTAATCAATCGGATAGAAGAGATAATAGATATAACCAGAATATAGGTAATAACACACAAAATTGGCGTCGGAATTTTAACCAGTTTGATGCTAATTTTAGAAATAACAATATGAACACTCAGGGAAATAATCCCAATAGATATAGATTGGATGATAATGGTAATAAAGGTAACGCCTATCGGAATAATTCGGGCCAATTTAGAAATAATTATCAGAATAATTCGGGTCAACTTAGAAATAATAATCCTGAACCTATGGAATTAGAGAATATAAGGATGTGTGAAAATTTTCGCACACCAGCCCCGGATCCCAGTTACCAATAGCCTTGTTGACAATAAATAACATAAGAGTAAAATGCCTGATAGATTGTGGGGCAGCTACATCTTTAGGCGATTATAAGGTATTTGGGGGGTTATCTACAAAAAGAAAGTTGAGTAAAATTATTCAGTTAAAAACATTGACTGGAAATAGAATGGTTGGTGAAGAAGTAATAGTTGGGGTTCCTTTGGAATTTAACTTGAAGAATGAGACAATGCCTCTCAAGTTGATCGACTTGGGGGATAGGGCCTTCGATTTTATACTAGGCAATAATGTTTTGATGCCAATGGGCATTGTAATTGATCTTGCTAATATGAAGCTTTTGGCCAATAATGAGGAGGTGCTTCTTTATCCTCGTGCTGCCGATATTGGCTATGACAGAATTGAAACATTGGAGGTACAGAATGTAGACTTTTGTAACATGGAGTTGCCCAGCCATCTTAATAAGGAAGAAAGTGAGAATTTGAGGAAGTTCTTGTTTAGAAATAGGAATACCTTTTACCAGGAGGGTCAAAGGTTGACTACTACTAATGCGGTAAAGCATAGTATAATAACGACATCGGATAAACCGGTGTATTCGAAAATATATCGATACCCAAAGGTACATGAAACAGAGATAGAGAATCAGATAAGAGATATGCTTATCCAGGGAATAATAAGGCCGAGTAAATCAACTTATAACTCTCCCTTATGGATAGTACCCAAAAAGCTCGACAATGAGAGCAAAAGAAAATGGCGTATAGTCATTGACTATCGAAATCTGAATAATATCACGGTAGATGATAGATTTGCAATGCCTAATATAGACTCTCTGTTTGACAAATTGGGAAGGGCGCAATACTTCTCTACCATTGACCTGGCAAAGGGTTTCCACCAGATAAAGATGGATGATAGGGACATTGAAAAGACAGCATTTTCGACACCAATGGGACATTTTGAGTATATCAGAATGCCATTTGGGTTGAAAAGTGCGCCCGCTACTTTTCAGAGACTAATGAACTATGTCCTGCGGGAGTACATAAATAAAATCTGTGTCATTTATATGGAATACCAATATATTCTCAACTTCCTTGAATGAACATTTGAGTGGTTTAAGCAAAATATTTGCATCTTTGAATGATCACAATTTGAAGGTTCAAATGAATAAATGTAATTTTCTAGCTAGGCAGACTCAATTTCGGGAACATATAGTTACGCCTGGTGGTTTAAGGCCTTGCCCAACCAAAATTGAGACAATAAACAAGGTGCCTATTCCACGTACTGTGAAGCAAATAAAATCCTTTTTGGGCCTAACTGGATATTATAGAAAGTTCATAAAGAACTATTCTTTAAATTCGGCACCAATGATAAAATATTTAAAGAAAGATGCTAAAATTGATGTTGGCAATCCCTCCTACATAGAGTCCTTTAAGAAATTGAAAAGAATAATAACCAATCCTCCAGTTCTATCTTATCCGGATTTTAATAAAAGGTTCGTTCTCACCACCGATGCTAGTAATGTTGCACTGGGAGCTGTTCTTAGTCAGGGGGGTAGGCCCGTTTGTTACGCAAGCAGAACTTTGAATGACCACGAGAAGAACTATAGCACGATCGAGAGAGAACTCTTGGCTATAGTGTGGGCGGCTAAGTATTTTCGTCCCTATCTCTTTGGGACTAAGTTCTTGGTCTATACTGACCACCAGCCTCTAAAATGGCTTGCTTCCCTGAGGGAACCAAATTCCAGGTTGAGCAGATGGAAGATCATGCTCGCCGAATATGAATTCGAAATAGAATATGTAAAGGGAATAGAGAATAATGTTGCGGACTTTCTTAGTCGGTTGGAATCCGATGATGGAGAATTCAGAGAATGTGATGAAAAGTCTTTGTTTGCCATGTCGGATGATTCTGCAACGATACATAGTCGACAGAAAGACAGTGGCAGCACTAATTTTCACATAAGCGATTCTGTCGTTAATAAATATAGAACGCAGATAAGAATTCTGCGAACTAAACCGCGAGAGCACGAAATCTTGTATGGAAAATACAAAATAATATACGTCAGCGAAGATGAACTACAAAATGGCCATTACTTGAACGATTTGTTTAAAATTAGCCGTTGACGTCCTTAGCGAAGAGGAAATTTACCGAATCATAGAAGGTATTCACAGGGTTGGAAATCATAGGGGAATCTTGGAAAATTTTGAGCAAATTAAGAATGCATATTTCTACCCCTATTTAATAAAATATATTAGCAGGTATATAAACTCTTGTAGAGTATGTAATGAAAACAAATATGATAGAAATCCCTATCATAAACATTTTAACCATACTGTAACTCCTATTAAGCCTAATATGATAGTTCATATGGATATATTTCAGGTCGACAGAACCTATTTTCTGACGACAATTGATAGGTTTACTAAAATGGGTTCAGTACACAAAATTACAGACAAAAACATGTGCACCATTAAGGTGAAAATAGAGGAAAGAATCGCCTTTCTGGGCACGCCGGAGCTACTAGTAATGGACAACGAGTTTAACAATGCTCTGATAAGATTGTTTTGTTCTGAAAAAAACATACGTATGCATTTCACTACCCCAAATTCGCACACCGGAAATTCTGATATTGAAAGAATGCATCTTTCACTTTTGGAGCACATTAGAATTTTAAAAAGATATAATGAAAGTATTGACACAGAAGAATTGGTAGTTAGAGCGATGGGCTTTTATAACAATACTATTCACTCGACTACTGGGCTGAGGCCTATGGATTTTATAAACCGTTCTGATATCGATTACCAGAATGTAAGCAAATGTATGGACAGTAGAAAGAGCAGGGCTATACAAAAAATAAATTCCAGAAGGAAACAGGTTCCTCCATACGATAATAGGGATCTGTACGTTAAAAATCCTCAAGCCCAAAGGCAAAAGACTGCTAGGAGATTTTTGAAGTTTAATTCTAATAATCCTAATAAAGTGGATTTAGCAAATATTAAAAGACCTCTAAAAACTTTTTCAGGTAGCAACAATGTTCATCGGTCTGGTACTTCCGCTGTTTTGGTTGGCAGCATGCACTGACTCTGCGGTGCATATTGGAAGTGTTGAGACCCAAGCGGGTTATGCAGTTTTGCAGGGTGAACCTGTTGATATTATAAATGGATTCTTCGAGTTGATCCATGTAATCGATATACGGGACATGGGAGATACCATTCAGAAATTGAAAACAAGTATATCTCAAAATTTTAAAATAAACGACGGTTGGTTGATTGTTAATCTTAATAAAAAAATTGAAGAGTTGGAGCACTCTTTGCAGACCCTAAGAATTCATACTAGAACAAGAAATAGAAGAGCTCTGATAAACGTAGGAGGTAGAGTAATAAACTGGCTCTTTGGGAATATGGATGATGAAGATAGATCGAGAATAGAAGATCACTTAAAGAATATAGACTTTAACCAGAAAAGTATGATCGACAATTTGAATAAGCAAGTTAAAATAAATAATGAAATGCAGGGGTACTTACAGAATATCTGATTGGTGGTGGAACAAAATAGGAATTGGTTTAATGCGGTATATACTGGTGTGATCGATGAGAGTATGAAAATAGCGAGGTACAATAACTTCGTTTTGTTGATTAATGAAGTCAAGAAAAAAATTGACCAGGTGCAGGAGAATGTTATGATGTCTAGATATGGAGTGACAAGTAGATTTTTCCTAACAAATGACGAAATAGATCACTTCGAGATTGACAGTCTAAAGTTGAGGCATATGAGAAGTAGTATGGGGTCCATGGATAGCAGTTTCGTTGTTTTTGTTTTGTTGATACCCGATTTCATTGATAAAGAATATAGGGCAAAAATAGCAGTGCCTATACCGAATCGGGATTCCATGCAGTTGAACATAGAAATAACGAAGACGGTGACTGTTGGAAACGTCACATATTTTGTGGACGGAGAAAGTGTGTTGCATAAAATGAGGTTCGTGAAATCATGTTTACATAATATCCTGAGAAATAGTTATGCTGAATGCCAAAGGGTTTTAATGAGCCAGAGATCAATAGTAGAGATTGAGGTTGGAAACTTGTTGTTGGTCAATGTGAAAAGTATCCTATATGACTCATGTAGTAATTTATCTTACCCTTTAAATGGAAATTATATAGTAAATTTTGGAAATTGTGAAATTAAAATCGATGAATTTAAAATTAAAAGATTTAAAAGTAAATTGAATATTGTTATCCCCAATTTTAGTGTTCTACCTAGTAACATAAGTGAAAGATTGCCTGAAATAAATTTTACATATGTAAATAGAATAAGAGAAATGATTCTAGAAAAACAAAGTAATCATAATTTTTATATACTTTATACATTGTTTATTTCATGAGTAGTCAAGAGTCGCTGAGCGTACTACTCGACACTCATTTTCCTGGCAGCCAGGCGGCACCTTTAACAGGCACTGTCGATGGCAGCTTTACGACAGTCACAACTCCATTGGATATGAATAGGCTCCGCTGGGCTGTACACAGCTTCGATCCGTTCAAATCTCCGGGACCAGATGGAATAATTCCAGCGGATCTACAGAGAAATGCGGACATTGTCCTACCTTGGTTCACGGTAATTTACAGTGAATGCCTTAGGAGGGCATATATTCCTATATTTTGGCGCACGTGCAAGGTTGGAGGGTAAGACGTCGCACACCAAGCCTAAGGACTTCAGACCGATAAGTCTTCTATTTTACTCAAAACTTTAGAAAGGGTAATTGATATTCATCTGAGAATGACCATTCCGAATGAGCTTCTCTCCAAATCACAGCACGCCTACACTAACGGCAAATCTGTGGAAACGGCACTACATTCTCTAGTGGGCCACATAGAAAAATCTCTTGAGTATAAGAAATTTACTAGCCCCACGTACCCGGTTAGGGGCTTAATAATCTCCGGGGACCCTATTCCCGCGGCGCAAATAGCAGGCCGCGGTGAATCGAAAGCTACTGCTGCTCAGGCTGGCCGGGTGTCCACATCAGGCCCGACCAGTCTGCGGACTACTGACGTGGTGGGCAATCAGCCTGGATTAATCGGCCTGATTGCTGTTGAGAAAGGGGCAAAACACCCGGCAACGGGTGGCTGCCCTAGCACTAGCAGCGAGGTACCTCTGTCTTTCGCTCCAAGTACCTCAAAAGCTGCTCAGGTCCTTAACGGTAAAACCCCCTTCTTCGGGTGCGAAGCGAATGGAAAGGCCTAAGCCGTCCAAACCCGTTGCCTCCAAAGCGCACATTGCGCAGGAAAAGGCAAAGAGGATTACTTCTAGCCACAGTACTGCGTCACCCACTGCCAATCCCGGCAAAAACATCAATAATCCTTCGCGCAAAAATGCTTCACGCAGGGCCAATGATGTGAGGCGCTCCGCCTTAAGAACCATTTCGCACCTCGGTGCGATCCCGGCTGACCAGCTTTCTGAAAAGCAGGCAGCCTCTCTAAAGTGGGCACAGGCTCATGTGTTGAGGCTGCAAATAAACTCCTCCCCCGCACCTGCCACGGTTGCGGCTCCTAAACGGCAACGTTTGGAAGAGGAGAACGATGCAGCTAGGGCTTCTAGGGCAAAACGTCCTAAGAACGTCCTAAGAAAGGCACCTTTAGTGAGATTGCCAAAGGCAAGCTCATAAGGGCCATAATCGATAGGGATGCATCAGACGGTGCCATTTCCCATGCCAGATGGGACTTGGTCAACCAAAAACTGGCGGGAGTGTTCTGGAAGATCCGCAAGGAGAATCCGGGACCGCCGTTTCAATGCGTCGATGCTGGCTGGCACCAGCACGGCGTTAAATTGATGGCCTGCACGGATGAACGCTCAGCGTCTCTGTTGAAGAAGGCCATCGAAGCTATTGGCGAGGTGTGGGAAGGCTCTAGGCTGGATGTGGTTTCCGTGGAAGACATACCCAGAAGACCAAGAGCCTTGACCATAGTTCCTGCTGAACCTTCTTCCCCGAAGGAGATCCTTGAGATCCTTAAGGACTGTAACCCGGATCTACCCACCCATGACTGGAGGGTAGCTAAGGTGAATGCACACGAGAGGTCTGGAAGGGAGGTGGTTCTGATTCTTAACAAAGAATCTTTGGCACCGATCCGTAAGAGGGCAACAAAATCTTCTACTGTTTCAGTACGATTCTGTTGCGCCTCTACCGGACCGATGTCAGGAAGAACCGCAACCGAGGGGATGATGCTGCCAACGGCGCTGTTGACTGCGCTGCTGCTGGTGTATCGGACGCAGCTTCATGCGGGCAAGAGGGCACCCACTCAGTCTCAGACATGGTGGGTGGCTTCTTTGAACGAATGGCAGTCGCGGATGAGGACACTGACGCCCTCTTGGAATCCAGCCAAGAGGACGCCAACACCACCATAATTGCGCTCCATGATGGTGAAGGTGACGCAGATAAACCTTCACCACTCTAAAGCAGCATCCGCTGCGATGCTTCTCCGGGTGGTAGAGAGGAAGGAGGAGCTGGTTATGGTCCAGGAACCCTGGGTCCACCAAGGACGAGTTCATGGACTGACACTAAAGGGCTACAAGCTATTGTTTGCCAAAGGCACAGGTAATATTAGATCTTGTATCTTGGCTAAAAACTCTTTGCGTATCTTTATTCTATCTGATTTCAGTGATGGGGATACTGTAGCAGCTGCTCTGGAGACCCCGTCCGGTACGGTTTGGCTGGTCTCGAGCTATATGGCGCATGACCATGAGGGCAGTCCACAAAATGGCAAGGTGCGTGGCATTGTGTCCAGGGCGATAAGCACGAGGACGCCTATAACAATAAGTACTGACGCCAATTCACACCACACCTCCTGGGGTAGTAGCGATACTAACGAGCGGGGTGAGTGTCTCTTCGATTTCATTTTAAATAATAATCTTGAAATTGCCAACAGGGGTTCAGAACCCACTTTTATTTTGTCTAACCGTAGAGAGGTTTTAGATGTAACATTGGTTAGTGCAGAGCACACCAATCTGGTTAGCGGTTGGAGGGTTGCGGATGACTGCTCCCTATCCGATCATCGCTATATTGACTTTAACATAGGGTTAGGTGTAAGTAGATTCAATCCTATAGTTCACAGAAAGAAGACTGACTGGGAGCTACAGAACAATGTACTCTGCAACTCCTTATCGACGTCTCCAACTATTAGAAATATTGGGGACATAGACTCTGCTGTGGAGATTCTAAGTGAATCGTTTCGCTGTGCCACTAATGTGGCTTGCAAACCAACGGTTTGCAGGGGAAGGGCCAAACCACCATGGTGGAGCCCAGAAATTGCACATTCACGAAAGGAATGTCGTAGGCTATTCAACGAGGCTAAACGATTAGGCGACTGGTGAACATACAAAACCTCGTTGAATCGCTTCAAGAATCTTGTCAGAAACGCAAAAAGGAGGTCTTGGAGGGCTTTCTGCAGTAATGTGGAGGGTTCATCTGAAACCAACAGGCTGCGTAAGATGCTATCAACCGCACCGGTTGTACCCAGCTACATACAGAAACCCTGTGGTAGCTGGACCATAAGTAGTCAAGAGACGCTGAGCGTACTACTCGACACTCATTTTCCTGGTAGCCAGGCGGCACCTTTAACAGGCACTGCCGATGGCAGCTTGACGACAGGCGCAGTCACAATTCCATTGGATATGGATAGGCTCCGCTGGGCTGTACACAGCTTCGATCCGTTCAAATCTCCGGGACCAGATGGAATAATTCCAGCGGATCTACAGAGAAATGCGGACATTGTCCTACCTTGGCTCACGTTAATTTACAGTGAATGCCTTAGGAGGGCTTATATACTTATATTTTGGCGTACGTGCAAGGTTGTCTTTATCCCGAAGGGGGGTAAGA
Source organism: Linnaemya tessellans (assembly GCA_951800035.1). Lineage (NCBI taxonomy): Eukaryota > Metazoa > Arthropoda > Insecta > Diptera > Tachinidae > Linnaemya > Linnaemya tessellans. Next base: position 81,056,196 of record OX637535.1, read on the forward strand.
CGTCACACACCAAGCCTAAAGACTTCAGACCGATAAGTCTTACTTCTTTTTTACTCAAAACTTTAGAAAGAGTAATTGATATTCATCTGAGAATGACCATTCCGAATGAGCTTCTCTCCAAATCACAGCACGCCTACACTAAAGGCAAATCTGTGGAAACGGCACTACTTTCTCTGGTGGGCCACATAGAAAAATCTCTTGAGTAAAGGGAATTTACTATGGGGGCTTTTCTGGACATAGAGGGTGCTTTCAACTATGTCAACCCCGATTCCATCATCAATGGGATGGTAGCAGTAGGGATTGATGACAATTTATGCCGGTTTGTTAGAAACTTACTAACTTTCAGGGTAGTCAGGGCCTCGATTGGGGATGTTACCGAGTATAGGGCAGTCTATCGGGGCACTCCACAGGAGGGTGTTCTGTCACCTCTGTTGTGGAACCTGACCATTAATTCGCTTTTGCTAAGTCTAGAACGCAGACTGATTATGACTGTCGCGTACGGGGATGACGTAGCGGTGGCGATATCGGGTAAGCACTTGGATACCATATCTCAGTGTATGGAGTCTGCGCTGGCTCTGCTGAGTAGGTGGAGTGTCAGCTGTGGGCTCGGCATCAACCCAGCCAAGACTGAGTTGGTGCTCTTCACTAGGAGGTACAAGACCGATAGCTTTATACACCCAAAGCTTAACGGCACCTCCTTGAAACTATCTAAAACCGCTAAGTACCTGGGTGTGATTCTGGATAGTAAGCTATCATGGAATCAGAACATACAGGCGAGAGCGGAAAGGGTCTTAGTGGCTATTTATACATGCAAAAGGGCAGTAGGTCTCAAATGGGGTATCAACCCTAAGGGGATCAATTGGATCCTTGAGGCTGTTATTAAACCAGTACTCTTTTACGGGGTGTTGGTATGGTGGAATGCGATGGTCAAGCAGGCTCATCGCAGGACCTTTGAAAAAGTCTTTCAGGCGAGACTGATGACAGGCGCACTACGATCTACACCAACGGGAGCAATTTTTGCAATGCTAAATTGGCTCCCGGTTGTCATTCTGGCCAGACAATTGGCTCTATTCTCTGCGGTCAGGTTGAATACGGTATGTCCATGGACTAGGACTGACTATGGGCATGCTAGGATTTTAAGAGAGCACTCGGAAATCCATGCCAACATTGACTATTTTGTACCAAGACCCTTCTTTGGTGGACTTTTCCGGTCCATTGTCGTTGATAGGGAACAGGTGGACAGACTTTCCTTTCCCGAGGATTCAGTTAGAGTTTTCACTGACGGATCCAAAAGGGGAACAGGAACGGGCGGAGGCTTCTATGTGGAGAACTTCAATGTAAGATCTCCATTCCGGCTCCAAGACGGTTGTACTGTCTTGCAAGCCGAAATCTCTGCTATAACTCGGGCAGCGAGATGGCTGAGGTACTATAGGATATCGAATGATATCTTCATTGTTACCGATAGCAAAGCAGCCATCTCTGCTATTAGTGGTGTGTACAGTACATCGAAAACTGTGGCCGAATGCCGACTGTCTATCAACGAGATAGCGAGACATTCGAGGGTGACACTGGTTTGGGTGCCGGGACATTCTGGATGTCCAGGCAACCATACTGCGGATGAGATTGCCAGACAGGGGACTGAATTGAGCAGTTCAATGATCAGTCACTTTACTGGCATTCCGTTATCGCGATGCAATTTTCTGATTCAAAGCGAATCATAAAAACTAGCTCAACTTAGGTGCGAAAGCGTGGCTAACTGTCTCGTGGCAAGGGCCACTATGATTTGCGCAGAACACGCGACCTTCTCAAGTTTGACAAGGCGCGCATGCGTCAACTGGTGACTGTTCTGACAGGACACTGTAGCTTTGGGACTCATGCGAGAAGGATGGGTCTTACATACAACGACTATTGCAGGAGCTGCAATGATGAAGAGGAGGAGGGGACTGTCCTCTATCTTCTGTGTCAGTGTCCTGCCCTTGCAAATGCAAGGGCAGTGGCGCTGGGCTCCCGATTCCTGTCAGACTTAGACAACCTGGCAAACATGGAGCGTTCAGGGGTATCATCCTTCCTCAGGGGTACAGGATGGTTTGAAACGGCGGAGGACATCCCTTAGGAGGTCCTCTGCTTAAGGGCATCACAAAGGGACCGATTCGACGGACCCAAGTGGATTGTCCCGCCAGGGACAACGACCCTCTAACCTAACGTAACCTACATTGTTTATTTTATTAGTTTTATGTTATGCTTTATATAAGATAAAGAATTGTAAACTGATTCGAAGGGACTCAAACGGTGGGGGAGTTAAATGCACAAACGACTCTGTTGACCAGCCGTTGTCAATCCATGTGTAAATGCTGACATGGAATATTTCTTTTAAATAAAGAACTTTAAAAACCGACAAAGAGTTTGTTTACAAATTCTTTGTCGCCCACCATGATCGATGAAATAAATAAAAGTCGATCGATTGATTTTTTTGTCTTTACTTATTGCACAATCAGCATCTTTCGCTGATTGTCAGATTGTATTGGTGTAAACAATTAAGTAGTTTTAAGTAACTTTAAGATATGAGAAAAATAAAGTTTTCAGTTGATATAAACACACCAAATAAAACAGTCCTAATTATTTAACTACTATGTGTGGTTGTATGGATGAGTGGTCTGTGAGTTGCGTAGTTTTGTTTCTTCTTATGGGATGTGTATGTTGCTGTGTACATTTGTGTGTATATTGCTGTGTATTGGTGTACATGTTTAGCTTTTATTAGCAGCGAATACTTGCGTACAAGATCATTAAGAATAAATCATCATCTCTTAGCATTGATGTTGCTAGGTTTTTCGTTGTTGTTTTCGCAAATTTAAAAATAGAATTCGCGAAACGAATTTTATATATTATTCTTGGCTTTTTTAATTCTCCTCGCGAAAGAATGAAATCACCTTTTGGTTATTTTTTTAATTTGCGAGGAGAATTAAAAATATAAAGATTATAAAATAAAATTCCTTTCGCAAAATCTATTTTTTAGAATTGTGGCAAACGAATACAAAACAAACACAAACGAATTCAAAAAGAAAAATTCTTTAAAAACTTATACCTCGGCATGTTTTGCTTTTTGCATACGTGTGGTTGTGTATGTTGATCGTGACAGGTTTAGTGAAAAATTTACTTTAGTGTGTTGTTTGTTGTTTGGATATTAATAGTAGTGACAATTATAAGTGCGCACTTACATACATACATATGTATGTAGGTAGATATTTATAAGGGCTGTAAGACAATAGCCCTATTCACAATCTTATGCAAATGGTCGTGCATCATTGCATTTGCAAAATAATTGTACTCTACACCAACAAAATACATTGAAAATGCTCTCAAATACTCTCTCAATTTGCAAATGCTATAATGCAAGACCATTTGCACAGGATTGTGAATTGGGGTAATGTGTTTGGATGTTCGTGCATATATGTATGTGCATATATTATGTACATGTATTAGGGAGGGCTCATTTCTTTGAAGAACAAATTTTAAAATTTCTGAGGCGATTTCTTTTATTGATTTTAAAGTCTTTAACCCTGTTTATATGATACAAATACATAAGTACCTCTCTTAACACAGTTTTTGGACAAATTATGTTATTTTGAGTGCATAGCTATTTGAATAATAACTTAATATTTTTTATTATAGGTAATACCTATGCTTAAAATTGCATTCTTTACAGTTTTCGAAATAATTTATTCAGGTTAATATCTTTAGAATTTCTCAGGAACAATACTAATATAAAAAATACAGTAAAGTTAATCAGAAGTGGATACATACATATGAAAAAATACAAAGTCATAAAAAATATTCAATATACATACATACATATGTTATGTACATACATATGTATGTATGCATGTATGAATGTTATTTGCCTGCCCTTTCGCAGTGTTTTAACAAAATATTTTTTATGACATCTAATTAAATATTAATTAGGGGATACCACAGAAAAAACCGAAAAATATTCAAACAATTGCCAAAACACTGAGGAACTGATTAAAAGTAATAAAGCCATTGATGACAAAGGGCGAAACTGTAAATATGCAGCTGTATGTTTTTCCTTTCCAATCAATGGGGGCAGGAATATATATATATATATATATATATATATATATATATATAATATATATATATATATATATATATACATATATATATATATTTATATATATATATATATATATATATATATATATATATAATATATATATATATATATATATATATATATATATATATATATATTTATTAGCTTTAAAACTTTGTATGAAAACAGTTATGAATAATATTAAATGTATTCTTATGTTCTTCATTTACATATATATACATATATACATATGTAATAATATTCGCAAAACCAATTCTTTTGCTAATGAGGATAGGATTTTCTTTTTCTTCATTTTCACAAAACAAATTGTTTTGCTTTTGCAAATAAAAGACAATTTTATTAGATTTATATACCTTAAATTTCATTGGTATTTCCCAACATCTTACTGCCTTCATTGATCGGAAAAGAAAAACCTGCAGCTGCATATTTGCAATTTCACTCTTCCTCATCAAAGTAAAAAACTGTTATTTCGAAACTTATGTGTTCGTCTCTGAGAATAATCTTATGGGTAATGTTTTGCCAATTATTTCAATGTTTTTCTGTTTTTTCTGTGGTTTTCCCTAATTAATATAAATTAAACACGTTTGTTTTTGGTTATTAATATTTATTTTCATATAATTAACAACACGTTTTAAATTTGATTATTATATTTATAGTTCATAAATTGTGTTGAGATAATTGTTACAACTTTTAATTTTTATAATGATAATAATTATAATAGTTTATCTCCTATGGAGATCTGTCAAGAACTGGCAAAATGTATTTTTGGTCAACGATATGTAGCTTCGCATTTTTTCTGTAAATTGCCCAAGGTAAGCAGTAAAAACAAAACAAGGAAAAAAAGAATTAAAAGAAATTATGCTGACTCACATGGAAAACAACCAAAGGTAATAAATTGAAATTGCGAAGTATTGAAATTGTCGCTTAACAATTAATTCAATAAATTATTTTTATTAATTCAGCACAATTAACAAATAAAAAGATTTTAGTGAATCAGGTCATTGAACAAGAATTAATTTCAAAGTAAGCAAAACTGTTAGTCAAAAGAAAAAAAGAATTTTTAATTTAATACCGCTGACTATTCTTTAACCCATTGCGTGGCAGCGGGCTTAACTCTTCCCCCCTTTAAGCGCAAACGTCCCCGGTTGCGACATTTGAAGTCTTCTTCGCTTCAATTTCCAGAAACGTACTTATTTCATGTGATCGCTTCTTCCTTGCCCAAAGTCTAATGGTAAAAGCTACTACCGCAAGAAGAGTAACACCCATAGTTCCTAGGCTCAAAAAAGAGTTTGTTCTGTTGTCTTCTTTTAAGGATTCTATGTAGCGTTTGTTATTTAGGTGCAGTTCCTTTATTAACTGTAGCGATAGCGTTTCTTCAAAGATATGAGTAGAGTTCGTGGAGGCCAGAATAGCTGGTAATGGCTTGTATTCTACTTCCTCATAAAAATCGTATCTAGTGTTATTAATGAACACTGAGGTGTTATGGTAAGTTACTATGAACGTTCCGTTTATAGCCACCGGGTTATTATTTATAACAATTTCTCCGTTGTAGGAGTTAAAAAATAAAATGCCGGGTTGTATAATTTCAAATGAAGGAATATGAGAATTATAACTTTTCTTACATACTGCTGGCTTACTCTTGAGGAGATTAGGAACACATTTTGTCTTCGATATATCTTTCATGATATTCCGTTTGCATATGCTTAAATCATCATATGACTTACACATATGCTTGACCTCATACATTTCACCTTGACATAAAATTATATTTGAACTATCTAATTTTACAATTTCATTGTTCTTTTTTACAGGTTTTATTAGTATTGATTGACAATGGTTTGGGTTGACAATAGGTAAGCTAATCATATACAGTATAATGGAGCTGTTAGTAGCAATCTTTAAATCAGCAAATTTGAGACATTGTTCAAGGTCGGAATATGGAAAACTTTGTTGTTTTATAGAGTTTCTTAACAAACTGACTTCTTTTTCTGAGAAAAGAAATGTGTTAATAATATTACTTTTAGCCCACATCAAGGCCTGTTCTACGCTAGTTACTTCCTCTTTCAGTACTTCCAACTCAAATTTAAACCTTAGTGCTTCTGCCTTTTGTACGTCTCCGTCTCTGTGAAGGTCTCTTATAATTTCGTTCGTCCTGTTCGCTACTTCATTTAGTTTCGTTTCTATCAAATGGTTAATAATAATTTGGTTTTCTGTTTGTCTAATGCTGTTGTTAATTCTTTCATTTATTAGCTGAAAATCGTCTCTGTCGGGTGTTCCAGCTATCCACTTCCAAGCAGTTCCTATCGCATCTATTGATCTTTTCATCTTCCGGAAGGGCTTCACCCTATCTATAGCATCTTTAATGCCGTTTATTTCATGCTTTAGGAATGGCAATAGAGTGTTGTGGGTCCGTATTTTATATTTGATGTGTTCCTCAATTAGTTTAAGTTCTCGTTCGTATAATGAAATGTCTATTATGTGGATCAGTCTAAAGTCTCCATCTTGTACCAGCGTATGTCCGGTCCCAGAAGTTACTATTTCCGAGTTGGAGTAGTCCAATATTTGAACTTCACATGTCGTTAAAGAGTACAGCAACCTGAAAGAACAAGGTTTATCTAATATTATCTTTATGGACTATTTTGTTGTCTATCAAAACCTTGGACCCCAGGTCTTTCTGAACAGTCTTTTCGATATACAATTTCGAAAATTTATTCCCTAATCTCTTATTTGTCTTAATAAAAACTTTCTCTCCTTGACAAAATTTCCTATCGCCAGACTTTTTGTTTTGTCTTGCTAAGCACGCCATTTGAGCTGACAGTATTTTGTTTTTCACTGAATTCCTCAACTCCAGGGGTGTGGCATGTAATATTTCTACGGGTTTTTTACCTGTCACCGAGTGAATAGATCTATTATATTCCCTTGTAGCTAGAAGAATCAAGTCGATCGTATCTTCTATTTTATTTTCGGCTTTCATGCATCTTGCGATTTCGCCTAAGGTACTGTGAAAACGTTCTACCTGTCCGTTAGAAGTGCTGTGCATAGGCGGGCACGTAAATATCTCTATTTGAAAATGATCCCGCAGTAGCGTCTTTATTGTCTGTGAGTTTAGAGATTTTTCGTTGTCGCACACTATTATTTTCGTATTATTAAATATGTTCAAGATTTCTAAGAGCGGTTCCTTGATGTGCACTATGGCTCTAGAAGCTATCGGCAAGACAATAGCGAACTTCGAGAATTTATCCACACACGTTAAGAAATGCTTCTTATCGGTGATAAAAATATCCACATGCAATATTTCTCCTGTGTAATTCGGTAAGGGGGTTGCACCTACATCTTGCTTCTTGGGGTGACGATTATATTTCGATTCCTTGCATATCTTGCAGTTAGTCACAATCTCCATTAACTTTTTCCTTATTCCAGAGAAGAAGTAATCCTTTAATATTTGCTTTTCATTTTCTTTTGCTGATCGATGCGCCCTGTTATGCTCCGCGGCTATAATCTCGGTTTGGTCATCTTCGCTAAACACGTCAATAACCTGGTGAGGAGTGTGGACGAATCTGGTAGCAGGAAATCTTTTTTGTGATTCATCCTGAATTTTTCCCAGGACAGACAAGTCACATAAAAGAGCATTTGTAACATTCGGATTCACACACGTCGTCATATCCTTTAGTAGGTTATCAATAGAGTTGAACACAATACCATGTCTTAATTGAGATTTGAATAGGATCCTTTTAGACACTTTCGGAGTTTTCCCGCTTTCAATAACAATTTGGTTTCTGAAGCAATTTATTGGGTTTGTTACTGACTTTATAGCTTTGCTTAAAGATACTTCGCTATGAACCGTTTCCATTGATGAAGTCGAATCTAGGGTATTTATATATTGTCGGGACAATGCGTCTGCCACAAAATTTTCCTTACCAGGCTTATAAACAAATCTCGGAGAAAACTGTTCAATAAAGGACATCCAGCGTCTTATTTTAGAATTTGGGTTTTTTTCCGATATAGTGAACGTTAACGGCTGATGATCGGTGAATATGTTTAAATTCTTTACGCCGTACAAATAATTCCTCAGTTTCTGCAAAGACCACACTATTGCCAGAAGTTCTCTTTCGTTTGTCGCATAGTTTTCCTCTGTTTTTGTAAGAGTACGAGAAATCATGGTTATTGGTCTTCCTTTTTGTGACAGGACAGCACTCGAGGATGCGTCAGTTGTCAAATCAAATGGTTGTTCGTAGTCAGGTTGCAGGAGCAAGACGTCTTCAGATGCAAGAACTTTCTTTACCTCTTCAAAGGCCGACAAGGCTTCATTATCTAGCTCAATCTTAATATTTTTGGACTTATTCGCTCCTATTGAGCCATTTTCGCCTCTCAGGTACTTGGTCAGGGGCTTTACTATAGCCGAGTAATCCTTTACAAATCTCCTATAATATCCTGCTAATCCCAGAAATGAACGCAGGCCTCGCAGGGTCTTCGGTGTTTCATACCTCATAATGTCTTTTATCTTATCCGGACAAGTTTTTATGCCTTCCTTCGAAACGACAAATCCCAAGTATTCTACCTCATCTAAAAGGAACCTCGATTTCTCTCTAGATACCCTCATATTTGCACTATATAACCTACAGAGTATTCGGTTAATATCTTCGATGTGTTGTTCCACTGAGCTCGAGAAAATAATAACATCGTCAATGTAGACGTAGCAGCATCTACCTATTTCCTCCCGTAGCACATCATCAATCGCTTTCTGGAATATGCTAGGAGCATTCTTCAGCCCAAAAGGGAGCCTACAAAATTCAAATTTTCCTTGATTTATAGAAAAAGCTGTCTTCTGTCGGTCTTGTTCCCCAAGTTTTATCTGGTGGAATCCTGACTTAAGATCCAGGGTCGAAAATACTGAAGCCTTCCCTAGACCTGCCAAAATCATCGAAATATCTGGAATTGGATACCTTTCACTATGTGTCTTCTCATTAAGCTTCCTGAAGTCGATTACCATGCGATGCTTTGCTTTTCCATTTTCGTCTATTCCTTTCTTATTTACAATCCATATGGGATTGTTATAGGGAGAACGCGATGGTTGAATAATTTTGTTTTTTAGCAATTCATTAATTTCTTTGTCTACAAATTCTGTTAAAGCAACAGGGTATGGATATGGCCTTGAATATACTGGTTGATCGTCAGTTGTTTTAATCGTGGCTACTATTGAAGTGTTGTAAGGTAAAGCTTCGTCCGGATCGGCAAAAACCTTTCGGTGTGTCTTTAGTAATTGGTCTAAGGTCTCTTGACATGTGGTTAAATTTCCGTGAGATTCCGATATTCTATTTACGTCCCTGCAGTGGAAATACAGTAGCTTTTCGTTTCCTCCATCATACCTAAGAGTGCTTCCTCTAAAATCTATGTTGGCATTTACTTCATTCAAAAGGTCGACTCCGACTATTGCATCAAAGGTCTTTAGTTCTGGTAAAAGGAAAAAATGTGTGTTCCTTCCAAATATTCCAACTACACATTTGTTAGTAATTTTCGAATGACCGTGTACAGATTTCACGAGAAATGGATTTGTAATTTGCTTAACGCCTTTTAGAATATTTGTTGGCTTAATATAATTTTTTGAAGTGCCAGTGTCTAACAGAATTTTAATTTTTCTCCCTCCTATTTCCCGCTCTACATACGGAAGGAGGGAACGTCCCCTAAAAAATTTACTGCATCCACCGAATAGCATTCCGAGTGATTTTCATGTTCGTCATAAACTGAGTCAATGTCTAAATTATCCTCTTCACAACTAACATTCTCTTCCCATTCCTGAGTCATTTGATTTACCCTCTGAGCTTTAGCAGCCGGAAGGTACTGTCTCGATGACTCTGTTGGTCTTTTGACGGCCTGCGGGTTATTTTTGTTCATTTCCCTTTGTATGCTTCTCATGCTTCTATCGATTTTAATGGGCTCCTGTCTCTGTATCCTGTTACTGCGCCTTCCAAAATTGTAGTTATGAATGTCATGTCCTTGCGGACCAGTTTGGTTTCTAGTTGTGTCAGGCTGGTAGCCCATTTGGGCCGTGGATCGTAGGTGTGGGTGATTTCTAGCATGTTGATATTGGTTAGATGTCGGGTTCTGCCTTGAGTTGTTCCAATATGTTGTAGCAAAATTATATCTCACGTGATTTGTCTCTAATTCTCGGGCTAAAGCTAGCGCTGATGGCATATCCTGCGGCTTACATGAGAAAAGAATGTCACACATAGGGCGACGCAATCCTGATATAAAAACTCTTAGAGCATCCTGCCTGTATTTCTGGTTTAATGATTCGATCAGAGACGCATTTCCTTCGTTAGTCATGATGACTTTATTTATGATAAGAGTAAGCCTTTTTTCTACTTCGTCATAGAAATCAACTATTCCTCTCGGGCCTTGTTTCAAGGTGGATAGTTCCTGCTCTAAGGTGAACAGTGTTCTTTTATCTCCGTATGAAAAGTCCAGTCTAGCCAATATAGCTTTGAAATTCAGTACTGTGTTATAAGAACTCAATACTGTATCTACCGTGCCTATTACTTTGTTTCTAATTATAGCTATGGCCTGATAATAACGACTACTGCCTTCAAATTTTTCAAATAGTCTGTATGCAGTGGTAGCTGCTTGTCTCCAGGAGACATACTTGGTAGTATTACCATCGAATTCTGGGAGTGACTTAACAATTTCTAGTGATTCATTGCACTCCACATTTGGTAGAATTTGCACTTCCCTGTATTCTTCGACCCTTGCTGGTGCTTCCAAGGAAGCAAGCCTACTAGTGAGATCGTCTATCTGGTTCTGAAACACTGCCCTTGCCTGTTCTGTTGCTCGGCTTATGGCCGTATCTAATAGGGATTGTAGTTGAGTCGCGTCCATCTTTACTCTAGTACCTACAGAAAGTTTTTTCAGCTGGTCTGCTAAGTCGTCTATACCCATGTAAGAAGAGGTAACTAACGTCAATTAATCTTTCTTACTCACTTTTTTCTATGCCAGGACAATGTAACAAATTCACCAATGACACAAAATTAAATTTCAAAATCAAAGTTAAATTTTACAATCACAATCTTTCTTTTCAATTTTACATATATTTTGCTCTTATTTATAATTTATTCATTCACTTAACTGACTTACATTAAATTTAACATTACAGCTGCCTTCATGTTGTAATTATGTTGTAGTTGTTGCTCTATCTGCCGTTGTGGTTGATGCTTCCGTTTTCTTGGTGTGGGTGCAATTTGTAAATTTGTTATATAGCCTTGGTATTACGCCGTTCTTGGGGAATTTTTATAGTCTCTGATTTTTTATATTGTGATATTTAGATTTTATATTTGGTTTAATTTCTATGAGGATATTTAGCAGTTTTCTTCAAAAGTCTTGAGAGTTTTTGAGAGAAACAGAATTTATAGTTTATTTTAAAATTTTCAAAATTATCTTGACGACTTATCCTCTATGAGGATTTGTTTCTTGTATTGTGTTTTTTATTATATTTTAATGAGGATTTTTCCGGATATTCTGAGAATAAAACTTCTTTTAGTGCTCACATCTATTAACGTTGGGCGCCAATTAAACACGTTTGTTTTTGGTTATTAATATTTATTTTCATATAATTAACAACATATTTTAAATTTGATTATTATATTTATAGTTCATAAATTGTGTTGAGATAATTGTTACAACTTTTAATTTTTATAATGATAATAATTATAATAGTTTATCTCCTATGGAGATCTGTCAAGAACTGGCAAAATGTATTTTTGGTCAACGATATGTAGCTTCGCATTTTTTCTGTAAATTGCCCAAGGTAAGCAGTAAAAACAAAACAAGGAAAAAAAGAATTAAAAGAAATTATGCTGACTCACATGGAAAACAACCAAAGGTAATAAATTGAAATTGCGAAATATTGAAATTGTCGCTTAACAATTAATTCAATAAATTATTTTTATTAATTCAGCACAATTAACAAATAAAAAGATTTTAGTGAATCAGGTCATTGAACAAGAATTAATTTCAAAGTAAGCAAAACTGTTAGTCAAAAGAAAAAAAAGAATTTTTAATTTAATACCGCTGACTATTCTTTAACCCATTGCGTGGCAGCGGGCTTAACTTATATATTAATTTATATATATTAATTACATTAGAAACAACTTTTGGTTACTCAGATCCAAAACCTTGTATACTTGTATATTTAATTAGGTGTCATAAAAAATATTTTGTTAAAACACTGCGAATATGAGTGATAAATGAATGAATATTTGGAATCCTGGTATATACATATGCTTAAAAAACTGCTACTGATGGTCAGTTCCTTTCAGTTTGTTGTTTGTGAGTGTCTAGGTACATATGTGAAAATGGGTCGCAAAAATTTTTTTGAGTTTTCAAAGTACGTTATATATGATGCAGAAAATAATACTTCAACATGTATTCTCTGCCAAAGAATTCTTAAAGGAAAATTATCTGGAAATGTAAGACGGCATTATAAATCAATACACAACATTAAAATAAATGTGGATGAAAAGAGCTTACTGAATCCTTCATCCAGTAGTAGTAGTGTCTCAAAAAAACGAATCAGTAATATTCAAATTCCGTTAAACAAAAATGAGTTCCTATTATGTTGTGTTGGTCTTGTGACAGTTCAAAATATGCCATTTAGAATATTCGATGATGATGAATATTTTAAAAAGCTATTGCGCCCTTACGAAGAGTTCCACAATACAAATATTAATTCCAAAAGCATTGTCTCTCAAATGAATACTGTAGCAAATGAAATAAAACTTAACATTTCAAAAGCCATCTTTAGAAAAATGATTTGCTTAAAAATTGATGTTGCCACGCGCATGGAAAGGAGTATTCTAGGTATAAATGTGCAATATATTAAAGACTCTAAAATCAACATTAATACCATTGGAATGATTCAGCTAAAAAGAAGACATACTGCTCAATTCCTCAAGGAGGAGATAATAAATTGTTTGAAAGACTCCAAAATTTACATTTCCCAGGTATATGCTTGCACTTCCGATAATGATGCAAATGTCATTAAAACATTAAAGCTACTGCAAGAACTTCAGGAGGAAGTCTTAACGCAAGATCCAATAAGTGATGATGAAGATTTCGATGCAGTTCATACGTCTCTTTCGTCTGTTATGGCAGTTGTTAGATGTGCTGCGCATACAATTCAACTTGCAGCCCATGATGTGTTAAAAACAGTTCAAGCAGAAGTAGATGAATGTCGAAAAATTGTTAAAAGTATACGCAATATCGTTAGAAACGACAGTTCAGTCGATTTACAAATGCCCATAATTGATAACGCAACTAGGTGGAACTCTACATATAAAATGATAAAATCATTGGAAAATTTTAAAGAGTATATTGAAAATTCCAACGATCTCAACAGTTCTGAGCCGGATTGGAGTTTCATAAATAAATTCTTAAAATCATACAAACCATTGTCAGAATGCACCACAAAATTCCAACTGGAACAATATATAATCGGTGGTTTCTACAGAGATTGGTTATGCTGTGAAGTTGCGCTCGAAGAAATGGTAGAGGATAATATTTATGCGGAAAGCTTATTGAACTCCATGAAGAAGAGAAAGCAAAGCCTCCTAGTAAATGATGCATTTCTGTCAGCAATTTATTTAGACCCACGATTCAATTTCATACGTGCACCATTTTTGTCAGAAGAACAAAAGAAAACGGCGGTGGTAAGCTCCGGTATTTAATACATAATTATGCATGCAAACTTAAGATATTTTTTATTATATTTCAGAATCATCTACTACACACCCAAGAAATCATTAAACGTCTTACAGGCGAATTTCCGGAGACACAAAAGGAGCCCACTCCAATAAACGATTTACCATCATGCTCAGGAAATTTTTCAAAACTTGAAGCAAAAATGAATCTCATGATTAAAAAACTCCACCCACGGATAGATCGACAAAACAAAAATTAGAGAATTTGTATAACACCGAAAGAGTTCCGTTCGAAACAAATATATTGGAGTACTGGAAAAATCCAAAATTAGCGGATCCAGAACTGGGCATTTTGTTAGATGTTGCATTATCAGTCCCTTCAACACAGGTTTCCGTTGAAAGGGCGTTTAGCGCTCTCTCAATAATTCTAACAAAAATGAGATCCAAGTTATCAAAAGAAACTATAAACAATTTACTTTTAGTAAAGCTAAATAAAAACTTGATTGAAGACATAATAATAGCTGATAAAACCACCAATGAATAGAATTGTTTAAATATGTACATTAGAGTGGTTGTTAAATATTATAGTTTGGATTTGTTCAAGTGTCATATTCCAAATCGATGGGTATTTATAAAAAACTACCCTAAACAATTTGTTGGGCGTGCGATACTGATTGACCTGAAATTTTTATTTAGGTTAGTTTTTTACAAATACTGATCGAACTATGTATATACACATTTAAACCCTTATTCATAAAAATTATGAGAGTCCAATAAAGGCGTAATAAAACAAAATTTCATATGAAATTTGCTCTATAACAATCTTATAAGCCTCTAATAATTTTTATGAATAAGGGTGTTACCCACTTATTCGTAATACTTATCAAAGTTTTATGAAACTAATTTTTTACGGAAATCTTTTTAATAAACCTTTTATAATTTATTATGAATATAGCCCTTAAGTTATACTGAATTCTCGTGTGATATGAATAAAACATAATTGAATTATTAGAAATTTAAGCGTTTTATTATACTCTCTGGCTAAATGCATATAATTTTCAGGATGGAAGATAATCACGATGACATATAAATTTATACTCTTTTTTAAACTAATTTAAGAAATAAACCAAATTTGCCTACTACTTTGTTAAAGGTTGTGAAAGGTAAAAATCAAATCCCAAAAAAGACACAAAAACGCATTCTTTTTAGATGACATTTAGACATTTGGTTTAATTCACAAAAAAAAAATTCTGACTTGTAACAGATTAATAAAACAAATTTTCATACAAAAATTTGTTTTATAAGTCTCTTATTAATCAAAAAATTTTTTTGGAATTAGATTGATATTATATAAAAAAATTCAGCCGATAAATATATATAGGTTTTTGATTTAGTCAGAGTTCAAAGTTTTTAAACTTTATAAATACATAAGTAATTTTTCCCTAAATATTCTCTTTAAAATGACATAAAAATTCATCCAGATATATAAAAACTAAACTCAACACATTCGGTATACCTATTTGGCGAAATTATGTCATTTTGAATATGCCATAACTTTTGAAATAAACATTTTAAATTTTTCCTTTGGCATAATATCGTAATACCTAGGTAGGATGAAAGAAAATATCTGACCAAATTTCATCAAAATAGAAAAGGATCGCGCCTAAATACTGGTCGATTTGACATGGAATTACCCATATGTATGCAAAATATATTATAAAATTGTTTCATAGTAGCTAGTTATTATAAAATGATGTTCCGTATGTACGCACATACAATATTATTGTCTTTCAATCGATGCTTATTGGCAGTTATTGTAATTGTTACCAAAAAAAAAAACACTTTCAAAGGTAAATTTAACCCTTGTATGTAGTATATGTACATATTTATATTCGTATGAATGTGTGTACATCCACTCATCCCTATGCAATCATAAATACCTACGTACATCCTTACATACCATACTTTCAAAACACAATTACTAATTTTTTTTTTTTTTTTTTTTTAGGAGTAGGACCAGCACTCAGGGGATGACCCCTATATATGCAATGCATTGCGCCGGAACTGAAAACGAGTGGATAGTATTGAGAGGACAGATTAGGAAAGATGCGAAGATAGACAGTTTTTTTTTTTTTTTTTTTTTTGTAGCTATTTCAACCTTTTACTTCGCCGGCTAATTTTTGCTACAGGGCCGACGAAGGTGGGTGCTGTTACTCTGCATTTAGTACATGATAGTGTCAGTCGCTGCCAATTATGTTCAGTGATCAGTGACTATGCCTTCATCATTGAAACAGGCTGGCAACAACTAACACAACCACGCACTAATGCTGATCAGAAAAATTCAACACAATATTTTATGACTCAGCGCGGGCTCGAACTCACGACCCTCCGCTTCATAGTCTTGTGTTCTACTACTTCAGCCAACAGCAACAAAAGCCAAGAACACAACATGTACGATTTTAAATATGCGAAAAAAAAATATGTGGATATGTATGTAACTACTTTTTTCTTATAGTTCATAAAACAAAATATACATGTACATACATAACTATCAAAAAGCAGTAACACAGCATATGTACACACATCTATACGTGCAATCCATACATACATTTCTTTTGTCAAAGAAAACATAAGTATACACAAGAATACTATTCCCAAAATATTCTTTTCTATATTTTCCATTCTTATTCCTCTCGCGAATTTTATTTTATTATATTTGGGAATTTTATAAATAGAATTCGTGAGAGATATTTATTTTTTTCCTTACGAATTTTATTTATAAAATTCGGGAGAGGAAAACAGACTTGAAGAATTAAAAATAAATTTCTCTCGCGAATTCTATTTATAAAATTTCCGAATAAAAAAGAAAACTTCTTTACAGTGGGAAAAATAAAATTCGTTCTAATTAAATTCGTTTGCGAGAGAAATCAATTCGAGTATTCTTCGTACTCTGCTATTTACACTTATTATTGCACAGCCTCTTGTATATTCTCGACGATGAATCCGGAATATTCCATTTCCGTTAATTCAAATATTATCTGCATTGTGTTGACCAGGGTTGTAACATTTTGACAACTTGAGATGAGTTGGCAGTGCTGCCACGTACATATAGCCACATTGTCGTTATATTTGAATCTATTTTTAAACTTTGTAACAATATGTTTTTATAGAAAAACATTGTGTATGCATACATACATATGTACATACAACAAAAAATAGTGTTAAAACATTAATGGCACTTTCCTATTTTGCGTTTGTACAGAAAACGTACGAAATTATATAAATAGTACAATATGTTATTTTTAACTTGTGATCGATGTAATATCTTCATTATATGTATAACTATATTATAATTTTATTTATATATTTATTTTATAAGGGTGCTATTGGCTGAAGTAGTGAACACAAGTCTACGATGCCTTAGATCCGGAGTTCGACTTCGCCCTCAGTCGTGAATATGGTTTCGAATTTGTCTGACTTGCATTGTGTTAATTGGTGTCGGGTTGTCTCAATGGCACAGCAATGGTCGCTAAACATTATCGAGTCATTTACCTGTACGTACATAAATTACATATGTAGCAATTTTCGTTCCCATGAATTCATATATGTATGTACATATAAATACATAGTATATATAACATTAACGTATTATTCTACAAAAAATATTCATATATGTATATTTACAGTCTTTTGTGAGATTCTATGAAAAAAAATTAGTTATATAGCATATTAATTTATTAAATATACTATGTATGTATGTATGTATGTATGTATGTATGTATGTATGTATGTCTGTCAACTAAATGTTGTATCAACTAAATGTTCAAATATCAAACCAAACAACAAGTACAAAATAAAAGCTTTTGTGCAGTGATGTCAAATACGATTGTGTTGGTGAGACCACTCTTATCTCTTACATTCCCAGCGGGAGAAATGTGCGGTTGCGAGGCCTAACTAATGGCCTTTTCTAAGAGTTTCGTAACAACAAAACATTTTTTAGGTTTGCGAATTTTAATTTGTTGCGTTGTTTTCAGCAAATGTATTACAAATCGGAAAATATATGTTCGCAAAGGTATGTTGAAGGGAAAAGCAACATCAATTTAAAGGTATTTTTTTTAATACAGGATATAGCGCCCCGGCTAAATTTTTCCAGAACTCGCTCCTAAGTATGATTAGTTTTTAAGCTGAACATTTGGTTAGTTTATATACAAGAGAAAAAATTTTTACAAAAAGCCTTACTTATGAATTCATTTAAAAGCTACAATACATTAAGAAATTTTCAAAAAGATTTACCTACATACAGTGGCTCCAACTTATTTCAAACCTCTTATATGTATATTGTATATATATTTATATAAATGTACTATTTCTGTTTAGAGGCCTCAAAACAGGACTTGCGATACTTCCCGCTGAATGAGAGTGTTTCTCAGTAAACAATTATATCAAAATAAAATAGCGTAAGCGTACATGTGAGTTTTGTTTCCACAATTGTGTATGACGCTGACATCACTGCTTTTGTGCCACGTTCTTATTCAACATACATAAATGCCATTACTCTCTGCGTGAAATTCTATTTCTCCAGGTTGGTTGCGCTGCGGTCAAATAACCATTTTCACAATTTGCCTTATAACAGATTGGATCAGTTGATGCGTTAGGGCAGCATTTACGATTTCAGCGTTCGGCTAATTCTGCTTTTACTTATAAAGCCGTGTGTTCACTAGCAAGTTTTCTTGCTTCCAGCAGTTTTCGTCGTGTAAACACGTGTTAAGGCTCATTTAGCCGAACGTTGAAATCGTAAATGTTAGGTAAATGTGTCAGCTGATCCAAACTGTAATATGGAAAATTGTGAAAACGCTTACTTGACTTTAATAAAATGTTGCCGAAACGTTGGAACCTGCAGAAAATAGAATTTTATTCTAAGGTTACGTGACAGTTGTAGACAGTGATGGGATGTATGCATGTTGAATGAGAATGAGGCACAAAAGACCTCTTTTGGTACTTATTTCTCTTTTGATATGTTTAGTTGATAAATATGTATAAGGACATGATATACGCATTTTATATGTTTAACTTTCTAAGTCTGTGTTCACACGATTCGATTCTTATTTTTAAGCTTGTTAGTTTATGGGTAAAAGAGGTGAGGGGTAAAGAAACGCGTACGTTCTATACTGTACTGTCGATACGCTTTACTTTCCTCATTCGTAATTTTCTTAGAAAAAATATTTTTTGACATTCTCTTTTATTTCAGTTTCTTTAAATTTTGTGATACACAGCTTAGTTTTGTGAAAAAAGTGTCTTGTAAATTGATTTGGTGAAATAAATTCAAATAAATTATAAAACTATAAAAAATATAGAAATCAAAAACAAAATTTATAATATAAAATTTTAAATATATAAAATACAAATATTAAAAAAAAGCAAAACATATTTTTATGTACACAAACATAAAAAATGGCTTTGAAATGGAAGAGAGATGAAACGGAAAAACTTATTTATGCCATCCAACAACACCCTTGCCTGTTTAATATAAAATCGGCAGAATATCTGGATAGGACAAAAAAAGCGCTGGCATTCAATGAAGTATTGAAATATTTAAACACATTCATCCTCAATGTTAAATTAGAAGAAGTTAAACAAAAATGGAAGAATGTCCGATCACAATATGTACAAGAACTCCGAATGATGAAGTATTCCAAAAAGTCTGGCTCTGGTGTGTCTGACATATATGTTCCCAAACTCTGGTGCTACAACCAGCTTGCATTTTTAAAAACAAACACCAAAATGAGAATGAGCGGAGATAATGTGGAGGTAAAATAGTGCATAGTCCCTGTAGTAGATAGTAATAAAACAAAACATTTTATTTTAGGATACTGAATTAGAGGACGAAGAAAATACCCCAGAAATTTTAAATGAGGACGAAAGTTTTTCTGAAGAGCCACCCAAGAAAAAAACCAAGGTATTTAAATTGAAAATTTTTAACAATACACAGTGGAGCAAGACTTTTTTTGGTATTAAGTCAGCAACTTCTAAACTACTAGACCAGTGGAAGAAGAGCTAGGCTTTTAGAACAGTAGAGCACACTGTGGTACCGACAGATACATCCTTAAACATTGTTCTAAAAACCTACATCCTCTTCCACTGATGCTTCAAATTTCGTCAAAAGCCGTCCAATAGTTTAAAACTTGCTGAGCAATACTAAAAAAACCTCCTTTGCACCACTGACAGTGCACAGTGCTTTTTTATACTTAAAAAAATAATAATATTTGATATATTATTTAACTTCAATGAACTTTTTTATACCTTTTTATAAAAACAACGTTATGAATTTTATTTAAATTTTTTTTTTTTTTAATAAAAACAAAGTTAAAAGAAATTAAAAAATATTTTATTTTGTTTTAACACAAGAAATGCAGGGTTCACATCCAGTCCAGTTTTCCTTCGTTGTTGAAATATGACATAAATTGTTGCCGGATAGCTTCTGCCTCGCCCTTTCGCGGATTATAAGGATTTTCACCATTTTTTCTTGAGGTAT
This sequence comes from Linnaemya tessellans, assembly GCA_951800035.1. NCBI lineage: Eukaryota > Metazoa > Arthropoda > Insecta > Diptera > Tachinidae > Linnaemya > Linnaemya tessellans. The sequence continues at coordinate 81,076,549 of OX637535.1, forward strand.
TGGATGCTGTGCGGTGCTTATGTACGATTGATCTGTTTGCATCAAAAAGATGTGAAGCGCGATACAAGCAAAAGTAATTTTTTCAACTGTTTCCACTTTGAGGTCAATGTCGGTTAAAAAAATACGAAACCGATTAGCCAGTATCCCAAAGGCATGCTCAACAACGTGCCGAGCTCGCGAAATTCTTGCGTTAAACATTTGCTTTTCTGGGGAATTGGTTTGATAGGGGTATGGCTTCATTAAATATCTTTGCATAGGAAATGCATCATCTCCAATAATTACATATGGAAGACATCTTCCATTACCAACAGTTGTATTTGGAGGTATTTCTTTGCCTTCATCCAAAATTTTCCTTAAATTACTTTGCAAAAATACTCCAGCATCATTATTACGTCCATTGCAACCAACATCAACATAAATAAACTTGCAATTTGCATCTACTAGGGCTAATAAGATGATACTATTTGTGCCCTTGTAATTATGGTAAAATGCTGTTAGAAAAAAATATCTGAATAGAAAAAGCTAAAGCAAGCGAAATTATTTTTACCTTCACATATGTTGGTTTTAATTTATTCCAAATTGCTTGCGTGACCTCGGGTATAATTCCACAAATAGATGCCTTTGAAATTCGGCTTTGGTAGTCTAGGCTTTGGTAGGTTTCTCCTGCAGTATTAAATAAAATCGCAAATAAAAACTATTTTTTCTGCAAATTATATTACTTTTTGTAACTTACCGGTGGGCAGAAAACGAAGGGTTAATGCTAGCTTTTCAGCAGCTGTTATTGACTCCCTCATTACAGTACTGGAACGCTCTATATCCCCCTGAATTAAATCTAGCAGAGTTTGAAACTGCAATTTCGTCATTCGTAGGTAGTTCTTATACGAAGACTCGTCATTTAAGAGTAACTCTTTTGTTAGGAAAGCAAACGATCCGCGTTCCTTTTTTGCATTTTTCCAAGACTTAATCCACTTTTTTTTACCTACTTCGGTTGGAAGATATGTGGTTTTCTCGCATAAATCAACCAGTCCTAATATATTCAATAATCACAGACATTTTATGTATTTACATACAATAAAAACTAGTAATAAACAACTTACCTATGAGAATGTCCTCCTTTTCACTGCCGTCCGAGTCCAATTCTACAGCTTCTCCAATACATTCAACTATATCCTGAATTAATAAATATTTTGCTTCTTCCATTTTAAATTTTATAAAATATAACGGTTTCGACAACCAATCACTTTAATTTTTTGATCAAAGAATTTACATAAAAAAAAGAAATGTCAAAAACGCAAACAAGTATACACACAAATATACAAAAAGTTATGGCGTCAAAAATAAGAATTGCATTGTGTGAACGCCGAAGATAGTTCAAAGACGAATAAACCAAAATCTTAAAAATAAGAATCGTATCGTGTGAACACAGACTAAATAAATGTTTTATTCCCAATGAAATATCGCATGTCTGTATGTGGTTGTTCGTTTCAGATGTATTAAACACTCGTTTGTACGTATATGTATATAAACATTTTGCAATGTTGCAAAACATATACCCCGGTATTAATAAAATTCAAAATGAGTTTGATATGTATTTTAATCACATTTTTTCATACAAAATTTTCTTAAAACAGATTTCAAATACGTTTTATTTTGTTATGAATATGGGGGATAATATATATTGTAATATGGAAAAAAATGTGCCCGTTTTGTTAAACTTATGCCAAGAAATGACTCATTATAATATGAGTTGTGTAGATTGGTGTTTCTGATGCCTCTTTGTACCATTTAGTTAATTTGCGTACTTTTTCAATACGAATGCCGATAACATAAACATATTAACGTGCCATTAATGTTTTAAACAGTTGCATGGTACAATTATCAGGTATATGCTAAGCGAATTCATTACAACAAAGCAACTATTTTGTGAAACACAATGTCAAATACAAGGCGAACTATTTAATTCGCCTTTGTTAAATAAAATAAAATGTTATGTGAACAAAATTAGTTTTATTCATTGTTGTGAAAAACATTAAATTTTAAACTAAAAAAAAATGGAAATGAGGTGTATGTCCACAAGATAAATAAAAGTAGATGCCCCAATGGAGGACAACAACAATAATGAAGAACATCAATTAGTTGTTGAGAATCCCAATTTGGATTTGGAAGTCTGCGCAAATTTTTATGTGGGCTTGGCCCGCTTGTATCGGCTAATTTTTGTGTCTGATGCGTGTCCTTCGTTGCGCTTGGAAGCTTTAAAAATGGCTAAAATTATGACATGACCACTTACAATATGACCATGTATCAAGTGTTGCATAAAAAGCTAAATTATGTGTATGTCAGCAGTACTGCTGTTGGCGCAGCCGGTGGAGGTGCCGGTTTGCCGGATATAGCTGCATAGCCGGCTTTGGCCGCCCAGGCCCTTGAATTACCGGTATTCGATCAAAACTGGGTAGAGACTAAGAGCAAAAAGGCTGCACTAAAATTGGAAAAACTTGGCTCGGATCTGAAGAACTTTAAATCAAGTCCCATCAAGGAAAGTATACGGCCACGATGATTTGGGCGATCACTATCTAAGCTGCGGGGATTTGTCCAATGCGCTTAAATGCTATTCCCGTGCTAGAGATTATTGCACCTGTGGCAATGAAGTGGTTAATTAATTGTTTAAACGTCATTAAAGTATCGCTGTATTTGCAAAATTGGTCACACGTACTGAGCTACGTGTCTAAAGCAGATAGTACACCTGATTTTAACGAGTGATCCAAGGATGCAAACCAGGAGAAAAAGGCTAAAAAGAATTACGTATATGATTAACTTTGTTGTTTTAGGCTGTTCTGGCGCGTCTAAAATGTGCAGCTGGCTTGGCTGAATTACAAACCAAAATATACAAATCGGCTGCCAAACATTTTTTGTTGGCCAATTTCGATCATTGTGATTTTCCCGCAATGATTTCACCCAATAATGTCACTATGTACGAAGGACTTTGTGCTCTCGCCACATTCGATCGCCAGGAACTGCAAAAAAATGTAATCTCCTCAAGCTCATTTAAGCTATTCCTAGAGTTAGAAGCACAACTGAGAGATATTGATATGTATATTGCCCCACATGTCAATAATTTTTATACAAAGATTAAATATTGTGCACTGATTCAGTACTTTAGCCCCTATCTATCTGCCGACATGCAGAACGAGGTGATGCAGTTGATTTTAGAAGGACAAATTCAGGATCGTATTGACTCGCACAATAAAATATTGTATGCAATGGAGACTGAACAACGCAGTAGTACTTTCGAACGAGCTATTTCCATGGTCAAGAAATATCAAAGACGTTCTCGCATGTTGGTTTTAAGAGCAGCCATACTCAAAAGTAATATACACCTTAAGGTTGGTAAAGCATTCATAATTAGCTAATAATTTTTATTCAAAGAAATTTGTAATTTTAGAGTATACTACTTGAATCAGGAAATCATGTCACCGACTTGTGCGTAGCGGCTGGCTCAAGTACTCCTACAACAGCTAGAATTTAACGTTATTTATATGTTTTTCGTTCGCTTCTACTTACAGATCCTGAGGATATTGTTTGAAAACATTTTCATTAAATATTTGCATACAAATTTATTTTTATTGTGAATTCTAACTCTAGCAATTAAAAAAAAAATCCCATTTTTGAAAAAAAGAAAATCATTTGCATTTTAGTGTCTTTGGAAAATAGGTCTTCTAAATTAGTAAGTCTAATATCATTTGAAGGCTCCACTTTGTTTTGCGGATGTGTTCATGCTTTGAAATAATATATATTTTATAATTTTTTATTATTTATTTTTTTATTTTAAAAATTTCAAACAATCAAAACAGTTAGTAAAAAGAAAACATAAAATTGCGGCGAATTTAACAAATTTTGACAATCTGTTCACTATCACCTGTGCTGATGCATATACCTGTTTATTGTACCATGAACAGTTGTATAGAGTTTTGTTGTATTTATTTTTGAAAGTGATGGGCATCAGATTTTTCGTGATAAACATATCTTCCACATCCATTATATTATATTATTTTCTTTATTATATACACTCAATCGATATAGCTTACAAGAAACACAATATTTTGGGAATTTTTTATTATTTTCTTTTTATAAATATTTATATGTTGTTTGTTTTTGTCAAAAACATATGACATGACTTTAAGCATTCTATAAGTGTAGCAACATTTACATTTATCTAACATTTACACTTAGCTCACATTTACGATTTCAGCGTTCGGCTAAATGGGCCTTTAGAAGTCACCTGCCAAAAGTAGAGTTGTACGGCTCCTGAATGAATTAATTCAATTGAATCATTCATTCAACTGAGCGAGGTGAATCTTTCACTTTACTGAGCGTTTTTAGGTCTTTTCTTTCACTTCTTTCAGTTGTTTCAGTTGATTCAGTGATTCAGTTGTTTCATTGAATCTATTTCTTTCAGTAGCTCTTTTCTTTCATTTGTTTCAGTAGCTCTTTTCTTTCATTTGTTTCAGTAGCTCTTTTCTTTCATTTGTTTCAGTAGTTCTTTTCTTTGATTTGTTTCAGTAGCTCTTTTCATTCATTTGTTTCAGTAGCTCTTTTCTTTCACTTCTTTGAGTTGTTTCAGTAGCTCTTTTCTTTCACTTCTTTCAGTTGTTTCAGTTGATTCAGTGATTCAGTTGTTTCAATTGCGTCATTGAATATGTCTCTTTCAGTAGCTCTTTTCAATGCTGGTATGTCAAAATCTATATGAAAAAAAGGAATTAATTCACTCAATGCAGATACACACATGGTGTGGCACTTTATATTATTAGAGCTGTCAGATGAAAATTTTTAAACAGCACTGCCATGATACATATTTCAGTACTTATTAACTTGGTGCGTATATATACATATATAAACATATACGTAAATTAACTGAGAAAAATCTACAAAATACAAGGTTAAATAGAAAATATTACTTTATTAAAATAGGTTCGAATGCAAAATATTTAAAATCACTTAAATATTTATCTAGTTATTACTTATGTTCAATAAATGTGTTTTATATTACATACGAGTATTAAGGAAAAAATAAAAAGGCATAAGTGGTTGTTGTATTAGCTAGTCTGATTCTTTCATTTTCTTTCATGGCATTTTCATTTCATGAATTATGGCTGAGCTAAGGAATCAACTGAGCTAGTGAAAGAAATGAATGAATTAATTCAGTAAAGTGAGCGGAGCGGAAAAGTGCGCTCAAAAGAGCTGTTTTGTACAACTCTAGCCAAAAGTCGCCGCTTGCAGAAGTTACTTGCAGCAATTATGTGGAAACACGTATTTGTTGCTTGCTGGAAGTAACTTGCCGTGAACTGCAAGTATTTTGAAGACTTGCAGAAGAAGTCGGGTATTCTCTTCTGTTTTCAGTTTCGTTTTATTTTTTATTTTTATTTCTTTTCCAAATTTATAAAAAGTGACAAAACAAAAATTCGTTTGGAGTAGTGAAAAAACACATTTGGCAATTGAAAAACAAAAATGTTTTCCTGAATTACCTTTAAAGCAAAACGCTTTAAAGGTAATAGCCAATGATATAGACGCGGCCGAAGAAGAGGTCAAGAAGAAATTGTTTACAAGAAGTAAACAAAGAAAAGAAAAAAGTGGCCAAAGTGCTGAAGATGTATATGTTAGCGAGTGGGAGTTTTATAATGATATGAAATATGTACATGACGACGTCTCATGTACCCAAACAAGACATTTTTATACTGTCATTCGTAAAAAAAGCAAACACTTCTGCAAGCCGTACTCTCCTTGTGTGAAAACACGTCTGCAATTTCTTGCGGCAAGTTCGTCGTAATAACTTCTACAAACTACTTGTGGAAGCAGACTTCCACCAGTTTCGGTTCGAGTGGAAACACTTCAGCAAATACTTGCAGAAGTTCTTTCGCAAGTGACTTGCTAGTGGACGCTCGGCTTAAGATTACTCGTAACTTTCATTGTTCTTTTAGACGATAACATCGGATCCGAAGATAGCAATAGATGTGTAATTAAGTCATTGTTTGTGTGTTCTCGAGATGTTTTTCTGGTATTAGAATACAGCACTTTTCTTACAACTTTATGGCTAGCTATCAAAACTTCTTCAGATAAGCAGCCTGAAAATATTAATTACATATGAACAAAAGTACATATTAATTGACCATCTATGTATATTTTCGTTTTTATAATATCTGCCACTACTAGCCTTGTGTCTGGTTCCACAGTTAGTACAAAAAATATTATTAACATTTTTACAAATCAACGTGATGGTTTCAACGTATGTCATATTAATGCTCAGAGTTTACTTCCCAAAATGGATGAATTTCGTTATTTGTTCGAGGAATCTAAAGTAGATGTAGTGTCTCTGAAACATGGTTTGATAGAGAACTACCAGATAGTTTTGTTAAGGCCAATGGAGACAAAATACTTAGAAATGATAGAAAGGGTTATGCTGGTGGGGTAGCAGTTTATATCAAGAACGGGATACATCATAAAGAAGTGATGAGATCGTATGATAATGAGCAAATTGAGTATTTATTCATTGAAATTTTTGGTGGTGACAGGAAATTATTGTTGTGCTGCACTTACCGTCCTAGCTCTGAAGTACCTTATGATGCATTTATTCGTCACTTGGAGCTACTTGCCACGCAATACAATGATGTTATTATTGCAACTGACTTCAACTGTAACTGTTTTTCAGTGAAAAGTTACAGAAAATAAATATATTTAAATTCATACAATAGATAAGTTGCAGAACATATTAAAAAAGTTTTCAAAAATAGTGATCAGTGAAAAGTGGAAAATAATTGCAATAAAAAAAATTACAGGATAAAAATTTATATATTAAAAAATTCACTATGCGTCGCTGTTGTTTGTGCCACAAACAAAAAGATGCAAACGGGAGTTTCTTCAGTGTTCCAAAGGATGAGCGCAGAAGAAACAAGTGGTCGGAAGCTTGCAAGATGGTATTCAAGCCGACTTCTTATGTTTGCGCGGATCATTTTGCTCCTTCTGACATTGTTGGTGGTGGAAGGATATTTCTAATACCGAGTGCTGTACCTTTTCTGAAAGTGGCAAACGATTCGTAAGTTAATAGATAAGCTTATAAAAATATAATCGTAACTTTTAAATGTAGCAACTGATCTCCCCCAGCCAGTTGATGACATGGAAATGTTGCCAATATCCAATGAAAGTGGAGGAAAGGAAGGTATGTTGGAGTCCGGCTGCCTTTCTAACCTGAATTTCAAAAGATGTTATAGGGACCAATCAACACAGACGGAGTACGTATATATGGACATGTTCATATACAGATAATAATTAATTATTATATAAATAATAATACTTATTTTACATGTTTACTTCCTTTTGAAGATTTTTATTTCTTGTTTTATAAAGTATCTTTAATTTATGTTTATGATTGTATTAACGCTTTATTTATTCAATAAAAACTAATTTCATTTTCATATAACGTGATTCGTGTCCACTTTGTATCATTCTGACTGTTCCAGTGCCTTTACTGCCTCCACTCGTCTTCCCTGCTGCATGAGCAAAGCTGATAGCGTAAATTTTTTTTTAATATAGTTCGCCATCTATAATCGGTCTCAGTAGAGTCATAGTTTCCGCTATTTATGTTGCTGCATGAGGGCTTCAGCTACATCGCAATATATATTTAAGCGATCATTTTCGTAAGGTAGTATATGCTGGTGTAAGTTTTGTATTGAGTAGCCCATTAGATATTCGCTTTTCAAATTTATCAATGCAACGCATAGCTTAACTCGAAAGTCTGGCACAATATCATCAGGTATCGCACAGAAATTATACTCTCAAATTTCCAAGTTTGTTTGATCTCTAAGGCATTCCAACACCTATTTAAATTAAAAATATTCTTTTATAAATTATTTTCTCTTAGCAAGAGATAAACGTTCACTTACACTATGCGTACGCACCGATAACGATCACTGGGATTAAGATGCACTCCAATTGTGAGACAGTTTACAAAATACAAGTTAGCTTCTCCCATTAAACCTTGCAAAGCAGCATTTAGTTGTGCTCTTCTTCCACCAACTCCAGTGTTTATTTTGCTTGAATTGCAAGTACTAGGCAGGTTTTCGGTTTGATTTACGTTTATTAAACGAGGATGACGTATTTTCTGCAACAAAAATGTTTTATGTATTATAAAAACTTAATAAAAATAATTCAAAACATGTAAATTTACTTACATTATTTGTTTTAGCTGCCTTTTGTTTTTTGGCTTTTTGTTTTATTTTCAAGAAAATGACATTTCTTTTTGACAACGAGGCGCTTAAATTCTAGCAACAAAATACGTGTGGTTTTTGGTGTTGTTAATTGTTGTAGTTATGGGAGTACCTAGTAAAGCTGCCTTGAACTGTAATATATTGTCAAATTCTAACTCTAATCTGTCCAGTCAATTAACTTCTGTTGGTTTACATATTGTAAATACCGAGTATCCTACTCACTTCACAAATACTAGTAGTACACTACTTGACATCTTCATATTAGCTAATCCGTCAAACTTATTACTTTTTGATGAAATCAGTGCACCATCTTTTTCTAAACATAACCTAATTTACATCTTATATGATTTTAAACCAACATACAATGAAGCTCTAATTAGTTATCGTGATTTCCGTAACATAGATTATAACTTACTCGAAGAATGCTTTAACAACACTAATTGGAATGGTATATATAACATGATGTCCGCTGAAGAACAGATTCAATTCCTCAACACCAATTTACTTAATCTTTTTGATATTTGTGTCCCTGTACGTACGTACCGAAGTGATAAAAGAAGGAAATGTTGGTTTAACTCTACTATAAAAAACCTAGTTGATGTTCGTGATGAGCTTTATAGACGCTGGAAAAGATTCAGAACGGTTGAGTTATATGATAGATACCACAGAGCTCGCGATGTTAATAAAAACATTAGAGATGCGAAAACAAATTACTATGCAAACCGTTTTAGGTCAGCTGTGGACTCAAAAAGGCGACGGCAAGCAATAAGGGTAATTGGTATTGGTAAAAAAATAACTCCTGCTTGTAATATTGATGTTAATGCACTAAATAAATCATTTATTAATACTCCGTCAAATAGATCCGGAAATAATCATGCAATCATTCCGCTATGTGTACCACAACCCCCAGCATTACCATTATTACATCGATTTAGCTTTGCATGTGTTGTCTATCAGTGACGTCCAATGCAGTCGGGTTCGACCATATTCACCCAAAGTTGAACTCCTCCTGCCAAAGTTGTTAGCTTACATCACACATATATTCAATACTATAATCACCACCAGTCAATTTCCAAGTTGTTGGAAGTATGCTAAGGTCATTCCTGTACCCAAAACTAGAAATGAGTACCGTCCGATTTCAATCTTGCCTTATTTATCTAAAGTTTTTGAACGATTGTTACATGAGCAAATGAGTAAATATTTAACTAATAACCAGCTCCCAGTTAGTAATCAATCTGGGTTTAGAAAAGGACATAGCTGTGTTACATCATTCATAGGTATATCTGAAGATATCAGGTTCGGTATTGATGACAGTGGAGTTGCGTTCTTGGTGCTCTTGGATCATTCTAAAGCATTTGATTCTGTTAACGACGAAATTCTCTGCAGTAAGATATACAACAAATTTTACTTTTCTTCAACTGCTACTTCGCTACTAGTAACTTATCTTGCTGATCGCTACCAATCAGTATCCGTTGGTGACTCAATATCTACAGCATTACTAGTGTCTAAAGGATTTATTCTCGGACCACTATTGTTTACAATATACATCAATGACTTACCTAGTGTACTTTTGCACTGTAAGATCCTTATATATGCCGATAATGTACAAATATATTTAAGTTGTAAGAGAAACATGATACATGGGTGTATTGGAAAGCTTAATACGGATCTGAATAGAATATTTACGTGGGCGAATGGACTGTACTTGAATCCTAATAAATCAAAGTACATGGCTATAGCACAAAGGAATCAAGATATCATTGTCGATATTCCGATCATATTAGGTAATCAAAATATTGGCCTCATTGAATCAGCCAAGAATCTTGGTATAATTTTTAATAAATCACTTCAATGGAATACGCATATAAATGCAGTTTCTGTAATAATATGTTCAATGCTTAGAACGCTATATTCTAAACAACATTTTACACCACTAAATACATATACGAGTGGTTCTTGCGAAAACGTTCTTAATGCCGAAGCTGTTATATGGCTGTGAAGTTTTTGCTTATCGTGATTCATATACTAAGAGCAGATTAGTAGTAACATATAATGCGATTCTGCGATATGTCTACGGAAACCATACTCAACCTGCGGCCCGGTAATCTTTTTTGTGCGGCCCGGCAAGGCCATTTATTTTCAGGCACATGATATATGAAATCTGTCATATTATTTTTTCCCAAAAAAAACAAATAACTGAGATGCCAATCCGCTGAGTATTAAATCTATTTTTAATTTCTATCTATTTAAAATAAACAAAACAAAGCTGGCGTCGCCAGCCGCCAAATGTATTCATTGTGTATTGACGGCTGACGACGAAAGGCCTAGAACTCCAACCTTAAGTATGAACGCCGTTCTTGATCACCCACGATCGGCGTTGGCTTGCATTATTGCAAATTAAATTATTCTCAGCGAGCCCTTTAAAGCGATTAGTCACGGTATTATAAATAAAACAGTTAACATAAGAAACTCGAAGTGTTTTATTTGATACCAAAGAGGTGAAATTGTGGGCAACGCAATGTGTATCAGGGTCACTTCTTTTGGCAACCATTAATCTAGCAAATTCAACAGCAAATTCGGCTACTAAAGCTCCATCGGTCATCGTCACGACGACTCCAACCATTACAGCTAGTGCACGTACTCCTCCGGCAATAACTCTAGCTCCAAGCCCGACCAATCGACATCAGCAGCTCCAGCAGGGTGAGACTACGACTAGAGCATCAACATCACCGGCCACAGCTACTGCAATAGCTAGTGCACGCCAACTTGCAGACGTTCGTGGCGAAGTGCCCGTCTTGTTGCAAATAAACATGGGTCGACCACATGCTTGATCTGTCGTGAGAGTGTTATATTAAAAAAATATAACATTCTTCGTCATTTACTGATACTTTTCCTCGTGGCTCTTTAATAAGGCGTGAAAAGTTAACATTCTTCAAGAAGTCTTTACAACATCAACAAAATTGTATCTCATCGGTGGTATCGCAGCGGTGACAAGAGCATCGTATGAAATTTGTTACATCTTTGGTAAATATATGAAACCATTTACTGACGCAGAGGTTGTGGAAGAATGTTTCCTCAGTGCTTCCATCGTATTATTTGATAAATTTAGCAATAAAAATCAAATAATATCTCAGATCAAAAGTATGCAGCTCTCTGATTCTACCTTTGCTAGACGAAATGAAGATATTGCAAAACACATATTTAATCGCATCATAGAAGATATGAAAAAATGCAAATATTTTATGTAGTAAGAATTTTAACGAACATTTTTTTATATTGCTATATTAAATTGAATTAAGATTCTATAGGCTAATTGTTCGAAATTTTTAATTTAAATCTCAGAAAGACATGATAAATATTCCAAGGCACAAAGGCAAGTCAACATCAGTTTTATTATCCAACTTACACAGCAGAGCAGAACAGCTGTTTTCGAAAGACGCAACCCTTTCATCATCAGTGCTCATGTGTATTGTGTTTGTCACCACTTATTAGGTGGCTTAGCTGAATGTGATAACAGTTCCTATTTACACAAATTTTATTGTGAAAAAGAATACGAGAACTGTATCAAGCTGATGTTAACATGTTATTGTTATAATACCCGTGTTACCGTTTGATTATTTTTCTTCATGTCCCATTTTTCTGAATTTTTTGTCCCATCATACCTAAGTCAAACTTTTTTGGTTTGAATTTTATACTTAAGTGCATGTGAACGTTTTTCCAATTTATTATTGGTAGCTCAAGCCATAGCTTAAATTTGTATGTAGTAAGAATTTTAACGAACATTTTTTATATTGCTATATTAAATTGAATTAAGATTCTATAGGCTAATTGTTCGAAATTTTTAATTTAAATCTCAGAAAGACATGATAAATATTCCAAGGCACAAAGGCAAGTCAACATCAGTTTTATTATCCAACTTACACAGCAGAGCAGAACAGCTGTTTTCGAAAGACGGAACCCTTTCATCATCAGTGCTCATGTGTATTGTGTTTGTCGCTACTTATTAGGTGACTTAGTTGAATGTGATAACAGTTCCTATTTACACAAATTTTATTGTGAAAAAGAATACGAGAACTGTATCAAGCTGATGTTAACATGTTATTGTTATAATACCCGTGTTACCGTTTGATTATTTTTCTTCATGTCCCATTTTTCTGAATTTTTTGTCCCATCATACCTAAGTCAAACTTTTTTGGTTTGAATTTTATACTTAAGTACATGTGAACGTTTTTCCAATTTATTATTGGTAGCTCAAGCCATAACTAAGCCACCTAATAAGTGGTGACAAACACAATACACATGAGCACTGATGATGAAAGGGTTGCGTCTTTCGAAAACAGCTATTCTGCTCTGCTGTGTAAGTTGGATAATAAAACTGATGTTGACTTGCCTTTGTGCCTTGGAATATTTATCATGTCTTTCTGAGATTTAAATTAAAAATTTCGAACAATTAGCCTATAGAATCTTAATTCAATTTAATATAGCAATATAAAAAAATGTTCGTTAAAATTCTTACTACATACAAATTTAAGCTATGGCTTGAGCATGTTACTTTTACTTTTTGCACTATTATAATTTTCCGATAATGATAAGTGATATGTACTATTATATATTATTCTGTTTTAGTTCATAACTTTTAAAATTTCAAAGTGTTTTCCAAAAAAGTGGGAGGTGAGGGGTTTCATGATATTTTTCGTCATATCAGTATAGTGTTGCGGCCTGCGTAGCTTTACAAATACATGTTTGTGGCCCGAAGGCAAAAAAGGTTGAGTATCATTGGTCTACGGTATAAAAAGATATGATGGGACTTCTCAGTATTCTAACAGCCTTATGCAAAAAAACTTAACACAGACTGGTAAACCAATGTTAAGCAAAATTCCTAAAAGTATCATGCAAAAACGGTTGTTACCTTAAAACACGTGTTGTAAACCGATGTTAGCATCAAATAATTTAAAGTAGCTACTCATGTACTTTAAAGCGGTGTTAAATGTTTTTTGTTTTGGCAAATGTTTTGTGAAAACTTTTAATTAAAGCATTTCAGTTTTGTGTGTTTTTTGTTTTGGCAAATGTTTTGTGAAAACTTTTAATTAAAGCATTTCAGTTTTGTGTATTTTTATATTAAAAATGAATACATTAAATTTAATGAACAGAATCGGTAAAATTATTTATTTCGATGTGAAAATTTTATTCAATGTGTAATTTTTATTTAGAACGTATAAACCAAATAGCGGGCTATTATCGGGCAAGTACTATAAAAGAGAAGTACCGTTTTAGCAAGAAAACAGTGAGGGAAATTGTAACATTGGTAAAACAAGACGTTGAAGTAGACTTCAGGGCATATGGAACATCACCAAAATACAAATTTGGTAGCCATCCACTGATTTTCGAGCTGTGTTATTGTGCGTTGACTCCCGACACATGAACTGTTGAAGCTAAAAAATTTAAGAAATTTCAAAAAAGGAAATGATCATGTGGTTTTATATATATATATAAAAAAGCATGGGTGGAAGTGGCAGAAAGTTATGTATGTACATCACATATATATATATATATATATATATATATATATATATATATATATACATATATAAATATATATATATATATATATATATATACATACATAAATATATATATATATATATATATATATACATACATAAATATATATATATATATATATATATATATATATGTATTGTATATATATATATATATATATATATATATATGTATATATATATATATATATATATATATATATATATATGTGATGTACATAACTTTCTGCCACTTCCACCCATGCTTTTTTCTTTGAATGGTTGGTATTGCTGTCCGTATTTTTGTTTTCAATGACATTTACCTTCTTTCTTATGAGTTCCTTAAGCAGCATCTATGACGGTAAATATCATTCAAAGTATTAACACACATAATGTAAAAACAATAAACTTTATAGTGATGTACATCAGAGAAAAGAAATTGCATTGGTTTTATTGCTTTGAATACATTCACACAAAAATAATGTTGATGTCGTCACTACACACTACGCTAATGAAGCGAATGAAAACACTTTCACACAGAGATCGTATGATGAAATATGATGTATGTGCTGCATGTATTACCTAAATGTCAACAGTCATTCACAAAGATTCATGAATACCGCGCCTGTATTCATGAATCTTTGTGAATACCTGTGAATGAAGGGTACAAAGAACTAGATTAAAACACATAAACGAGAATTTTAGTATTGCACGTAGGATGATTGTTGTCAACACTCACGTGCCGATAGTTATTTCGAAACATAACAAAAAGGGCTAAAATAATTTCAACGATTTTTTAATACATACAGATGGTATTTATTGTGGCATATGAAAGTTTATGGTTTTTTATCAAAATATTATTAACTTTATACACTTGAGTGTTCAGGACTGTACATCATACCTCAAGTGTTTTGTAGCTTCATAAAATGAATGTGTGTGCGCGCCGTAAACAACAACAGCACCACAAGAAACAGATTTAGTCATAAAAATTGTTAAATAAAATATTTTCATTATGCGGGCAGGCAATAAAAATAAAAAAACACATAAATGCTGCTATTTTACAAGAATTTGATGCATTTTCGATTTTTTGCAAATTAAATGAAATGTGAAAGAGTTAAGTATACTTTCAGTAATAAAACGATCGTTATTTATGCAACAAGTGACGTCATATTTGAATATAAAAATGCCAGGAAAACGAGGGGTAGAGTATTATGTGTATGGAAATATAGCATCTCCCATTCATGTGTTAAAGGTGTCTATTAAATTTTGTTATACATTTCTGAGACCTCTGGTACACACATGAAAATACCGTGGTACTAACCTGATACATATTGAACTCTCAAAGCTAAAAGTTATTTCTTATTTTTCTTTGTATTAATAAGCGATACAACAATAACAAAGAAATTATTTTAGTTAACATAAAGGCGTAGGGAAAAAACTTATTTCCCAAAATATCGGAGATTTGACTTTTTTTAAATTGTTCAGATGTACGATGAATGTATTAACAAAAATACATTTTAACCCCCTTTATTCATAAAAATTATGAGTCTAACAGCGTAATAAAAAAAATTTCATATGAAATTTGCTCTATTACACTCTTATAAGCCTCTCATAATTTGTATGAATAAGGGTGTAATTTATTACCGTTTTAAAAAGATTTTCTTTGTAGAATTTTAATATGTTTAAAATGTTAATGTTTTCTATGGAAAATCTCCTTTTCGTCAAATTTACCAAACTTATTGTCGAAAAAAGTACTAACTAAAAGGATTCAAATTAAAATCTGCCAGACCTTTCAAGTAAAAATCCAAATAAATCAAAATACTGCAATAGAAAACCTAAAAGAAATACTGATACTTTGGTGTTTTAAAAAAACGTTTAATCTTCCACAAAATCAGTAAAATTAGCAACACTGTCTATATATCAACAGACACATACATATGTACGTACGTACATACGCACAATTTGTGGTTTTGTTAGCACAAGCAACGATTTTTTTATTTCTTATTTCTTCTATTTATGCATGAATGCCATGAATACCATGTGAATACTATGAAATCTGATGGTCACCAATGAATACGTGCCAGAGTCTCGAGCTGTTTTCAAAATTTTGAAGTGGCATGAATGTAAGGGTTGATTATCTTGTGTTGGCATAACAAAAGTAGTGCGAAAAGAAACAGTCAAAGCAAATGGAGAATTAAATACATGCATGTGCAATGCCAAAAACATCAATGCACATTGTGCATTGATGTTTTTGGGCAGTTAAATGAACGCCAAAAGCAATGAACATATGAATGGGCAATAAAAGTGAATATGCAATTGCTTTTCTCTGAAATATATTTCATTTGACCTAATTATAGTTTTTCAATTTCCATTCAGTTCAATTTATTTCATATTTAATGTTACATTTTACCATAATTTTGAACGGCACTTTTTACAATTTTTAAAGTATCAACTCCACGATCAATTTAAAGGAAAAAGCTTAGATGTACTAAAAATGTAGAGACTTCACGCAATCAGAGGAATATAAAAACTTTCCCATACAGCCAAATTAAAAAAAAACTTAGAGAAATTTTGCATGGTTATTTTCTAATTTTAAAGCCTTTGACCACCCTAATTATTGTAACCAAAGCTTGTGGTATCGTTGTATTGTTGACACTTCTTGTGTTATTATACGAGAGGTTTCAATTTTTGAAAGTTTAGAATTTGGATGTCAATAATTGTATGAAATTATAAGATAATGTACACAAACTATATATCAATGGAAAGATAATTTTCTCGTCTTTTTACTGCTGTAAATATTGGTACAAAGTTTAAAAATAGATTCAAATATAACGACAATGTGGCTATATGTACTTGGCAGCACTGCCAACTCATCTCAAGTTGTCAAAATGTTACAACCCTGGTCAACACAATGCAGATAATATTTGAATTAACGGAAATGGAATATTCCGGATACATCGTCGAGAATATACAAGATCATTCCAGGCTGTGCAATAATATGTGTAAATAACAACAACGAAAAACCTAGCGACATCAATGCTAAGAGATGATGATGTTATTCTTAATGATCTTGTACGCAAGTATTCGTTGCTAATAAAAGCTAAACATGTACACCAATACACAGCAACATACACACAAATGTACACAGCACCATACACATCCCACAAGAAGAAACAAAACTACGCAACTCACAGACCACTCAACCATACAACCACACATAGTTATATAAACAAAACACACAAGACAGCATTGTCATATAAACAAACACACGTATATAGCTACATGTTAAGTAAAGCACAACCAACAACAACCTTGACCAGATGCTTCACGAAGTTACCAGACGACGTTACTTTGCTATATAAAGTTGCTGCCAGAGATCAGCGGAGTTAGTGTGATTTTAAATCTAGACGTGTTACTATCGCTAAGTCGTCGTGTTAATAAAGTGTTGCCGCATTATATTTCTAAAATTAATTGTGTGTTTTTAATTTGATGCAATTAAACGAATCCTTGAAGGATAAGTAAAAAGCGTTTTTACGAAAAGGTCTAAAAACGTAACAATATTTTTAAAATCTGTGCCTTATTTCTATTAATAAGGGTTCAATGAAATTTGAATGCCATGTATGATTTTTTTCGATTATTTTGTTTTTTATTATTTTAAAGCCTATGTCTAACCTGATTATTCCAACCAAAGTTCTTTTGTACCTTTGTATTGCCGGCAGTTCACAGAATCCAAAAAGTATAAAAAGTTTCATTTGTTACTTAAAACAGCTTAGATAGGAAGATTTGAAAATGCAACTTTTTTTTTAAATTGGCCAAAATTTTGAATGTCACTTTTTAGAATTTTCGAAGTATCAACTCCACGATCAATTTAAAGGAAAAAGCTTAAATGTACTAAAATTATAGAGACTTCACGCAATCAGAGGAGTATGAAAATTTTCCCATACAGCTTACCGTTACTTTTATATTTTGGATTGAAAATGTAGGAAATTTTTCGTTCAAAAGCTTAAAATCTCATACAAAACTTTGGCGCAAATTCCGGAGGATCAAATTCCTATGTTTTCTTCGGCGAAGTTTCTTGGAATAAGCCATAGAATAATCATCGCGATGAGCACTTCAACATTATTTGGCCCCATACAGTTTGACCCACCCAAATATATATACATATATATATATATATATATATATATATATATATATGTATATATATGTATATATATATATATATATATATATATATATATATATATATATATAAATATATATATATATATATATATATATATATAAATATATATATATATATATATATATATATATATATATTTTTTTTTTGGACGTAATGATAGCAACTATCAATAGTGGCCCCACGATAACTTCACTAGCACTACCCTGGGACAGCTTTGGCATTTCGTCAGGGTGGGTAGTATTATCAGTATCATTCCTACGTTCTCCTCAGTTCCTATGTAAGGAGGTTCGGAACTGATGCGAATATTTAATCGTCAGTTGCTAACGAATCCTAAGACGTACTAACTCTCCTACGAATCTGTGCTAATCTGTGAAGTTCTATTAGAACAAGCTGTACAAAACTACACACGCTGGTCCAGTTCAATAAGGATTTCAGCATGGTCGGAATAATTTTCTCCAGGCTGATCGTACGCCCCAAACCTTCCTTTAAATACGACCTCCAGTTGCTGAATCGTGAGCAGACAAAGACGACATGCTCAGCATCCTCAACCACATTCCCACCACAATGTGGACAGAATGGAGAGTCGTCGTGCTTAAAACGAAATAGATATGACCTAAAGCAACCATGTCCAGACAAGAACTGTGTTAGGTAATAGTTCAGATCACCATGTTTCCTAGTCAGCCATAATCAGATGTCGGGTATTAATGTACAAGTCCATCTTCCCTTTTCAGTGGTTGACCACCGTTATTGCCACTTTTGCATACATAAGTCAGAGTTATCCCTATTCATGATTTCCAAATCGATAGGGATCATACCCGCAATGATAAAAGACGCTTCGTCCGAAATGCAATACATACTCTTAAAGCAGCCAGCCTATACATGGAAATATCTAAGTGAGTCTGACCATACCGGGTGTGCATATAGGATAGTGCTCCTTACTACTCCAGCGAGCAGTCTCCTCTGAAGATACTTTGGCCCTCTCGTGTTTGGCATAATCCGAGATAGCGCCAAACAGGTCTCTGATGCTAAAAGATAGCCGTGTGTCAATCATCACGCCCAGATATTTCAGAAATGCCTTTGATTCTATGGAACAGGTGCCAACATTGAGGGTAGTAGTTTCCCTAGCCTTACGACTACTAATCAAAACCGCTTCGGTTTTATGATCAGCTAGAGTCAATCCCATTGCAGTGATCCAGGACTTTACTAATTGTATGCTGGCATTTGCAATGGTTTTTGCCTCCAGCAATTCCTTAGCCTCATACACCAGCGCTATATCGTCTGCGAATCCCACGATCCTTAATCTCTCAGGTAAACTCAACCTTAGTAACCCATCATACATTACGTTCCACAACAATGGTTCAAGTATCGATCCTTGGGGAACACCACCACTAATCCTACGTTTCCTTATACCCGCATCTGTACTATAGATAAATTCCCTATTTCGGAAATAATCCTGCACTATCCCTATCAGATATTCTGGGATGTCCAATCGAGTTAGCGCATCAACAATATGCAACCAGCTCGCTGTGTTGAGCGCGTTCTTCACATCCAGCGTCACAACTACACAGTACTCCTTTATATTCCATATTTATAGCATCCACTATTGGCGTCGCCCTCCTGAAACCAAATTTGTTGTCTGATGTCTGTCTTCAACGCAATTCCCAAGTCTTCTGCAGATCACACCCTGTAGCAACATCCCACATGTATCTATCATACACAGTGGCCGATAAAATGAGGGTTCATCCAGGGGCTTTTGGTATTAATACCAACTTCTGCCTCTTCCATGTTGTTGGAAAAATTCCCTTACTTAAGCATGTATTCACCATTCTTAAGAACTGCTCGGCACAAAGCCTGACGACCTCCTTTAATACTATATTTGGAATGCAGTCGAGGCCCGGTGCCTTTTTGTCTCTTAACCTAGTGACAACGTCCTCAATCTCAGTTATTGTAACCGAGGGAAAATTTAATGTCTCAATAGGAGGGTTGTGCTCCCAAGGTGGTGCGTCCTGCTGGGGAAAGAGATGGTCTACAATTTCCTCCAGAATTGGCCCCTCACTCGGTTGCAACGGGGTCAGGCATTTAAGTTTTTCGGTGACCAGCTTATATGTGAGACCCCAAGGATTATCATCCACCTCATCACAGATATTAAGAAAACACTGCCGCTTGCTCCTACGAATTGCATCCTTTAGGGCCCTCCTCCTATTCCTGTAATTCTGTTGGTATACAATATTCTGCCTCGAGTTCTTGTATACTGCCATCTGGTACGTATACACTCCGCCCTCAACATCTTCCGGATCTTTTCCGCCTCACCATAGATGCATCGCACGGCCGCGTGATATGGTTTACCAATTGTTCTGCCATAGTCTCAGCTGAACCATTTAATTCCATACAGATGGCAAAAATATCCTTATCAAAGGTATTCACTTTCCATCCCGACAAACTTTGTGCACGGGGAGTCACATGCCGTATATCATCCTGTATATCCATAATAATGGCACTGTGATCGCTGTGAGTATAAACATCAGATACTCTCCAGTTTACACGGTTTATAATGGTATCGCTGGCAAACATAATATCAATAATTGATCCACCATTTCCTCCTCTAAATGTTTCCTCATCTCCAGAATTCAAGAGCACAACATTAATGTATTATATGTATATATGTATATATATATATATATATATATATATATATATATATACATATATATATATATATATACATATATATATATATATATATATATATATATATGTATATACGTATATACATATATATATACGTATATGTATATATATACGTATATATATATATACGTATATATATACGTATATACAGTGAAGTCGCAGAAACGTGAACATCCAGTAACATTAACTACCCAAAAACATGAACATATTTTTTTTACTTTGATTACTCTAAAACGTGAACAAAAGTTGAAGGCTCTAAAACTTGAACTTTTTACCCAACGTTAAAATTCAATTTTGTAACCTTATTTAAAAATTTTGGGATTTCCCCGCAGAAGAATCTCCCTGTGCTGACTATACATATAGGTATATAAATAATAGAAACAAGTGATCTCTAAAAATATATAAGATCACCGACTTTTTTGTTTAGCTCATCCAATGAATATCCATCCATTGAAATAATTTTTAACATGTTTTATAAAACCTTTGAATTAAATAATTTTAACACGCCCTTTTGTTGTCTTAAAAAATTATTTATTTGCCTTTGTATCAAATAATGTTTTTTTTTTGTTGTTGCTCCTTTTCAATAAAAAGTAATTAAACAAATTTATAATTATGCTAGTTTAAATTTAAAAACTAGTAGTATCTTAGAAACCCTTTTGCAAACCATAGTAGCTATTAGTATATTAAAATATAGCAGGAAACTAGCGTACATACTTTATTTTAAATTATATTGCAGATAAAGGATACTAAAATAAGGCTAATTGATCGAAATTAGTTTTTAAATCTCAGAAAGACATGATAAATATTCCAAGGCACTAAGGAAAGTCAACATCAGTTTTATTCAACTTACACAGCAGAGCAGAACAGCTGTTTTCGAAAGCCGCAACAGTTTCATCATCAGTGCTCATGTGTATTGTGTTTGTCACCACTTATTAGGTGACTTAGTTGAATGTGATAACAGTTCCTATTTACACAAATTTTATTATGAAAAAGAATTCGAGCACTGATGATGAAAGTGTTGCGGCTTTCAAAAACAGCATTTCTGCTCTGCTGTGTAAGTTGAATAAAACTGATGTTGAGTTTCCTTAGTGCCTTGGAATATTTATCATGTCTTTCTGAGATTTAGAAACAAATTTCGAACAATTAGCCTATGAATCTTAATTCAATTTAATATAGCAATATAAAATGTTCGTGAAAATACTTCCTACATACAAATTTAAGCTACGCCTTGAGCTACCAATAATAAAATTGGAAAACGTTCACAAGTACTTAAGTAGAAAATTCAAACCAAAAAAAATTTGGATTAGGTATGATGGAACAAAAAACTCAGAAAAATGGGACATGAAGAAAATAATCAAACGGCAACACTGGTATCAGGTTGATACAGTTCTCGGATTCTTTTTCAAAATAAATTTTGTGTAAATAGGAACTGTTATCACATTCTAAGCCACCTAATAAGTGGTGACAAACACAATACACATGAGCACTGATGATGAAAGTGTTGTGGCTTTCGAAAACAGCTGTTCTGCTCTACTGTCTAAGTTGAATAAAACTGATGTTGACTTTCCTCTGTGCCTTGGAATATATATCATATCTTTCTGAGACTTAAAAACAAATTTCGAACAATTAGCCTATGAATCTTAATTCAATTGAATATAGCAATATAAAATGTTCGTGAAAATAGTTACCACATAAAAATCATTTTTTATGATTGGCGAATTTTTGTGTCTGATGCCATCGCTGACGGAGATCATAATTGGTTTTACACAGGGGCTTGTGTCCATCTGCGGAGCCAATCGAGAGCCACAAATGTTAGAGGACGTCAATTTATCATGAACTCGATTTCACACAAGGCACTTTTGAATGACTCGACTGATTAAAATTTGTGCCGTTTTCGGTGTAGATATATCTCCTTCGGGGAGCCACGCCGACTTATAAAATTTTGAATGCACATGATGCACGAACTAATGTCTAGGCTGTGAGCGACTTCAATATGCATCGCACGAACTGTCAAACATGTGAAAACAACACCCCATCTTTTTTCACTACGCCTACCTACAGTTACATGTAAAGGGCCAAAAAGTTCGATACCGACAAGTGAATAGACGGTTAAAGGCACACAATCTTGCTGCTGGTAGAGATGCCATTAATGGAGAGTGTGGAACTGCTAACTCGTTCTTCCAGCGTTAGATTTTCTTCCCATACTTTTATAAAGCGCTCTTAACTTTGGGATATAAAATCGTGACTTGATTTTGGACATTTTTGCTTCATGAAGACAATGATAATTTTCGTGATAGCTTCGAACTACCAAAAGGTCATGTAGTGATCATCAGGCAAAATTATGGCGTTGTTGCAATTCAGGGACTCGACTCTACCACAGGCACGTATTACTCCGTCTTCATTAAGGAATATATTAAGTTGCTTAAGTTTACTTCCAGCAGGCAGCTTCTTATTGTTTTTGAGACTCCAAATTTCTTCGGCGAATTCGCTGACTTGGGCGTATTTAAACAAAAGTTTCTTAGCGTTTTGTATGTACTCGAAACACATGAGCTGAGGTTTTTCAACTCGGATTCTGGACTTTAACTTCTCAATGTAAAGCACGAATTGAGAAAGAGCCATGTACAGTCGCTTTCAGGATGAAAAATATTCTATATTGATTGTGAAACCACTCGTATTATCGATAATAAGTAGATGATTTCGTATCTCTTCATTATTGACGACGTTGAGTTCTGGACATTTGGGCCACGTATGCCTTTCATCTTTTAGAAAAAGGACCGTTGATCCACATATCGTCGTCGGAATTATAAATTTTTGTTGCTCGGTCTGCTGGGTTTAATTTGGACGCTTCCTAATTCCATTGCGTCACATTAGTGCTTTCTAAGATTTCGCCAACTCTATACATGACGAATGCTTTAAAATTTTTAGGATCCATTGAAAGCCATTTCAGGACAGTTTTCGAATCGGACAAAAAAATTCTTCACAGCTGAGACGCGTCGCGCTTCGAAATTTTTACGCTGGGTTTGAACTAATTAAAGCAGCTTGAAGCATTCTTATTTCGAATGTAATGTGCTATACAGGATGCGCAGTTTATACAAAATGTTAGGGCCTTCATTACGTATTCACAGGGCTTACTGTTGCCGTCGTATTCGAATCACAACAATCGTTGAGCATGCATGTCCTCGCCTCTAACGTTAATACGATGAAACATTTCTGCTATATCGCCACATAGGGGGATTTGACCCACCCGAAATTCTACTAAGATGTTGAAAAGTGATCTAAGTAAATCAGGGCCACAAATAATAAAGTCATTTAGAGACTTGTTGTGTGACTTCGCTGCTGCATCCCAGATCAGACGAACTTTGTCAGGTTTATTCAGATTAAGATCGATAAATATTGGCAGACACCATGTACGACCCTCATATGATGACCTTTTTACTTCTTGCACCTTTCTAGCATATCCTTTAGAAACTAGTTTGTCTATATCCGCTTGCATAGTCTGCCGTAGTTGCGGGCCTTTGACAAATTTTTTTTGGAGACACTGTAGGCGATGACTTGCAACTTGATAGCTCTCGGGCAATATAAGGACATAATTTTTCCACAGTAGACGAACTTCGTATTGCTGATTCTTCTTGATGGCTGTAGTTTCAAGTATCTTCAAAACTCTGTTGTTTTCGGGCGACAATATGGCTTTCTCTTTCGGGGCATCTAGGTTGAAATATTCCTTTACCTCATCGTGCAAAACCTTATATCTATTCTCGCAGTCACAAGTATGGATTTTCAAGGACGAAGACTGGCTCCAATCGAGTTTTTGTTGCAATGGGCTGATCTCGACCACCTTCCCTTATATATAACGAAACTGCAACTCTCCAGTTATTAAGTCCAATTAGGACCATGGGCTTAGCGTTACTGTACGATTGGACTCGCAAACCTTTGAGATGCGGCTAGACTTTCACGATGTCATCAAAATTAATTGACTGTATGGGTAGACCAATATTGCTCACAGTACGAACATCATGAAGTGCAAATCTACTATCGCGGTTGGTACCGCATACCTGAATATTAATTTTGACGGAATTGTTTTAGGATCGTGTGGTATTACCGGTACATCGTAGCTCCAAGGGTTCTTTTTCACCCGAGAGTTCCAATTTAGACTTTGCTCCATTAGGATCACGGGTGAGCCTTCATCTAAAAAGGCAAACGTTTCCAAATAACTACCATTGTAATGTATACGAATCGGGAGTATTCTGAAGCACGGTTCATTATTGCGGTTTTTAGCATTCATGCTTCCACTGGGACTGGTTTTGGATGGGTCGACGTAATATATTTGTGCAACAAAGGATGGTGTTTTGCGTTACAATTTGCAATATCACACAATTTTTTTGAAAAACACTTGCGTCGATGAGCATTCAAACACTGACGGCACAATGTATTTTCTTTCACCACATTCCACTTTGAATAAAAACTTAACGACTGGAACTCACCGCAATTTTGAACCCTGTGTCCCTCACTCAAAATAATTTCCTGGTAGGGGCTTGTTCTGAACGAGTGTTGACCGAAGCACCTTTTTTTGAACCGATATGAGACACGAACTGGCTGGCAGCAGATGATATATTGTAAATCCAATCGCTGAAGGATTTCACCACTGGACCCCTATCGTCCTTTGCATGCATCGCCCAATTCAATTTGTGATTATTGGGCAACTTATTGACCAAAGTCTTTACCAGCAACGGGCTGTTTAAGTGGGCCATCATATTACATGCCTCCATTTTTGAGCTAATATTACGAATAGTGAGGGCATATCCGATGATGCTATCGAGCCTATCCTTGAGTGGCTTGATCTTGGTTGCCTTTTCAATCAAAAATGTGCTGTGGACGACCAAAACACTTCTCCAAAGTCTGTATCATTTCATTCACCATGGTTGGGATGAGAAGTTTACTTTTCACCAGCTCCTTTGCAGAGCCCTTGAGGCTCGACTGCAAGTGCATTAAATTCTCACCATCAGTATAACCAGCGATCTCAGTACTATTTTTGTAGTTGCTGATGAATAGGTGCCGGTCCTCAGGATTACCATCGAAATTCGGCAACTCCTTAGGTATTACCTCTCTGGCGATTTGGGAGGCAGTTGGTTGGGAAGAAATTTGGTTAGAAAAGGAATTCAAATTTTGGTACACATCACCTTTGGATAGGATACTATATTTTTACTCCAAATACTTCATCTGCAACTCCTTCTCTTCCAGCATCTGCAACTGTAGTTGTGTGTGAGCCGACAGAGAACCACTCGACGTATTTGAGCCACATTGATAATTAGCCTTTTACATAATTTGTTCACTGGCAGTTGACAACACCCTAGCTGGTGCCATTACTTGCTTACGTTAAATACCTGAGTTGGAACACCCAAATTGTTTTTGTGCTTTTCTATATGCACCATTTCCATGGACAACATTAGGTAGAGGTGGCTAACCATTTACCCCTTCCAATAGACCGGACACATCTGAAAATGGCCTTGGGATATGGCTAGCTGGTGATGAGACTGCTTGTAAACCGTTACTGGGTTCTGCTATGGAATTAACTGATGGCAGTGTATTCGTTCTATTTTTACCGCGGGAGCAATTGCAGCTCACGTTGGCTACATCGCTATTGACTCCAACACACTCGAAATGGAACCACTTGTCACATAACTCACACTGCACCATACGTTCCGTGTCTTTTAAATAGCACTTGTTGCAATTAAAGTAATTTTGAGCCATTTTTTTATTTATTAGAATCGCGGCTTTAATTTATCGATTCACAAACACTTGTTGTATAAAATATAAATTGTTTTAAAGAACTGTTAGTGTCGAGAAACAAAGTTAATTGAAACACAAAACGAACAAAACAATTAAATAATTTATTATTTATAGAGCTTTTTTTTAAATTTTATTATGTATAATTTTTATTCCGTATTTGTAAGCTTTAAAGCAATTTGTGTTCTACTCGCTCGTGTCTCTTATTCAAAAAGCCCTTAACAATGAAAAGAAATTTCTTTATTTAAATCAAAGTAATAACTATTTACGGTAAGTAAATTTAATTTAAAGATTTTCTGATAAGTAAGAAATTATAATTCTTAAGATTTATGATGGGAAAAGCAAAAAGTTGTACTCCTGAAAAACGAAGTGCAATTTTTGGACTTTGGAGGCCTGGCAAGTCGTATAGAAAAATATCTGAGCTATTAGAGTGCTCCAAAAAAATGGTATTTAATACCCTCCAGCATATTAAAAAAATTATACTTTAGCCAACGTTCCGCGGAAGAAGAGACCTAAAAAAACATCAGCCCATACCGACCGAATAATAACACGAATCTCCAAATCCGACCCAAAAAAGACATCAGCGGACATTCAACGGGATAGTCAGGAAAATTTAAATGTCACGGTGTCTAAGCGGACTATTGCACGTCGTTTGGTGGAAGCAGGGCTACATGGAAGAGCAGCACGAAAGAAGCCACTTCTGACTATAATTCAAAGAAAACGACGTGTGGATTTTGCCAAGTCCCATTTGAACTGGAGTGCCAACGAATGGAAATCCGTGCATTGGAGCGATGAAACAAAGATTAATCGCCTTGGTCCTGATGCTCAGGGGTATGTTAGACGACCCATTGGCCAAGAATATAATCCTCGCTACGTTTCACGGGTAGTGAAGCATGGTGGAGGATCAATTATGGTGTGGGGATGTTTTTCCTGGAATGGCGTTGGCCCAATCCACAAAATTGATGGCATATTAAATAAGGAAAAATACAAAGAAATCTTAAATAATGTGATGCTCCCGTGGGCTGATGAAAATTTGCCTGTAATATGTCAATTTCAGCAGGATAACGATCCGAAACACACAGCGCGGCTGACAAAAAAATTCTTTCACGATAATTCTATCAATGTTTTGGATTGGCCATCGTCCAGTCCCGACTTAAACCCCATAGAACATCTATGGGAGGACGTAAAAAGAGCCATTAGTGGCAAAAATATTACATATATGGCGGCTCTTTTTGATGAAGTAAAAAAAGCGTGGGAGGCGATACCTGTAGAGCGATGTAGACGTCTAATAGTATCAATGCGGAACCGATGTGATAAAGCAAAAGGGCTTTGCAACAAAGTATTGACAAAAATTAAGTAAAATATCTTAATATAATTCTTTTTTATCTAATAATGTGAAATCGTTTCTAATTAGGTGTCGCAGATATAATTAACCAAATAAAATAAGTTCGCAAAATATATTTAAGAGTGAAAAGTATTTTAAGTTTTTCTTTATATTTGTTTAATATTTAATTAAAATATTATGAAATAAATGAATATTTACGTTGTTCAAAAAAAAAATTGAGTATGTTTTTTTAATAGAAGCGTTTCTAAGTAGCTGTCAACCATATATATATATATATATATATATATATATATATATATATATATATATATATATATATATATATATATATACATATATATATATATATATATATATATATATATATATATATATATATATATATATTGTTACGTTTTTAGACCTTTTCGTAAAAACGCTTTTTACTTATCATTCAAGGATTCGTTTAATTGCATCAAATTAAAAACACAGACAATTAACTTTAGAAATATAATGCGGCAACACTTTATTTACTACTTTATTAACACGAGTATTTGTACTACTAAACACTTAGCGATGTAAACACGTCTAGATTTAAAATCACACTGATCCCGCTGATTACTGGCAGCGACTTTATATAGCAAAATGACATCGTCTGGTAACTTCGCGAAGCATCTGGTCATGGTTGTTGTTGGTTGTGCTTTACTTAACATGTAGCTATATATGTACGTGTGTTTGTTTATATGACAATGCTGTCTTGTGTGTTTTGTTTATTGTAACTATGTGTGGTTGTATGTATGAGTGTTCTGTGTGTTGCGTAGTTTTGTTTCTTCTTGTACTATGTGGGTATGTTTATGTGCATATTTGTGTGTATGTTGCTGTATATATTGGTGTACATGTTTAGCTTTTGTTAGCAGCGAATACTTGCGTACAAGATCATTAAGAATAACAGCATCATCTCTTAGCATTGATGTTGCTAGGTTTTTCGTTGTTGTTATTTACACTTATTATTGCACAGCCTCAAATGATCTTGTATATTCTCGAAGATGTATCCGGAATATTCCACTTCCGTTAATTCAAATATTATCTGCTTTGTGTTTACCAGGGTTGTAACATTGTGACAACTTGAGATGATTTGGCAGTGCTGCCAAGTACATATATCCACATTGTCGTTATATTTGAATCTATTTTTAAACTTTGTAACAACATTTAAACATTTTCATCTGGCAACTCTAATAATATAAGGCACCACAGCATGTGTGTATCTGC
Source organism: Linnaemya tessellans (assembly GCA_951800035.1). Taxonomy (NCBI): domain Eukaryota; kingdom Metazoa; phylum Arthropoda; class Insecta; order Diptera; family Tachinidae; genus Linnaemya; species Linnaemya tessellans. Next base: position 81,105,595 of record OX637535.1, read on the forward strand.
ACTGAGTGAATTAATTCCTTTTTCTCATGTAGATTTTTACATACCAGCATTGAAGAGAGCTACTGAAAGAGACATATTCAATGAATCAACTACAAGAAAAGTAATTTAATTAAATACACTTCTTGGCACCCATATATTTCACAACACTTACCTTACCGGGTTCTTCGGTACCGGTGAAGCTATTCCACATCCTTCCAACTATACACCTGCGGTTCCTGAAATATAGATTTATGTTTAGTATTTAATTTAATTAAATAGTTTCAGTTCAATTAATACTTACGTTTTTCCGGGAATATTGCAGCTATACCTGTAACAAAATTGTTCTATCAGAAATTTATAAATAAATAGCACACAAATATACTTACCATAAAAAGCAGTAAAAAATTTACCATAATTTAGCAAAAAGGCGCAAATTTTTAGATTTGAGTAAATTTGTGCGCCTTTTTACTGAAAATTTTTCAACTAAAATAAAATATTTTTTTTTTTTTACTTTTAACCGGCTAGAAGGACAGAGAAAGAGATATATCAGAGAATATCTTTCTGTTCTTAACACTGCGACCACACGAGCAACATTTCTTGTCTTGGTAGCGAACACGTACAAATCTTAAAACATTAAATTGACAATTTCGCCGAAGAAGGTTATATTTTAAAAAGTTACTTTAGGTGGTGTGTGCAGCCAAAAATTAAAAAATTTGTTGAAAAACTCCTTTAATTATATTTGTTAAACTCCTTTAATTATATTGCTTTAATTTTAACAATATTCAGGCTTATTCCGAAATACGCGCTTAACTACGTTACCGTCGAAGTTCACTTTCGACGGCTCGACGCCGACAAATTCCAAAATACGCGCGAGGAGTTGTCGGTTGGTTTTATCAAGTTCTTGTTATCTCTCACAAAATAATATTGCAAACGAAAAAACAATGGATTCAATCGCGTATTTTCTTGTAGAAACTGAAGAAAATAGTCTTCGACGGACACTAAAAAAACTCAGATACAACTCAATGGATATATTTAAGATGGATGATAAAATGTGAGAACAAAAACCTATACATTCATAAACAAAAATTTTTAAACATTTTTCTTTCGTACATGTAAATAGGTTTGTGAAGAATTTTAGAATTACAAAAGATGCATTTAAATACATTTTAAATACACTGGATGGCAAAATGGGCACACAACGTCTAGGAACTTTGAAGCTATTAGATAAATTAGCGGGTTGTCTCAGATTTTTTGCAGAAGGAAACAACCAGCATGGTGTTGGAGAGGATTGACATCTGAATGTATCGCAATCAACATTTTCTAAAATACTTTCGAAGATGTTAACGTTATTGGAAAAATATATATGCCCCAAATGGATAAAAATCGAAATGGATGATTATACAAGAGAGCGCCAATTTGTATTTTTTTGAAAAGTCGTCAATTCCACGCGTTGTTATGGCCGCAGATGGAACGCATGTAAAGATTGTCACCCCTTCAAATGATCGCCATTTGTTTTATAACAGAAAAGGGTATCATAGTTTAAATGTAATGCTTGTAAGTCTTTTGAACTGAAATTATATCGTATATAATTTGATTTTGTACATTCAATATACATAGGTTTGTGACCATTTGAATCGCATTCGCTTTGTCGATTCGTCTTACCCTGGCAGCTGTCACGATTCACATGTTTGGAAGCATTCCAATGTAAGGAAGCATTTGGTGGAGCAATACCATCTTGGTAAAAGAGATTTGCTGTTAAAAGATACTGGGTATCCACTAGAACCATGGTTGCTCACTCCATATAGATCGCCATCTGTTGGAAGTCCTGAAAGTTTTTTCAAATGTGTGATGTGCTCTGCACAACATTTGGATGTGTATGTAGATTGCGAAGTGCTCATTGAGCCTATGGATGCTGGAGAAACCTCCAATGAAGCGATTCTAATAAGAAGTGCAATTTTAAATACCTTTGCAATAAACTAATTTAGTTAATAAATATTTTTTAAACATAGAAACATTTATTTTTTTTTTTTATTTATATAAATGAAATACATACATACATATATGTATGTATAAAATAAAAATTCATAAAAAGGCAGTTTTATTCCAAAAATAAATGTGCATTGTAAAACTTGTACAACAAGTTAAAAAAAAATAAACTAAAAAAAACATTAAAGCAATTCCAGGGCACACTGATACAGGTAGGAGCGATAGCCCATACGGTTATTTTGTTTTTGGGAGAAATTCTAATACAAACGTCAAAATTTCTTTACATATTTACATACATACAAAACAAACATGTATATTTTGTTTTTGTACTTTTTCGTTTTGCTTTGCTCTACACAATTAATTGTGACGTTTGAATTAGAATTCACAAAAACAAAATACATGTAGGTTTTTATTTTTGTAAAACCGCTCCTACCTGTATCAGTATGCCCTGAAGCAATTCATTGTTTCAAAAAAGGTACAAAGTATGTATATAGTCTCTTACTCATTTTTTAATATTGCGGGTTTTTGTCTGATATTACTTTTAGGTGCTTAGCTATTGACTCCAGGTAACCCAGTTCTTCTTTTTTTAAGGATTTATAATCTTCAAAAAATTGTCTTTGTAATTCTATTTGCTGGTGAAGTAAACTTGTATTTTTTTCTTTTGGCTCTTTCCGAAAATATTTTTTTTTTGGTTGATAGTCTTCAGATAGTTTGATCAGTTTCTTGAGGTGAGGTCGCACCCAAAGGCATTGCATTTTCTACACCAAACGAGCAAACATTTGGAATTCCTCCAACAGACATTCTAAAATTTAATAATGTTGAAACAGCTTCTTCCATGTCACTCAAAGAAATGAGTTTATTGGGTCCACCTCCTGTGCCTTCTATTTGTTTCTTTTTGGTATTTGCTTTGTAGTCTCTCCAAACCTGAAAAAGTAAATGGTAGTTAGTTCATGTTAATAAAAAGGTTCTTGGAAATATAAGTATGTATGCAAATGTGCAGCTCATACCTTTTTCCAAGAACGTATATCTCTTATTGGAGGACCCATGGAATTAAGTTTTCTGCAAATTTTATCCCACAGATCATTCTGGTCTTAGATCTGTGGAACATCTACCAATGTCGGGATGTTGCACCATAAAATCAATCATTGCCTTAAATTGTTCGGGTATTGTTTGCTTTTTTGACCTAAGAAACGTAAATAAATTATTTATAATGGAGTTATACTTACATTTTTTATGCAAAAATTTATAATAAACGCGCCAAAAATGAAGTCGAATGTAAAAATACTGTTTTCTCGTTCACTATGTATTTTAGAATGTGTCGAATAACGTCAATAACAACGATTTCATAACAAAAAATATCGATGATCGCTGCCGTGTTTGTTAGAATAATGAAATCTAATTTTTGCCATTTTTTGTGGTGAACGCGTTTCTTAGAATAACGCTGAATAAGTACTGAAATATGTATCATCTCAGAGCGGTTTAAACATTTTTCATCTGGGAGCTCTAGTAATATAAAGCACCACACTATGTGCATCTGCACATATTAGTGAATTAATTCCTTTTTCTCATATGGATTTTGACATACAAACATTGAAAAGAGCTACTGAAAGAAACAGATCCAATGAATTAACTGAGACACTTAGTAAAGTGAATGATTAACCTCGATCAATTGAGTTAATTCATTCAGGAGCCGTACAACTCTAATGTGCTCCAAAGAATCGAGGTAGCGAAGCATACCGAATGTGGCTACTTACTGGAATAGATATGCATACTTACATAATAGATACATGTGCTTATGAAGCTCTTTATTTGTTGTATTTGGTATTCAAAGTTTAATAGCTGACTATAGAAACCAGTTGCAACTTCAAATTTATTTCTTTAGTCAACAAAAAATTCGCTTCATTTGTTATATTATGAAGTGCTGATGTTGATGAACTCAGAATGAATGCAAAATTTACTTGTACAACAAATTGTTTAAAGTGGTTTTTATTTATTATACACTTTCACATTTTTATTTCATACACATATTTTATTAATTGATACTAATACTGATTTCAACATAACATTGACATTTCAATTCATACTTCGTTTTTAAATTTTAATATTTTAAAATTACGTTTTAGTTGTAAAGTGCCTCAAAATAATATTAAAAATTCAAATTGTTTTTACATATATATAAAATCCATAAAAATGTTGGCGTAAAACTATAAATAGATGTTGTAGATTAGTTAAAAATTATTGTAATATTTATCAAGCTTGTGGTCGTTTTTTATAATATATTATTTCTTATAATTTTTATTCGATATTTCACAAGCTTGATAAATATTACAATAAACTGATAAGGTCAATAAAAATAAATCAACATTTAGTTAAAAATATTTATATGATAGATACAATTATTTTATTTAAATACATTGGCTCTTAAAAATACTATGACACTTGACGATTATATTTTAAAAAGCTAATATATCTTGATTTAGTTTTATTGGATTAGATGTTTTTTTTGCTCCCGACTTTGTTTTGCAAGTTTCCTAAATTTTTAAATAATTTTCAAATAGATAAATTATTTATTACATATATTAAATTTTAATTAAATGATTGTGGCAAATTAATAAAAACACATAGATGGACTATACATATGTACCCTGAAGGAAATCCGGGGACGAGTGCCCATAATCCGCCACTTTTGTCTACTATTTTGCTGACTATTTAGAGACATTGTCATTAAAGCGTCTACATTTTTATACCCTTCACAAAAATGTGAAAGGGTATATATAGGTTTGTCATTCCGTGTGTAATTTCTTTGATATGCACATGGGACCCCATAAAGTATATATACCCTGGATCCTTATGAATAGCGATGACGATTGAGCGATGTCCGTCTGTCCGCCCGTCTGTACGTGAAATCGGTTTTCCCAAGCCCCCAGAAGAGCTAGAGACTTCGTTCTTGGACCGGTGGATTGGAAATGAACTTAAATAGAGTGCTATTGAAATTCAGAAAGATCCGAAGTATGGTTCCAGAGCTGGGAAGCTTACACCTATTTCTCGACCCAAAATTTATACCAAAAATCAATTATTTTTTTTAATGTTTGTAAATTAAACCTATTTCGTGCTATGGGGAGCCTCAATGGTCTATTAAAAACTAAAAAAATAAAAAAAAATTTCCAGGGATTAGAAATCCAAAAATTTTTTTCTGCCTATTCCGTATTTTGTAGTGCATGTAGTAATTAAAATTGTTAAAATTTTCAAGTTTTTCTTTAACAAAACCACTTAATACGTCATGAAGATTTGCATTGGCCAAACAGAAAATTTTTTAATTCAAATTTTGCTTCCAGGGGTGGAAATTGAACCTTTCTTATACATGAAAGTAATCAAACAGGCAACTGATGTTGTTTTTTTTTTCTTTTTTGCTAACTAAAACTGTCTTATAATTTCGGAAGAACAAAATTGGTATCAAAAATTCAAAAATAAAAAATTAAATTTCGAATCGAGGAGTGGACAAGTGCAATATTTTATGGTACTTGAAAGTTACCAAGTAGTAAAAAATTTGCTATTGAATGTGATAACTTCTCATATTCAATTTTCGTTAGAATATTGGTTAAATAGTTGATATTCCTACTAACTAGCACCACTTGCAAAAGTGGAAAAATTGAACAAAGAACGCTGATGAGATGGCGTAGTGGCCTCGAAATCAGTACTGATCCGTTCTGCTGGTTTGATGATTATTGAAAAATATTCTTAATATTCCAATTAATTAAAAATAGAATTTGAACAAATTCATTTATTAATAAAATAATAAAAAATGGTTTGCAGTCTTGCAGATTCGAACTTAAGCCCGTTGATAAAATTAACAGTAAACTAGAATTGCTAATATGTACTAGTGAATCACAAGTACCAATGTGAGTAGTGGATTTTTATTGACTAGAGTATTATGTCACTAGTACTGCTTAATGTCTCAACAGTAAGTCAGTACATTTTCACTATTGTCACTTCCTGCAGGGTATATACAGAAAGATTAATATATGTCAAATAATTTTATTATATATGAGCTATCTAATAAGTATTTATTCAATTAATACATAAAATTGTTAGATAAATACTATATTTTTATATAGTTCTAAGCAGGAAAATGGTGTTATTAAACTAGAATTTCCCAATTAGACTGATCTAAAAGCTTTCCTTTAATCAAATTTGGTATGGAAAAGAATTATGAAATTCGTCTTGATTTTTATACCCTTCACAAAAAAGTGGAAGGGTATAGGTTTGTCATTCCGTGTGTAATTTCTTCGATATGCACATGGGACCCCATAAAGTATATATATATATTCTGGATCCTTATGAATAGCGATGACGATTGAGCGATGTCCGTCTGTCTGTACGTGGCTTTTCCCAAGCCCCCAGAAGAGCTAGAGACTTCGTATTTGGACCGTTAGAAATGAACTTAAATAGAGTGGTATTGAAATTCAGAAAGATCCGAAGTACGGTTCCAGAGCTGGGAAGCTTACACCTATTTCTCGACGCAAAATTTATACCAAATATCAATTATTTTTTTTTATGTTTTTAAATTAAATCTATTTCGTGCTTTGGGAAGCCTCAATGGACTATTAAAAACTAAAATAATACAAAATTTTTTCCAGCGATGGGAAATTAAAATTTTCGGCCCATTCCGTATTTTGTAGTACATGTAGTAACTAAAATTGTTAAAAATTTTAGGTTTTTCCTTAACGAAACCTCTTTATACGTCATGAAGATTTGCATTGGCCAAAACAAAATTTTTTAATTCAAAATTTGGAAAATGAATTTTTTTTATACGTGAAAGTAATCAAACAAGCAACTGATTTTGTTTTTGTTTTTTTTTTTTTGCTAACTACAACTTTCTTATAATTTAGGAAGAACAAAATTGGTATCAAAAATTAAAAAAAAAATCAAAATTTCGAACCTAGGGTTGGACAAATGCAATATTTTATGGTATATGAAAGTGAAAAAAATTGTTAAAAATTTGAAATTTTTCCTAAATAAAACTACTTTATATGTACCTCATGAAGCGTTGCACTGATAAAAAAAATTAAAATTTCGCTTCCAGGGTTGGGAAAATTAAAGTTTTTGTTGGTATATGCAATATTTTGTACTACATGTAATAACCAAAATGGTTGCAAAATTTTAGTTTTTCTTAAACAAAAGGCAATTGACGTTTTTGTTTTTTTGCTCACTAAAACTATTTTATATTTTAGGAAGAATAAAACTGGTATCAAAAATTAAAAAATAAAACAAAATTTCGAATCCAGGGTTGGACAAGTGCAATATTTTATTGTTCAAGAAGGTGACAAAAATGGTTCAAAATTGTAAATTTTTTTAAATATGTAATAATACTTTACACCTCAGAGTTGCATTGGTAAAAAAAACAAAAAAATTAAAATTTCACTTCCAGGGTTGGGAAGTTGAAAGTTTTTTTTGGTACATGGTATAGTGTAGTACATGAAAGTGACCAAAATGGTTGCTACTTTTAAGTTTTTCTTAAATAAATCGACTTTATACCGAATGAAGACTAGCATTGGTAAAAAAAATTAAAATTTCGCTGAGAAATTGAAATTTTTTTTATACATAAAAGTAACCAAAGAGGCAACGAACGTCGGTTTTTTACTAACTAAAACTATTTTTTAGTTCAGTAAAAACAAAATTGGTATCAAAAATTAAAAAAAATCTAAATTTAGATTCCAGAGTTGGATAACTGCACTATTTTTGTAGTACATGAAAGTAACCAAAATGGTTACAAATATTAAGTTTTTCTGAAATAAAACTATTTCATGCCTCATTAAGAGCTGCATTGAAAAAAAAGTAAAAATGTCGTTTCCAGGGTTGGGATAAAGAAATACTTTTCCTGCATAAAAGTAACAAAAAGGCAATTGACGTTGTTGTTTTTGCTAATTAAAACTATTTTATAATTCAGGAAGAACAAAATTGGCATTAGAATCTTAAAAACCCAAAATTTCGACTACAGGGTTGGACAAATGAAATATTTTATGGTACATGAAAGTTTAAAAATATTAATTTTATTTTGTCAAGTAAAACTATGTTACACCATACTAAGAATTGCATTGGTAAAAAAATAAAAATTCGCTTCCAGAGTTTGAAAATCGAAATATTTTTGGTACATAAAAGTACCCACATAAATTCCAAATTTTGTGTTTTTAATGAGTTAAACCTATTTTATAATTCAGAAAAAATTAAATTAGTATTAAAAAATTAAAAATTCAGTTCCAGGGTTGGAAAATCGAAATTTTTTGGTACATGAAAGCACCCACATAAATTCCCAATTTTGGGTTTTATCAGTGAATTAAACGTATTTTATACTTCGCTAAGAATTAAATTGGTATTAAACATTTTAAAAACTAAAAACTCGGTTCCAAGGTTGGATAATCGAAATTTTTTAGTACATAAAGTTAGCCATATAAGTTCCTAATTTTGGTTTTTTGTGGCTTCGGGAAGAGTTAAATTGTTATTAAAAACCAAAAAAATCTAAAAGACGATTTTACGGTTGGACAATTAGAACTTTTTGGGGTGCATTAAACGGATTTTTACTTTTTGTTTTTAAATTAAACATATTTAAATTGTTAATTTTATCAACGAGCTTAAGTTCGAATCTGCAAGACTGCAAACCATTTTTTTTATTATTTTATTAATATATGAATTTGTTCAAATTCTATTTTTTATTAATTTATATTAAGATTGGAATATTAAGAATATTTTATTCAATTTTCGTTAAAATATTGGTTAAATAGTTGATATTCCAACTGACTAGCACCACTTGCAAAAGTGGAAAAATTGAACAAAGAACGCTGATGAGATGGCGTAGCGGCCTCGAAATCAGTACTGATCCGTTCTGCTGGTTTGATGATTATTGAAAAATATTCTTAATATTCCAATCTTAATATAAATTAATAAAAAATATAATTTGAACAAATTCATTTATTAATAAAATAATAAAAAAAAAATGGTTTGCAGTCTTGCAGATTCGAACTTAAGCCCGTTGATAAAATTAACAATTTACATAAGAAAGTTCGACTAATAAAAATTCATACATAATTAAACATATTTAATATTTTTGAAGGACGTTCAGAGGTATTAGAAATAAGAAAAGCCAAACATTTAGCTTCCTAGCCGAAAAATATAAACATTTTCTAAATATAAAAGTAACCGATAACAACATTTTGATTTCTGAATTAAACCTACTTTCTGTTTTGGCAATAAAGAAAGAAAGAAGAAATACATCTGTGAAGGGTATTTAAGATTCGCCACAGCCGAATATAGCACTTTTACTTGTTCTTATTAAAATTTACATTCGTATGGTATTTGGCTTAAGTAAACAAGAAAAAAAATTATTTTAATACGGTCGTTACCAATGTGTTGGGAGGAGCATGACTGAGACACCGTCGGCAAAAAAACTTACGTATATATGTAGGTCAGAGGAAGATCAGAGAACATATGTAATTCCTTGGTCGTAAAAGCTCATAAATTAAATTTTAAGGAATGTAGGATTAAGGAATGCAATTTTTACATTATTTTTTCAAAAAACAATACATATCACTTATGTCTAGCTATGGTTAAAAATTTCCATACTTCTGACTACTCTTAATAAAATTACATGTTGTGACCTTTTTCCTGCTGTAATGGGTTATTTCTGTGAATCAAGAAAACAAAATTATTTTGAGTTGTTTGAAGTGATTATTGGCCTTAACAAATCATTGTTTTTTTGTATAAAAAAGTAGTATTTTGAGTTAAGCTGTTATTCTAATAATAAAAGTTTCTTTTAGCCAGGTAGTATTTTGAGTTGCAACTGTTACATTGAATCAGGCTAAGCAAATTTTTTGTTTTAATTAGAAATATGATTGTTTTCATGAATTAATGCTTAACTTTTTCTTTGAGTTGTTACTGTTTTCGTGAAATAATTCTGTTTTTTATTGAGTTATTACTCTTTTGATGAAATAGTTTTAATGACACTTTGTAATATTATTACTTTATCATTTTGCATTTGAGCAATGTAGCAAAAAATGCAATTTTTATCAGCTAGAAATTTTATTATTAAGTTTATTGAACATAATAGTGAATATTTGAAATAAAAAAGTATAATTAATTCAATTAACAAAATGAGTTGTCAAAAAAAACATGCCACTGTCGGAAAATAAAAGAAAGGATATTATGAACCTAGTCAAGAGAAACATATGTAGTCCCTAAAAAGTATTACGATTCATACTACGAAAATTTTAAATATGTATATTTTTTTAACTTTTTTAATTTAATAATAATAATATATATATATATATATATATATATATATATATATATATATATATATATATATATTAAGCTTTTTAGCGGTTGTTCGCATTTATTTAGCTTTAAAAACTTTGTTTACTTTAGTCTTTTTTCATTTCGAGTTTATCTAATTTGTTAAAAATGTACTAAATCAGCAATAAATCATATAAAAAAACACAACTCAAAATATTTACTTCTTATAAACAAAAATAATTCAAAAATGATAGTAAGTAAAAAAATCGCCTTTCTATCTGCAGGCAATGAACAAATAAAAAGGTTATGCAGCGCAATACAATAATTGATGGGGCTTCTAAATATTACCGAACTTTTGTTAATGAAAGCTTCCTTAAGCGTTAAGAAAACAGTTTTTTGTCTCTCCTGAAATCTTTGAAGTTTTTGAGTTAATACAGTATTGTTGATGAGTGCGATATGTAACTTTTTTTTTAATTTTTCACACATGTTATATTGTTGTATTTCAAACTAACTGTTTTAAAGATGTGTGCCAATTTATACATAGATTACTATTTTAATATTCTACAATGGAGTGTTCGATTCCATTGGAAACAATTGACAATTGCTTAAGCTTGAAAATGTTGTCAAGTATATATTTGATAGTTATAAGTTGTTTTTGGCTGTGTTTACTAAGGCCCCTTTCAGATTAGGCAACTTTACTTGCGGAAGTCTTTTGTTTGTAGGTGTGAGAGGAAAGGTCGGTTTGAAGGGGAAAGAATTGCCGAGATTTGAGTACAGATTTGCTTGTACTTGGCAATTCTGTTTCTGCTATCATTCTTGTCTTGGGATATTTATTTGTTTTTGACATTGTCTTACATTTCTTCTTCGGCGTGTTGTCTAATTTTGTGTTAAGAAAATTTTATATTTGTTAATAAGTGAATAAAAAATTAAAAAATTATCAGAAACAATGCCTTTTTAATGTCCGTTTACTCTCATATTTAGACCGCAATAAAAAGGCGGAATCATTTAATGAAATTTTAAATGATATGAAAAAGACGGACAACACTATAACCATGGAAGAAATGAAACAAAAAGTCAACAAATTAAGAAAATTCGAACATAAGAAAATTAAACTTGCTCGACAAAGTTGCTGAATGTGAACATAAAATCAAGTTAAAAAGAAAATAAATAAAAATGAAAATTATACTTGCGCAATTAAAGTTGCCTAATCTGAAAGGGCCCTAAGCTTTAATTTTCGAAACCTGTTAATAGTGGTAAAGTCAAGCTGCGTCTTTTCTTCTAAGTTTTTTTTAATTATAATTCCCTGTGCACAATTCTTTTTATTCAATATTGCTGTTTGTATTAAAAAGTCTATAATTTTGCAATTGTTATTTTAAGATTTTCAATTGTATATCTATTCTAATTCTATTATTTCTCGTACTTCATGGGTGTCATCAGTTTTTACTTTATCGTTCTTTTTACCGCCATTACTACTCTTCTTATGTTTTTCCTCTTTTTTGTTAATCTCCGTTTTACCATTAGTTTCCATTCCACTGGTGCTTGTTGAGGATCTTTTACCGCTGCGAAATTTGAAACGTGTCACCGGCGCTGCTGCTGCATTGTTGGCACAATTACAAAGTGACTCAAATAGTTTCACCACAAAGCCTCTAGCTCGATTCACAACCTTACCGTTTTTGAAATCTGGTATAGCAAAACCTTATATTTAGTAGTTTTTCAAAAATCAGCATGGGTATGCGTTATAGGTGTATCGTTACATAGTCAAAAATGTTTAGAAAAAAATGGAATAAATAAAAGGTAGCAGATTATTTCGAAAAATATATAATTAAATACATACATATAAATAATTAAAAAAATCGTGCTAAAATGAAAAAGAAAAAACACATACAAATTCTCATACACATTTAGAACATGTTGAAATAAGTCAGGGCACACTGATACAGGTAGGAGCGATAGCCCATACGGTTATTTTGTTTTTGGGAGAAATTCTAGTACAAACGTCAAAATTTCTTTACATATTTACATACATACAAAACTTAAGAGCAAATGTAAAAACAAACATGTATATTTTGTTTTTTGTACTTTTTCGTTATGCTTTGCTCTACACAATTAATTGTGACGTTTGAATTAGAATTCACAAAAACAAAATACATGTAGGTTTTTATTTTTGTAAAACCGCTCCTACCTGTATCAGTGTGCCCTGGAAATATGTAAGTTTTTCTATCGTATTAGATTTTTTTATAGTATTTTTATATTGTCATTCTAACAATATTATTTAAGACGAAATAAAGGATTTCTAATATTAAGTTATTTTTCTTCAAACTTTTGTGTCCTAATTTGTGTATACATATAACTAGAGGCTCTGGTGATACTAAAGTTGTACACGGAATTCCTCAATTTAAGGGCGAAGGATTTGATGATTGGCAGTTCAAGTTAAAAACTCATCGGGATTCCCTCAACTTATTGCATGTTCTAACTGGTGGTCCCCCAGTTGATGCAACTGCTTTAGAATACTTTACTAAAAAGAACAAGAAAGCAAACGACAGAATCGTATGTTTTGTTCATTCGGATTGCTTGAGCTTTATACGGGAAAAAGAAACTGTTTTTGTGTAGCTTGCACGCTATGTTTGCTAAGACTATGTCCACACGGTGAAACATTTGCTGCAGAAACATTGTGTTTGTTGATGAGAGGGGAAAGACGAGTGGAAAAGGGTACGGTGTTTCATGTACATGAAACTTTTGTTGAGCGCGCCATTCTCCGTCCAAAAATTAAAAGAAGAAGAAAATAATATATTTATGCTGCAAAACAAATGTTTCAACCGTGTGGACACGAATGCAGCTTCAAAAGGGAATTAATAAATGTTTCTGCAGCAAATGTTTCATCGTGTGGACATAGTCTAAGCAATCCGCTGTAAATCAGTTGATATTAAGAAATAAACTGGTAAAATTGAGATTGAATGATGGAGATTCAATAGTATCTGACATATTTAATTCGAAATTTAAAATTGGCTGGAACTAAGTTAGAAGACTCTGATGCGTTAGCACAGCTATAAATGGTATTAGTAACACAGGTGTTAAAGTGACAATAAAAGATGTTTTATATTCTTCCGACTTAAGAGATAATATAATATCTGTCCGAAAACTTGCAATCTGGTATTTCAGTAAATTTTTCAAATAAAAATGCTATAATACGAGTATTAAAAGGTGAAAAAATTGTATTTAGTCTTGTATGTTGATGATCTACTTATCGTTAGAAGTAAAATACACAAGTTAACAGCAGACCTAAACAGAATAGGGGCCAAATCACCGCATTCGATATCGAGTACGTGGATCGCGGTACTCGTTATCGAAACGTATTTACTCGAAGTTGAACTCGATTGGTAATTTGCTATCGAAAACAAACAAACACTAATTTTGTGGTGCGAAACAAAGCAAAGAAACAAGAAACAAAAGAGAGAAGCAATTAAAAATGTAAGTATGTTTGATATTTTTTAATTTCAATAAAATATATTATTTAATTGTATTTAGTTAGGGAAAGCGGTTATCAAGGAAAAGATTGTCCAGTAACCAGTGCAAAAGATAATGCCAAACAAATAAGTAAGGAAAAAGCCAGAACAAATTCAAATAAAGTAAATGGGAAGCAAAAAGAGGTATTGGCACAATTTATGCTGGAACATTCCGACTTGGCCAAAAATAGGCTTCAAAACTGTGCTCAAGCAAAAATAAAGTCTGAACATATATGGTGAAAATTGCCAAGTAAACTAAATGTATGGGGCCCTCCAATTAAGGACGTTTCAAGTTGGCGAAAGGTAATGTTAAACCAACATGTTTTAATTTGAAAAATTCATATAGCCAATGACTATAACTAAAATTATAAGGTTTATGTGGATCAAAAACATAACACAAAGAAGAAACTCTCGTACAACAAGGCCTCGAGAAACAAAACTGGAGGCGGCCCTTTTAATGAAATGTTGCTGACTAGTGCAGAAGAACAAATTGTGGAAGCAGCTGGACTAAGTGCGGCAGTAGATGGGCTGGTTAATGTGAAATCTTTTGGTAGCAAAGTGAACCAAACATGTGCCAAAAATGTGGATACACCAAATGATGCAAACAATAACACTGAAAATGCAGCAATATCCGAATTTGAATCTTCAGATACTGAGCTTGAGTTGAACACTAGCACACAAAGTCGTAGACAAATAACTGAACGCAAACAAAATACAAAAGTAGAACTTATAAGAGAAAATATTATCCACATGAAAGACTGGCAAAGTAAAATTGTTGGAAAGTTGAATAAAGTGATTGAGCTCAAAGTACGGTATGTTAAAGAGGAAACTAATCTTAAGCTCGACAAATTAATCTCCCTAAAGGAAAAAGAGATAAGACTGAAGCAAGCAGAACATGACGCAAACATTTCATGTAAAAAAATCAATCTTTAAATAAAAACTCTACAGCTTCAAGTGCTTCAGCAAAACTCACTTCGATCAAAGCTAACCACCAATTTTTGCAAAAAAATTTTTTTTTCCATTGCAATTGAGGGTAAATATTTGAATTACTACTTGCCCCAATATCGTATCATTATACGTTTTATTTGTTAGCCTTATTATTAGGTTATTGACTGAACGATTTCGAAAAGACTTAATTAAATGTGATTTATAGTTTTAGTATGTAGTACTAATAATTTACCAAACATGAAATGTATTTTTGTTTTCTATATTTGTTTTTTCTGTTAATAAAAGCCATATTTTAAATGTTAACACTCAAAGATGTTTTTATTTGGTCTCTTATTTTCTCCCCGATTTTTAACAATCGTGTTTCGCCACCCGTAAATACTTCTATTGACGAGGGCTCCCTAGAATTTACATGCGTATACATGGAAATATTAAACTTTATGCATACATTGTGTAAAGCAGCGCATACATTTCCAAACACTGCCATCTTTTCTCATTGCAGAGGATTCTCCAGCGTCCCTTTAATATCCCTATTGTGCGTTCAACAATACACCTAGCCTTCGCGTGAATTTCATTGAAATAGGCTTCTGAAGACCCTTCAGCGGCTGCTGCATACGGTGTTATACACCAGTGCTCTGTGGGATATCCGGAGTCTCCTAAAATACATATGTACATACATGTGAGTTTTCAATAGCAAAAAAGTAATACGAAACAACAATAAAATATAAGATTTACCAAGAACCCAAACGTTTAAGCCGGTCTCTGGATACAATTGCTCAAGTAAACGTCGTTCTTCGGAATGCTTCCAAAAAAAACTGTCGTGCGCAGCACCGCCATACTTTGAATTAATAGCTAATACTTTGTATTGATGGTCACAAATCTAAACGTTTTTCAAAATTATTAATTGATTAATGCTTTTGTGTTATAACTTACTAGCATTGAATTTAAACTGTGGAAACCTTTTCTATTAAAGAACATGTGTTCGTTCTCTGTCGGTGCTTGGAAACCAAAATGTGTGCCGTCTACAGATCCGACCACTGATAATAGTTTTTATACATACATATATAGGCTGTTTACATACATATGCTTTACTGTAAATACTTCCAGGGGTTTTAAAATTGTCCATGAAATATTGCATGCTTTCCTCCGATCGATTTGGCAAAAATTTTATCATTTTGGAACACAACTTGCTTTCTATGTCATTGGCTACGTTTTTTACAACCTTGCTCATAGTGCTTTGTGCGAGTCCAAGTAAAAAATCATTATTATGCTGAGGAACACAAGAAAACACTTAAATCCAGTTTTATATTAATTTATTTTATTAATTTAAAATTTTTTCACAAATCTGTCTATATTTGGTTTTCTTTTTCGTTTTGTTTTTCTTATTCTCATATGTTTACAGGAATGTAAAATGTAGTAGTAGGCATTTAAATTACGATCGCATACCGTGATCCAAAAAATTCTAACTATCGAAAATTGTATTCTATACGAACGGTAGTAGATATCGAATGCGGTGATTTGGCCCCAGGGTTAAAATACTATCTAGGAATGAAAATAACATCAAATGATGAATGTTTGTGGATATCGCAGTATTTGGAAATTGTTTAATAAATTTGAAATGTGTGAGTGCAATTTGGCAAAGACTCCAATTGAAAAAGGATTGCACGTGGAATTTAATACAACTGGCCAAGTTACTAACCATCCGTATCGTGAATTTCTAGGTAGCTTGATGCATATCATGTTGTGTTCAAAACCAGATATAACTTAGTACAACGTCGGATATCTAAGTAAGTGTCAACAAATTCCGAAAGACATGAATTGGCAATATTTAAAAAGAGTTCTTAAATATATAAAAGGAACGTCTTCTATGAAACTAAAGTTTTTAAGAAACAAAAATGAGCCAGTAATTGGATATGCTGACGCAGGTATATCTGACCGAAAGTCCGTAAGTGGTTACGTATTTAAAACATAGCTGTTAAGTAATGATTACTAATCATAATAATTAGTGATTTTTTTTTGAAAGGTGAAGTAACAATTATATTACGATTATTTTCAGATTCTCATGATTACTAATTGATTACGATTACAGATAATCGGAAAATAATCAAGATTAATAAAAATTACGAAAAAATAATCAAAAATAATAAAAAGTAATCGAAAAATAATTTGAGTACTTACGAAGATTACTTTTGATTGTTTTTGATTATTTTTTTTTACTTTGCGATATTATGGCAATGCTGTTTAATGTTAGTTGTTTTTTTTCATTTTTTGTTATTATTATTGATGTGCATCGATTTGATAATTGACAACCTGTTTGCATTCTTCATATTTATCACGGGTTCACGGATTTGAGGTCTATTCGTAAAAAGCAGGGACCGAAAATAAATGTTTTTATTTCGAAGCAAAAAGGTTACGCAAAAGTGCATTTGTATTATATTGATTACCGCAACCAATTACATTGAGAAAGATAGAATTTTGGTTATACACAACCATTATGTCAACCAGAAAAATATATTGGTTATAAATAACCATTATAGCAAAAAAAAAATTTTGGTTAAAAATAACTATTATGATAAATAATTAATTTTTTTTTTTTTGGCTATCACTTATAAAACAACCCCACAAAATCAACGCAGTTCCAAATTGAAGGTCCGTCTCCAATACAAGTAAAATGATCACATATTTTAACGTATGCATGTCATTAATTTTTTTGTTTTAAATGGAAATTTTTCAAAATAAAATGTATGTATCAAATGATGCGCATTCTAAATTTTCGAAAAATAGTCGAAAATAATCAAAAATAATCCTTGAAAGTAGTCAATTATTTTTATACCCTTAACAAAAAAGGGAAAGGGTATATATAGGTTTGTCATTCCGTGTGTAATTGCTTCGATATGCATTTGGGACCCCATAAAGTATATATTCTGGATCCTTATGAATAGCCATGACGATTGAGCGATGTCCATCTATCCGTCCGTCTGTACGTGAAATGAAAATTCGAAATGAACTTAAATAGAGTGCTATTGAAATTCAGAAAGATCCGAAGTATGGTTCCAGAGCTGGGAAGCTTACACCTATTTCTCGACGCAAAATTTATACCAAAAACCAATTTTTTAATGTTTGTAAATTAAACCTATTTCGTGCTTTGGGGACCCTCGATGGTGTATTAAAAACTAAAAACATAAAAAAAAAAATTCCAGGGATGGGAAATTAAAAACTTTTTTTTCGGCCTATTCCGTATTTTGTAGTACATGTAGTAACTATAATTGTTAAAAATTTTAAGTTTTTCTTTAACAAAACCTCTTTATCCCTCATGAAGATTTGTATTGGCCAAAAAAAAATTTTAATTCAAATTTTACTTCCAGGGGTGGGAAATTAAATATTTTTTATACATGAAAGTAATCAAACAGGCAATTGATGTTTTCTTTTTGTTTTTTGCTAACTAAAACTGTCTTATAATTTAGGAAGAACAAAATTGGTATCAAAAATAAAATTTCGAATCCAGGGATGCACAAGTGCAATATTTTATGGTACATGAAAGTTACTAAAATGGTAAAAAATTTGCAGTTTTTCTTAAATAAAACTACTTTATACCTCAAGAAGCGTTGCACTGATATAAAACAAAAATATTAAAATTTCGTTTTCAGGATTGGAAAAATTAAATTTTTTTTGGTACATGCAATATTTTGTAGTGCATGTAATAACCAAAATGGTTGCAAAATTCGAGTTTTCCTTAAACAAAACTACTTTATACGTCTTGAAGATTTGCATTGATAAAGTAAATTTTAAAAAATTTAAATTTCGCTTCCAGGGTTGGGAAATTGATATTTTTTTACATAAAAGTAACAAAAAAGGCAATTGACGTTGTTTTTTTACTAATTAAAACTATTTTTTAGTTCAGGAAAAACAAAATTGGTATCAAAAATTAAAAATAAACAAAATTTAGATTCCAGAGTTGGATAACTGCAATATTTTGTGGTACATAAAAATTACCTAAATGGTTACAAATACTAAGTTTTTCTTAAATAAAACTCTTTCATGCCTCATTAAGAGTTGCATTGGTAAAAAAAAAAATAAATTTCGTTTCCAGGGTTGGGAAATTGAAATATTTATTCTGCATAAAAGCAACCAAAAAGGCAATTGACGTTGTTTCTGTTTGCTAATTAAAGCTGTTTTATAATTCAGAAAGAACAAAATTGGTATTAAAATCTTAAAAAAATCAAAATTTCGAATCCAGGGATGGACAAATAAAATATTTAATGGTACATGAAAGTGACCCAAAAGTTTAAAAATTTTAATTTTTAAACTTTTGGGTCACTATGTTACACCTGACTATGAATTGCATTGGTAAAGGAATAAAAATTCGCTTCCAGAAATGGAAAATCGAAATATTTTTCGTACATAATAGTACATATAAAAATTCCAAATTTTGTGCTTTTAGTGAATTAAACCTATTAGGTATTTTAGAAAAAATTATATTAGTATCAAAAAATTATAAATTCGGTTCCAGGGTTGGAAAATCGAAATTTTTTGGTACATAAAAGTAACTATATAAGTTCCCAATTTTGGTATTTTTCAGTGACTTAAACCTATTTTATACTTCGCTAAGAATTAAATTGGTATTAAAAAATTTTAAAAACTAAAAATTCGGCTCCAGGGTTGGAAAATCTAAATATTTTTGGTACATAAAAGTACATACATAAATTCCAAATTTTGTGTTTTTAGTGAATTAAACCTATTTTATATATCAGAAAAAATTAAATTAGTATTAAATAATTAAAAATTCGGTTCCAGGGTTGGAAAATCAAAATTTTCTGATTCATAAAAGCTGCCATATTATTTGTTATTTTTGATTTTTATAATGAATTATACCTACTTTATATATCAGAAAGAAGTAAAATGGTATTAAAAACCAACGAAATCTAAAAGACGATTCTACGGTTGGACAATTAGAACTTTTTGGGGTACTTGAAACGGATTTTTTTTTGTTTGTTTGTAAATTAAATATATATAATATTTTTGAAAGACGTTCATAGGTATAGATACAGGTTCCGTCAAATAACTTTTTTTTGGAAATGCTATAAAAAAAACTACTGAATATTTTCTCAAAGTTCTTGTTTTTATTTGAAAGTACAATCCTTCCGGTTAATAATGGAAAACTAATTTCATTCAAATGGCTGCCTCGGCTGGCCATGCAGTAGCCTACACGATCGGTCCAATTTTTTAACACATTATCGATTGTGTGCAGCTGTATTTCACCAGTGGTTTCACGAATATTGTCCTTTAAAGCGTCAATTGTGTCTGGCTTGTCGGCGTAACATTTATCTTTGACGGCACCCCACAAATAATAGTCCAACGGTGTCAAATCGCAGTTCCGAGGTGGCCAAACGACATCAATTCTGCGGCTGATAATGCGATCTTCAAAAACAGGGCGCAAAACATCGAGTGTAGCTTCGGCTGTGTGGCACGTAGCGCCATCCTGCTGAAACCAAATGCTGCCAATATCCTCCTCTTGAATTTTGTGAACAAAAATTCGTTCACATGGCCCGATAACGATCGCCTTCGACTGTAACGGCCACTCCTTGCTCATTTTCCAAGAAAAATGGTCTAATTATGCCTCTGGACCAAAATCCGCACCAAACAGTGACTCGTTTTGGGTGCGTCGGATTTTCAATGTATGTGTGCGGGTTTTCTGTGCCCCAAATGCGACAATTTTGCTTGTTTACATACCCGCCAAGATCAAAATGAGCTTCATGTGAAAAGATGATTTTTTTTTTTGCAAAATCGGCATCTTCTGTAAGCCGATCGCAGGCCCATATTTCTCAGCGTTATTCAAGCGTATGCACAACCATATTCGTTCAGCGGAAGGATAAAACTATTTACCTGTCAAATCAGACATGAGCTAAGTGTTACCATTCACGAAATAAGCACTAGTTGAAAAAAAAACGTTAGATGGCGGACCCTTTATAAGAAAAGCCAAACATTTAGCTTCCTAGCCGAAAAATGTAAACGTTTTCTTAAATATAAAAGTAACCGATAACATCATTTTGATTTTTTAATTAAACCTACTTCCTGTTTTAGCAAGAAAGAAAGAAGAATTACATCTGTGAGGGGTATTTAAGATTCGGCACAGTCGAATATAGCACTTTTACTTGTTTTGATTACTTTTGATTATTTGCTCGTAATCCTAACTAATCTTAATTATTTTTGGATTATTTGTAATCATAATTAATTAATAATCAGGAATTTTTAAAAAGAGAATTATGTAATCAATACCATTCTTTTTAAAATTTAATCTAATGTATTACTAATCGTAATCCAAATTTAGCAGCTCTGATTTAAAGTCCATGGGTGTACAATTTCTTGGTGTAGTAAAAAGCAACAAACAGTAGGTACATCATCGTGTAGCTACTGTCCGGATATTATCTTTCCTGTAGGTCTTGTCGAGTATTTAAAGAAGAATCCAATAGTGAAATATGCCGGACACCTCCAAAATCCGGATTTACGGTTAAAAACCCATTTTTTACGTTTGCGCATTTATAAGCCTGTAATTTTGTTGATAATGATCAATTTCTAACTAGATTTGGAAAGAAGAAACTTTCGAATGATATATAATTTATATAAGAAAACTTGAGAAATTTGGGTGTTATTGTCGAGCAAACACACATTTTATAGATTTTTCAAAAAATTTTCAACTTTGGTGACGTTTTTATACATGATTTTTTTAAAGAAACTATAATACTATTGAATTTATTCAAAAAGTACGTTTATTTACGATTACAATGCATATTTGGGGTTAAAAATAGATAAGCAATTGACTGAGTTATCAAACTTTTCATGAAAATAAACGTTTACAAATTTTATACAAATTTTATTTTTGGTTATTTAACTCAAAAGCGTTTGCTTGACCGTTTTTTTTAAATCAGCATCATCAGTTTCTCGTTTAAGTGACCAGCAATATTCTGAAATCATTTTAATCTTATTTTTTCCTTCAAAACGTTTTTTAATAACTGCCATTTCCCGATGAAAATGTTCGCCTTGTTCATCACTGAACTGGCCCAGGTTACCTGGGAAAAAGTCCAAAGGCGAATGCAGAAAAAGAATTTTTATGGACATGTTGCAACACATTTCACCATACGCACTTAAAAACTCATTAAGAACTGTGACATAGTTGTCGCTTCTGTGTTTTCCAAGGAAATTATCGCATAGCGCATCAAAACTCTTCCATGCACGACTTTCAACGGAACTTATGTAGCTTGTTAATGAAATCTGCATCTCTCATAATTTTTCGAACTTGAGGTCCAATAAAAATACCTAAAAGTTATCAAAACAGATAAAAACGATGAAAAACGTACTAGATATGTAAACATTAATTAATTAATACCTCCTTTTATTTTGTCTTCAGTTAGTTTTGGGAACACCGCTATGAGATGACAAAAAGCGTCGCCGTTTACATCTAATTTTTTACAAATTGTTTCATGTATCCCAGTTTGAGTTGCTGTGGTGGCAGAATAACGTCCTCAGCTTTAACTAATTGGTCATTTAAAATGTTTTTCCTGCCTATTCTATGTGACTCGCGAGATGGCCATACTTTGCGATCATAACGATTCGTTGCACGACTATCCCATTCACAAAGATAGCACGGATACTTTGTGTAACCACCTTGCATACCAAATAAAATTGTCAAAACCTTTAAGTCAGCGACGACTTTCCATTTATGGGTGGTACAGCTAACAAGCAGTATATTTTTCATCAATTCGTAAGTTTCTTTTGTATTAGTCGCATATGCGATTGGAACTGAAGGTAATTGATTTTGGTTATGCAATAAAATAGCTTTTAAGCCTAGATATTACATTACAAATCTTAAATTAATAAAAATAAAGATAACAAAACTCACTTTTACATGAACCATCAATGAAAAGTCGTCATTCATCTGCATTATAATTGTGATTTAATGCTGAAAATAGTTTTGGTACATCAACGCCATACACGAGATCACTCTCATTGGAACTAGTCTTAAAACTTTCTTCATGTAACCAAGTCCGGTCACTTTTTCTACCAGATGTTATAACGAAATCTTTTTCCACAAAATTCCACTGCTTTAATCGCGACCCAAGGACTTCAGATTGCCGCTTTGACAAGTGTAAATCCCGAACAAGATCGTCGAAATTAGCTTTTGACAAAAAATACCGCTCCGTTGTTGTAGACCTGGATGGAAGGAACTCTACTTGTTCAAAATCTTTTTGTTACATCGACAGATTTGCTCGTTGTTGGTAGATCATAACTTACAGGTATCGGTTTTGTAACAGTTACAACATTTGCGTACTTAATGTTTTTGAGCGTTTTAAAACAGTGACCTAAAACATCGGTTTGACAAAAATAGCAATCATTTGGTTTATGATATGGCTGATGATGCCAAATCATAGGCGTAGAAAAGGGCAAAACCAACGAAGGTTGAATTTTCTTTTTTCTTTAATGTATAGCAACAATATTGACAAACAAATTCTGGCTCGTACCAGCGACTAGTATCAAAAGAACGATTAAATACTAGAGTTGTGCTTTTTAGCTCAGTGAGCTGAGACCTCATTTTAGCTCAGCTCAGTTTACTGAGCTAGTTCATTTAATAGCTCAGTAGCTCAGTGGCTCAGTAGCTCAATGGCTCATTAGCTCAGTTATATGATACAGCAAGGGTGATTAAATACGTTCTAACTATACTTATTAAAGATGGCAAAAACTATAAGAATAATTTCGTGGAGTTTGAGATACAAATATAATCCAATATTGCATTTAATATATTTAAAATCAATCAATAATGCGACTTTTTGAAGAGGTGAACTCTGAACTATATATATATATATATATATATATATATATATATTTATATGTGTATATATATATATATATATATATATATATATAATATGTATATACATATATATATATATATACATATATATATATATATATATATATATATATATATATATACATATATGTATATATATATATATATATATATATATATACATATATATATATATATATATATATATATATATATATATATACATATGTATATTTTCCGATTAGCCCGGAGAATATTATTCCGACCATGCTGGAATCCTTATTGAATTGGACCAGCGTGTGTAGTTTTGTACAACTTGTTCTAATAGAACTCCGCAGATTAGCACAGATTCGTAGGAGAGTTAGTACGTCTTAGGATTCGTTAGTTTTATTTGTAAAAAATTTCTATACATAAAGTTTGGTTCTGTAAACATGCCACAATAACATATTCAATGACGTATTTGTATTTGTGTGGCAGCATATTAAGAAACTGTGGTATCATTAAGCTGGATTCACCCATTTTAG
The DNA here is from genome assembly GCA_951800035.1 of Linnaemya tessellans. Lineage (NCBI taxonomy): Eukaryota > Metazoa > Arthropoda > Insecta > Diptera > Tachinidae > Linnaemya > Linnaemya tessellans. The sequence goes on from OX637535.1 coordinate 81,129,663, forward strand.
TTTTTGAGAGTTTGTTCTGAAACTATTCACCCACTTCGAACAATTGTTCTGGAAAAACAAGGGTTCAACTTTACCTAAAAATTTAAAGAAACTGACAACAATGGGTGAATCCAGCTTTACAATTATGACAGAAATTATCAAAACCGCTCAGCTCTGAAGCAAAAGCGTTCTGAAACAAAAGAGCTCTGAAGCAAAAGCGCTCTGAAACAAAAGCGCTCTGACACAAAATGCGCTCTGTACTGAGCTAAACTCATCTATTGTAGTGAGCGCTCATTTCGCTCAGCTCACTGAAACGTTCAATTGAACTAGCTCATAGCTCAGTAACACAACTCTATTAAATACTTTATTGTACACTTCTAACACTCCAACATTGTTTTTAAAGCCGGTGACTGGTATCAGTAAATAAGCCACAAATATAGCAAAATTTGTTACGATTGTCACCCATTTTTTATTTAATTTTAATTTAAATTGCACACGATTTTTATTAAATTGCAATTGTTTTTTTAAATACACAGATTCAAAGTGAAAAAGAAGACATTAACAAAACGTCATATTAAAAAATAATAATTTTACATGAGTAAAGCTCTCATTACAAATATTTGTTGTAATTCTAAGTTAGGTTTAGGCTAACAGTGATTTGCAATTTTAAAGAAAGTGCATAAAAAGAACACGAAAAAAACAATATTTTTGACTGACTAAAACTCTCATTACAATTTTTTGTGTGTTTAGGATAACATTGATTTGTTACTTAATAGAAGGTGCATAAAAACAACACCAAAAACATTGTGCAGGCATTTTAATAAAAATTTTGTTTTCATGAAAAGTTAAATAACTCAGTCAATTGCTTATCTATTTTTAACCCCAAATATGCATTGTTATCGTAAATAAACGTACTTTTTGAATAAATTCAATAGTATTATAGTTTCTTAATAAAATAATGTATAAAAACCTCACCAAAGTTGAAAATTTTTTGAAAGTTTCTCAAGTTTTCTTATATAAATTATAGATCATTCGAAAGATCTCTTTCCAAATCTAGTATGATATTGAAAATCGGATCATTATCAACAAAATTGGAGGCTTCTAAGTGCGCAAACGTTAAAAAACCGGGGTTTTAACCGTAAATCCGGATTTTGGAGGTGTCCGGCATATTTCACTATTGGATTCTTCTTTAACTCGACAAGACCTACAAGAAAAAACATATCACTCCCCAGGTTTTTCTATTTCATTCACTTTTGTACCACTGTGTACTCAGTGTTGAATCAATATCTTCCGAAATACAGTTAGCAGATATTTTTACAATGTCAACAGACTCCAGCCGATTTAATAAACTTTGGGATCAACTTGGGGTAATCGATTGTGAAAGGGCGTTGAAATAAGTGTTTCAGTCGCATTAGATTTTGTATGTACATAGTAAGTATTTTAACGAACATTTATATTGCTATATTAAATTGAATTAAGATCTATAGGCTAATTGTTCGAAATTTGTTTTTAAATCTCAGAGAGACACGATAAATATTCTAAGGCACAAAGGAAAGTTAACATCAGTTTTTAGAACAAGTGCAAGCAATAATATTAGAGGATTTTGAAAAACTTCGCAGAAATTTGGAGTCCCATAACATAGCTGGTATTCGTTGTGGTGCTCACACACTTCAACTTTGCGTTCATGACGTTTTAAAAGATAATGAAATTAAAATTGTTCTGGACAATTGTAGATCAATTGTAAAAAACTTCGCAGGCAAACTTTTTTAACTATTTTAAAAGTCAATAATTTTAAAAAGCCCATAATAGACTGCCCTGCAAGATGGTATTGAACTTACGATATGCTCACAAGATTATTGAAAATTAAAAATGTTATTGAACCTTTGAGTTTTCAAAGCCCTATTTTATACCTGAGCTGTGATGAGTGGAAATTTGTGAAAGAATTTACCGAAGTTTTTAAGCCGATTTATTGTGCAACGTTGAAACTACAAAATGATCACCTATGCTTTAGTGATCTATACATAATTATAATGGACATATTATTCCAACTCGAAAATCTACCACCTTGTGCAATGTCTAAGTTACTTATTAACTCTATCAATAAGTAAAAATTAAAACTAGTAGACACCGAATGCCGCGCTTTTTCTGGATCCTCGTTTAAGGATTTCTCTGAATTCAGAACAAAAAGACAAAACAAAAAAATACATAGCAAATTTATATAAAACGCAATAAATGGTAATTTTTAATTAGTTCTAAATATTAGAATTAAAATTATTTATAAACACTAATTACCTGTCAGCATTTTGTGAAATTAATGATCATATTCGAGTCTTTTTCGACTCCTTCGCACGATTAAAATAAGCATTTATGCGCTCGTTTTCGAGTCGAAAATGACTGTTCATTCGGGAGAAAATGGTACCCTAGCCGCGACTCTTCTAAGGGAGTCTTTTATGATTCGCGCTTTTAATCAATTTCGACTCATTTTCGAGACAGTTTGTGGTAGTTCTTACAAGCAGTTGCGACTCTTCTTCGAGTAATTTTTCAGTTATATTACTGGTCATTTACGAGTCTTTTTCGAATCATATTAAAAGCGAATTTTAAATTGAATTTTTTCTGTATCAATACAACCATTTATTATTGTTTTGATTTTAATTTAATTTATAAATAACAACAACAAAATTATAAGAAATAATAAAATTCAATTTGTAAGCTTTTAATTGTAATAGCAATTTGGGATCACGTGCAGTGATGTCCTGAATCTCCACAACATCCGGCCGCGACACAAGTTGTTTTAATTCAGCCACACTGAACCGCATTAGCCACACTGAGTTTTCTTTTTGACAACTTTTTTACTTATCATCTTTATTCTCTTCATCCAACTCGTCGTCTTCACCATCTTCCTGCAACTTATTTGCTAAACTTGTCTGGTGCAATTGCATTTTTGTCTTTTTCCGGAACTGTCTATACATGGGAGCCAAATCGGCAATAGTTATCTTCTCCGGCTCATATCTGTAAAGAACCAGACAATTATGTTTTTTGAACTATAACGATATGAAGTCCTTACTTACACAATGATTACGTCGTTTGCAGCTCCTGGCGATTTTTCTCGCGTTGTTTCATCACTTAAAGATTCCTTCTTCTTTTCTTTTTTTTTCCTTAATCTTTGTGGGTATTGTCATTTACATCGGATTTATTTTTAGATTCATCCTGAATATCTTCATTTTCACGTTCATTCTCTTGGTTCTGTATAAGTTTTTTATTTAACTTCTTTATAGCTGACATTACCTTTTTTATACCCTCCAAAAAAAAATAATTTGGAGGGTATATTCACTTTGTCATTCCGTTTGTAACGCATCGAAATATCCATCTCAGACCCCATAAAGTATATATATTCTTGATCAGTGATGAAATCTAAGACGATCTGAGCATGTCCGTCCGTCCGTCCGTCTGTGGAAATCATAAATATATTTTAAAGGTTAAAGTTCGGAGATGGGCTAAATCGGGCAAGAGGGAAAAAAGTTCCCCTAAGAAGAACTTAACCAACCCAGAAAAAACAACATAATTTTTAAATTAATGTATGGATTTCTATTTTAATAGTGAACCTTTTGTTTATGTAAATTGTATTACAGGATGTTAATTTCCCAACAGGCTATAGGTTCAAATCTGCGAAACTGCAAATTATTTTTTTATTTTATTTTTATTGTTAATAAATGAACGTGATTGCATTCTATTTATTAATTTTTTGAGAATGGAATATTTAGAATATTTTTCATAGTCATTAAACCAGCAGAACGGATCAGTACTGATTTCGAGGCCGCTACGCCATCTCATCAGCGTTCTTTGTTCAATTTTTCCACTTTTGCAAGTGGTGCTAGTTAGTAGGAATATCAACTATTTAACCAATATTTTAACGAAAATTGATTATGAGAAGTTATCACATTCATATTATTAAGTTATTACATTTTTGGTTAGTACGAAATTCCCCAACCCTGACAGTTAATATTCCCAATATTCCATGTATTTCTTTCGCTTTTTCCAGAGCCATCGGCTGCTGATAACTAAAGCTTCTTTGTTATTTATGTTCAAGTAATTGAATCTAGTTGTCAATTTATAATGAACATGTAAACAAGTGCGCGTGCCCTCGCAACGTTTTTTTAAATTAATGTATGGATTTCTATTTTAATAGTGAACCTTTTGTTTATGTAAATTGTATTACAGGATGTTAATTTCCCAACAGGCTATAGGTTCAAATCTGCGAAACTGCAAATTATTTTTTATTTTATTTTTATTGTTAATAAATGAACGTGATTGCATTCTATTTATTAATTTTTTGAGAATGGAATATTTAGAATATTTTTCATAGTCATTAAACCAGCAGAACGGATCAGTACTGATTTCGAGGCCGCTACGCCATCTCATCAGCGTTCTTTGTTCAATTTTTCCACTTTTGCAAGTGGTGCTAGTTAGTAGGAATATCAACTATTTAACCAATATTTTAACGAAAATTGAATATGAGAAGTTATCACATTCATATTATTAAGTTATTACATTTTTGGTTAGTACGAAATTCCCCAACCCTGACAATTAATATTCCCAATATTCCATGTATTTCTTTCGCTTTTTCCAGAGCCATCGGCTGCTGATAACTAAAGCTTCTTTGTTATTTATTTTTAATTAAGCAAATGATATATTTTTATGTCAAATACGGTCCAACGCCTTAAACTTGAAGCCGTAACATAAAAAAAAATATTTTTGGACCCCGCCCACTATAGTGGGCGTTATTATAGGCAAAAATAGCATAAAAATTTAACAAATTGTTTTACTTAAGCCGACATTCCTTAAAAATAACATTTTTAAGCTTTAATGACGACGCTGAGACGATACCTGGTAATACTCTGCCCTACCCCCTCCTCCCCCTTCACTACCAAAAAATATTTTAATTTTGTATACAATTATCCCATGCATTTACTTTTAGAGTTTTAGGACTGCTTGTTTCTGCCCTACCCCCTCCTCCCCCGTAAATGATCCTATAAAAAATAAATAAATTTTTTTTTGTACATACATAATTATCCCAAGCATTTATTGTTAGAGTTTTATGACAAAGGTGAAATGTTTCCCCCACAGCTCTTGCCTGAGCGACCCCGCCAAATACAGTTTTTATATCCTCCAAAGAGAATTGGATAAAATATATATATTCTTGATCAGTGATGAAGTCTAAGACGATCTAGCAATGCACATACGTTCGTCCGTGGAAAACATGATATTGTCTATTTTTGAACCCCGCCCCCTTTAGTGGGCGTTGACGTACGATATTATATAAAGGAACTCTGTCCCACCAAGTTAAACATTTTAAATTCACTTACTAAATATTTGGAGGGTAGTTAAGATTCGACCCGGTCGAATATAAGGTTTTTTCTTGTTTCTTTCTAATTTTTATATGAATTCACTGACAAATGTAATATGTACACTTTATATATTTTTTTGCTTGTTGTTTGTGTTTTTTTTTTTTATTATCACTTCCTAACTATTTCTGGGAATCATTTTCGAGTCTTATTTTAAGCGCAGAACTGATTAATCAGTTTTTGTTCATCTAAGGTACTCGAAAAAGACTCAATCATCCACATGCTGACTGGGTTGTTATGAAATTTTTGTTTCACATATTGTCACAATTCTATTTTAAATGAAATTTATTTGTTGGTGGTCAAGCAATGTCTATATGGATTTCATTGGTGTTTTACCAAATCATCAAAAGAAAAATAAAGTAGATTCATATCGAATATAATTTATTTGTTGGGTTGGTTTCAAATCCTACTATGCTTATTCTGTTGTGATTTTTGAAAATAATTTGTAATTTACAAACTGTTTTCAAAAGATGTGCATAAGATAAGATGATTTGGTAAAGCATCAATGATATGCATATAGAAATTGCTTGACCACCAACATATAAATTTCATTTAATATAAATACTAACGGCTAAAAAATTAGTCTTTCATAATAGCATAAATAAGTTCCACAAATCATAGTGAAAATATACGTTAACGAAAAATAAAATTTTTAACTCTATAGTTTCTTATGGCATTTTTAGGAAATAAGTCTGAAATGACAAATAATTCATTGATATGTGAGAATACTGAACTGCTTTCAACGAGTGGAAAACCAAGATCGTTAGCTGAATTTTTGAATAATTTAGATTATTGTATCTCAGAGCATAAACCCCCGTTACTGACTGGTATAGAAACAGATTTGTTGGTTTTCGAGATGGAATCAAGATTACCCCTAGATTACAATATTTTGGAGTATTGCTGCGGTAAGAATACTGCATTGTCCGATCTGACTAAAATAATTTTGGCAGTTCCATGTACCCAAGTAAGCGTCGGGAGAGTTTTTTCTTCGTTGAAATACATAGTAAGTGATCAGCGCACCAGATTGTCAGCAAAGACTGTGGAACACATACTATTCGTGAAAACTAATGGAATATTTAATTATTGAAATTTAAATCAACTTATCACATACAAACAAAGAATATTTCTAATATAAAATGAATTATCTATTAATGAATTCCATTTAATTTATTTAGAAATGTAATACATATGTACGTCATACATATTAAAAAATTCCTTAATAAACTTCTTACTACTATTGAAAATTATTCCTACAATAAACAAGTAAAAGTGCTATATTCGGCTGTGCCGAATCTTAAATACCCTTCACAGATGTAATTCATCTTTCTTTATTTCTTGCCAAAACAGAAAGTAGGTTTAATTATAAAATCAAAATGATGTTATCGGTTACTTTTATATTTAAGAAAACGTTTAAATTTTTCGGCTAGGAAGCTAAATGTTTGGCTTTTCTTATATCTAATACCTGTGAACGTCTTTCAAAAATATCATATATATTTAATTTACAAACAAAACAAAAAATCCGTTTCATGTACCTCAAAAAGTTCTAATTGTCCAACTGTAGAATTGTCTTTTAGATTTTGTTGGTTTTTAATACCAGTTTACTTCTTTCTGATATATAAAGTAGGTATAATTCTTCATAGAAATCAAAAATAACAAATAAAATGGCCGCTTTTGTGAATCAGAAAATGTCGATTTTCCAACCTTGGAACCGAACTTTTAATTTTTTAATACTAATTTAATTTATCTGATGTATAAAATTTGGAATTTATGTATGTACTTTTGTGTACCAAAAATATTTCGATTTTCCAACCCTGGAACCGAATTTTTAGTTTTTTAAATTTTTAATACCAATTTAATTTTTAGCGAAGTATAAAATAGATTTAAGTCACTGAAAAATCCAAAAATAGGGAACTTATATGGTTACTTTTATGTACCAAAAATTCCGATTTTCCAACCCTGGAACCGAATTTATAATTTTTTGATACTAGTTTAATTTTTTCTGAAATATCTAATAGGTTTAATTGACTGAAAGCACAAAATTTTGAATTTATGTAGGTTAGGTTAGGTTAAAAGGGCTGCCCGCAGTAAGCGAGAAAAACACTCGGAGGCCATCAAAAGGCCCATTGTGATGCCCAGAGGACTATACCCTACACACTCTTCTCAAGACGAAGTGGTGGTTCCTGAGAACCATCCAGAACTTCTCACAAAGCCCGCCAGGGCAGCCAGCGGCGCATCCCTGAGGCAGTCAAGATCCCGCAGGAAACGAGAGCCTAGATGTCTAAGCCTACGCTCCTGCAGGGCCGGACAGTCACAAAGGAAATGCTGTACTGACTCCTCCTCCTCCTCATCAAAGCAGCTCCTGCAGCGGCCATCATGGGGAAAGCCCAAACGCTCCGACATGTGCCCAATTGCACAGTGCCCCGTCAAGACCCCTACCAGGAGTGCCAACGGCTGTTTCCCAAAAAGCAGAAGTTGCCTAGTCCTAGCTCTGCTAAGCGAGGGCCATAGAGTTTTGGAGACCCTACAGGTAGTAATACTTGACCACCTGTTTGTCACCTCCCTCCTTGCCCACCTCTGAAATCTGCCCAGCAGCTCAACTGAGGGAATGTCAATGTCCCTACGCGATACTGCTTCATCCAAGGCCGAACCCGCTCTCGCGAATTCGTCCGCCATCTCATTCCCCTGAATGCCTTCATGCCCTGGAACCCAAACCACATTGACATCATGCCCCCTAAGTCTGGCCAGAGATTGAATGCATGCCAGTACACATCTCGACTTTATAATCTCCGAACCCAGGGCTCTCATTGCTGCCAGACTATCTACACAGATGTCAATAGTTCTTGCCTCCAAATTGAGCCCATCAATCCTTAATGCTGCCTCGGTAATGGCATAAATCTCTGCTTGGAAAACTGTCGAGGTATCGGGTAGCCTGAGCGATACCGAAAGGCCGAGAACCTCGGAAAATACCCCCGAACCAGTGCCAGTGTCCATCTTCGAGCCGTCCGTAAAAACCAAAGTTGCATTACTACGAGTCGCAGAGTTTTCCATCCAGTCCTTCCTCTCCGGGAATGCGACTGAGAAGGGTTTGTCGAAACACATGACCGGAGTCATGTAATCAGTCCGTCCCCCCAGGACCTGCCCTCCTACCTTTTGAATTTATGTATATACTATTATTATGTACTATGTATTATGTACGAAAAATATTTAGATTTTCCAACTCTGGTAGCGAATTTTTATTTTTTACCAATGCAATTCTCAGTGAGGTGTAACATAGTTTTACTTGACAAAAAAATTAAAATTTTTTAACTTTTGGGTCACTTTCATGTACCATAAAATATTTCATTTGTCCAACCCTGGAGTCGAAATTTTAATTTTTTTAAGATTTTAATATCAATTTTGTTCTTCCTGAATTATAAAACAGCTTTAATTTTTTACCATTTTGGGTGCTGTTGGCCGAAGTAGTAGAACACGAGACTATGAAGCGGAGGGTCGTGAGTTCGATCCCGCGCTGAGTCATGAAATATTGTGTTGAATTCTTCTGATCAGCATTAGTGCGTGGTCGTGTTAGTTGTTGCCAGCCTGTTTCAATGATGAAGGCATAGTCACTGTAACAGCACCCACCTTCGTCGGCCCTGTAGCAAAAATTAGCCGGCGAAGTAAAAGGTTGAAATAGCTACAAAAACAACTGTCTATCTTCTCATCTTTCCTAATCTGTCCCCTCAATACTATCCCCTCGTTTTCAGTACCGGCGCAATGCATTGCATATATAGGGGTCATCCCCTGAGTGCTGGTCCTACTCCTAAAAAAAAAAAATTACAAAAAGAAACAACGTCAATTGCCTTTCTGATTACTTTTATGCAGAATAAATATTTCAATTTCCCAACCCTGGAAACGAAATTTAATTTTTTTTACCAATGCAACTCTTAATGAGGCATGAAATAGTTTTATTTAAGAAAAACTTAATATACATATGTAACCATTTAGGTCATTTTTATGTACCACAAAATATTGCAGTTATCCAACTCTGGAACCTAAATTTTGTTTTTTTTAATTTTTGATACCAATTTTGTTTTTCCTGAACTAAACAACAGTTTTAATTCGTAAAAAAACAACGTCAATTGCCTTTTTGATTACTTTTATGTATAAAAAATAAATTTCAATTTCCCAACCCTGGAAGCGAAATTTAAATTTTTTAAAATTTTCTTTATCAATGCAAATCTTCATGAGGTATAAAGTAGTTTTGTTTAAGAAAAACTCGAATTTTGAAACAATTTTGGTTATTACATGTAGTACAAAATATTGCATGTACCAAAAAAAATTTCATTTTTCCACCCTTGAAACGAAATTTTAATTTTTTTTGTTTTTTTTATCAGTGCAACGCTTCTTGCGGTATGAAGTAGTTTTATTTAAGAAAAATTGCAATTTTTTTACCATTTTGGTAAGTTTCATGTACCATAAAATAATGCACTTGTCCATCCCTGAATTCGAAATTTTATTTTTTATTTCTGAATTTTTGATAGCAATTTTGTTCTTCCTAAATTATAAGACAGTTTTAGTTAGCAAAAAACAAAAAAAAACATCAGTTGCCTGTTTGATTACTTTCATGTATAAAAAAAATTCAATTTCCCACCCCTGGAAGCAAAATTTGAATTTAAAAATTTATTTTTTTTTTTTGGCCAATGCAAATCTTCATGACGTATAAAGTGGTTTTGTTAAAGAAATACTTGAAATTTTTAACAATTTTATTTACTGCATGTACTTCAAAATACGGCCGAAAAAAAAATTTTTGATTTCCCATCCCTGGAAAAAAATTTTATTTTTTTAGTTTTTAATAGACCATTGAGGCTCCCCAAAGTACGAAATAGGTTTAATTTACAAACATAAAAAAAAATAATTGATTTTTGGTATAAATTTTGCGTCGAGAAATAGGTGTAAGCTTCAGTTCATTTCCAATCCAACGGTCCAAGAACGAAGTCTCTAGCTCTTCTGTGGGCTTGGAAAACCCGATTTCACGTATAGACGGACGGACAGAAGAACATCGCCAGATTAGATATACTTTATGGGGTCCCATGTGCATATCGAAGAAATTACACACGGAATGGCAAACCTATATATAACCTTTCACTTTTTTGTGAAGGGTATAAAAAGGCAGAATGCTATCATTAATGTGGCAGCAATGCATATCATAAAGAAAACATAATAAAAGGGTTGTTTTTGAAATACCGTGACGCGATCCGACTCCAATGAAAGCTAGAAATCAACTGAATTTTTCGTACGAGTTTCATAAGAGTTCGTTAAAGTACCCAAAAAAGTTAACTAAAAGTACGCTAAGGTCGGTTATTGTTACAATCTTTCGTGAAAGTCTGTTTGATTAAGTTTTTGTTTGTTAACTAAAATTTTAATGTACTTTTCGTATGTATATAGAAGACTTTGTAATGAATGTGAATTTGTACGTCACTTGAAGAAATTAGGTAAAGTAACTTAAGATACAGTATGTTAGAGTATTTTTTCGAACACTGCATGAAAGTAACCAAAATGGTTACAAATATTAAGTTTTTCTTAAATAAAACTATTTCATACCTCATTAATGGCGATTTCTTTTCTGGAAAATATCATTTTATACTTTTTATTCTAAAAAAACACAATTAGGCAATATTTTAAAGTAAAGCACATTTTCATAAGGGATGGTAGATCAATTTCCAATAAATTCACTGTTTTCAAATGCCATAATGTTAACATTTTGCATTGAAAAGTGCATAAAATGTAGCATTATTATTTAGAAAAGAAAACAACATAAGAGTTGCATTGAAAAAAAAGTTAAAATGTCGTTTCCAGGGTTGGGATATTGAAATACTTTTTCTGCATAAAAGTAACCAAAAAGGCAATTGACGTTGTTGTTTTTGCTAATTAAACTATCTTATAATTCAGGAAGAACAAAATTGGTATTAGAATCTTAAAAAATCAAAACTTAGACTACAGGGTTGGACAAATGAAATATTTTATGATACATGAAAGTGACCAAAAAGTTTAAAAATGTTAATTTTTTTGTCAAGTAAAACTATGTTACACCACACTAAGAATTGGTAAAAAAAATTCGCTTCCAGAGTTTGAAAATTTAAATATTTTTGGTACATGAAAGGACCCACATAAATTCCAAATTTTGTGTTTTTAATGAGTTAAACCTAATTTATAATTCAGAAAAAATTAAATTAGTATTAAAAAATTAAAAATTCAGTTCCAGGGTTGAAAAATCGAAATTTTTTGGTACATGAAAGTACCCACATAAATTCCCAATTTTGTTTTTTTTTTCAGTGAACTAAACATATTTTATACTTCGCTAAGAATTAAATTGGTATCAAAAATTTTAATAACTCGGTTCCAGCGTTGGATAATCGAACTTTTTTAGTCGTATAAGTTCCTAATTTTGGTTTTTTGTGGATGGCATCTTTTTTTTATGCTTCGGGAATAGTTAAATTGTTATTAAAAACCAAAAAAATCTAAAAGACGATTCTACGGTTGGACAATTAGAACTTTTTGGGGTACATGAAACGGATTTTTACTTTTTGTTTTTAAATTAAACATATTTAATATTTTTGAAGGACGTTCAGAGGTATTAGAAATAAGAAAAGCCAAACATTTAGCTTCCTAGCCGAAAAATTTAAACGTTTTCTAAATATAAAAGTAACCGATAACATCATTTTGATTTCTTAATTTAACCTACTTTCTGTTTTGGCAATAAAGAAAGAAAGAAGAATTACATCTGTGAAGGGTATTTAAGATTCGGCACAGCCGAATATAGCACGGTTACTTGTTTTTTTTTTATATTGGACCAGCACTCAGGGGATGACCCCTATATATGCAATGCATTGCGCCGGAGCTAAAAACGAGGACATAGTATTGAGGGGACAGATTAGGAGAAAACCAAGTTACAATAAACACTATTACCCTGACCACTCAATGCAGCTTCTGTAAACAATACAGAGCAAACTCTGAAGAAATACTTAATATAACATATTGAATAAATTGTGGAGAATATGGGCATGAACCTGGTCCAATATGTAAATCGAACACAAGTACTAGAATGGACAAGTGCGGTTACTGTAACATCAAGGGACATAATGAAGTGGAGTGCAGAAAAAGCGTGACACATAATAATGACAATATTAACATTAAAGAAAAATTAGGAGGTGAAGGTGTATTAGCAGATGAAGCAGGGCAGGTAGAAACCAAAAGCTGTAGCAGAAGAATACACCCGAGTACAAACATCCACTCTTACACACCAGAAGACAATATAGAAAAAATCTATTCCAACTATAGATCCGAATCTCAAAAGAAAGAAAAGAAAAAAATGACGCATTTATCAATTTACCATGCAACGAAGCACTGGATAAAAACTTATTCTTACTAGTGGATACAGGAGCAGACACCACCTTAGTGAAAGCAGAAGCTTTATCGCCGCACGTATAGATAGACGTAAGCAACTAAAAGGACTTGTCAGGAGCATTTGGGAGAAGCATTACTACGAAGGGAACGATAATCGCCCAACATGCCGGCACAAAACCGCTTGCATAACAGATGCATTTAGTACCAGAAGGTAGCCGACTTCCACCAGATGGATTACTCGGTAGAGACGTATTATGGAATAGAACCATTACCGACACAATTAACAAAAACATAAAATTTTTTAAGAGTAAGCGGGAGATAGCGTCATTACCCCTTACTACAGCAGAGAAAACAAGCCAGGTGTATATTGCGGAAAATGTATCTATCAAGGGGCGTTCCCAGGCAGTTATATCAGCAGTAGTTACAACGGCTAAGGTGGAGATTTTGGTTAATAAATTAGAAATTTTGCCTGGGGGTTTTGTGAGTGAAACCCTAACATCAGTCAAAGAAGGAACAGCATTGGTGCCCGTATTAAATACCAACGAATTTACAATAAATATTAAGCAAAATATAAGATTGGAATATGACAACCCTAAAAACTACAGAATAGAAGCAGCAACTGCAATAAATACAATAGGTACTTCAGATAAAACGGCGAGAAGGAAATTACTTGTGGAAACAGTACAGACTTGAACCCGGAAGAGCGAGTTTCAATTGAGAATATTTTGAAATCGTACGTGGACGTGTTCCAACTAGCCGGCGACAGTCTAACATACACAAATGTACTTAGGCACAAAATACTAACGGATCCTAGCCAGCCTCCAATAAATACGAAGCAGTACAGACTACCTGAGGTTCGTAGAAATGAAATTAATAGGCAAGTAGACCAAATGGAGAAGGACAGAATCGTTTCGCCCAGTACTTCCCCATGGAATTCCCCAATCGTTCTAGTACCCAAAAATGCAGGAATGGACGGAGAGAAAAAATGGCGTTTAGTTGTTGACTTCAGAAAATTGAATGATGCTACAATAAATCAAGTTTTTCCCATACCTAGAATTGATGCGATCCTAGACCAGCTGGGATGCAGCAGTTATTTTTCTACTCTTGATCTGGCGAGTAGATACCATCACGCTTTAATGGATCCAAGTGACCAACAAAAAACGGCGTTTAGTACGAATTTGGGCCATTTTGAGTTTAAGCGTATGCCATTTGGCTTAACAGGAGCTCCATCAACTTTCCAAAGAATCATGAATATGATATTGACGGGTCTACAGGGATTGACTGTTTTGTATACTTGAACGATATAGTGATCTATGGGAGAAACCTAGCAGACCATCATTTACGACTTAAGCGCGTGCTAGATATTTTAAGAAGATACAATCTCAAGTTACACCCAGAAAAATTACACCTCCTCCAAAGGGACGTAGTTATCTGGGCCATCAATGCTCGGAAAAGGGGGTATTACCAGATCCAAATAAGACAAAATCAGTAACGGATATACCACCTACTAGAAATATTAAGGAAATGCAAGCATTTTTGGGACTTGTCAATTACTATAGGAAGTTTATACCAAACTCCTCGGAAATAGCACTACCACTTAACAAGCTATTAAGGTAAGGCGATAAAATGAAATGGACGCAGGAGTACCAACGAACAAATTCAAATCTGGAGTGACACACCTCTTCTTTTGCAATATCCTGACTTCACAAAACCATTTATTCTTACTACAGATGCGAACAACGAGGCCCTAGGAGCTATTCTTTCTAAAGGGAGCCTGGTCGTGATTTACTTATTTACTTTGCAAGCAGGGTACTAAGCGATACTGAGAAACGATACTCTACAATAGAGGAGTTTCTTGCCATCGGATGTGCGTCGAAGACTTTTCTACCATATTTACTCGGTAGACACTTCACAATTTTTGCAGAGCACAAACCCTTAAAAGGCATAGGTAATCTAAAGAATCAGGAAGGTAGATTAGGCCGTTTAAGACCCAAACTTTTAGAGTATGATTTTGAGATACGGTATAAGCCGGGAAAAACCAATCAAAACGCGGATGCTCTTAGTCGTCTGCCGATACAAGATGTAAATATAGGAAAACTTGCGTAAAGATTTTATAAATACAGATAGTCACGTGAAGAAAATACCATCTATGCAAAAGGAAATTTTGTTACATATGAATTCTTATGTGTGCACAAGTTTAAAATGTGAAGAAAAAAAAGGAGAAAAGTAATAATAACGTTCATAGAGAGCATTAAACTTCCATACCTTCTTATTTAAAATAAAATTTAGTTCTTTATTTTATTATAAAAAAGCAAATAGATTGTTTTGCTTCATATGCCAACGTAGAACATAATTTTGCAACTAAATCAAATTACGTGCACTAAAATACAATTAAGAAAAAAATAAATAAATAAACAAAAAACAAGTAAAAGTGCTATATTCGGCTGTGCCGATTCTTAAATACCCTTCACAGATGTAATTCTTCTTTCTTTCTTGCGAAAACAGAAAGTAGGTTTAATTAAAAAATCAAAATTATGTTATCGGTTACTTTTATATTTAAGAAAACGTTTAAATGTTTCGACTAGGAAGCTAAATGTTTGGCTTTTCTTATATATAATACCTATGAACGCCTTTCAAAAATATTATATATATTTAATTTACAAACAAAACAAAAAATCCGTTTCATGTACCTCAAAAAGTTCTAATTGTCCAACTGTAGAATCGTTTTTTAGATTTTGTTGGTTTTTAATACCAGTTTACTTCTTTCTGATATATAAAGTAGGTATAATTCATCATAAAAATCAAAAATATCAAATAAAATGGCTACTTTTATGAATTAGAAAATGTCGATTTTCCAACCCTGGAACCGAATTTTTAATTTTTTAATACTAATTTAATTTTTTCTGATATATAAAATAGGTTTAATTCACTATAAACACAAAATTTGGAATTTATGTATGTACTTTTATGTACCAAAAATATTTAGATTTTCCAACCCTAGGACCGAATTTTTAGTTTTTTTAAATTTTTAATACCAATTTAATTCTTAGCAAAGTATAAAATAGGATTAAGTCACTGAAAAAACCCAAAATTGGGAACTTATATGGTTACTTTTATGTACCAAAAAATTTCGATTTTCCAACCCTGGAACCGAATTTATAATTTTTGATAATAGTTTAATTTTTCTGAAATATCTAATAGGTTTAATTCCCTAAAAGCACAAAATTTGGAATTTATGCATGTACTATTATGTACGAAAAATATTTCGATTTTCCAACTCTTAGTGAGGTGTAACATAGTTTTACTTGACAAAAAAATTAAAATTTTTAAACTTTTGGGTCACTTTCATGTACCATAAAATATTTCATTTGTGCAACCCTGGAGTCGAAATTTTGATTTTTTTAAGATTTTAATACCAATTTTGTTCTTCCTGAATTATAAAACAGCTTTAATTAGCAAAAGGAAACAACGTCAATTGCCTTTTTGGTTACTTTTATGCAGAATAAATATTTCAATTTCCCAACCCTGGAAACGAAATTTAAATTTTTTTACCAATGCAGCTCTTAATGAGGCATGAAATAGTTTTATTTAAGAAAAACTTAATATTTGTAACCATTTTGGTAATTTTTATGTACCACAAAATATTGCAGTTATCCAACTCTGGAACCTAAATTTTGTTTTTTTTAAATTTTGATACCAATTTTGTTTTTCCTGAACTAAACAACAGTTTTAATTCGTAAAAAAACAACGTCAATTGCCTTTTTGGTTACATTTATGTATAAAAAAATAAATTCAATTTCCCAACCCTGGAAGCGAAATTTAATTTTTTTTAAATTTTTTTTATCAATGCAATTCTTCATGAGGTATAAAGTAGTTTTCTTTAAGGAAAACTCGAATTTTGCAACCATTTTGGTTATTACATGTACTACAAAATATTGCATGTACCAAAAAAAATTTAATTTTTCCAACCCTAGAAACGAAATTTTATTTGTTTTTTGTTTTTTTTATCAGTGCAATGCTTTTTGAGGTACATATAAAGTAGTTTTATTTAAGAAAAATTGCAAATTTTGTACCATTTTGGTAACGTTCATGTACCATAAAATATTGCACTTGTCCATCCCTGGATTCGAAATTCTATTTTTTATTTTTCAATTTTTGATACCAATTTTGTTCTTCCTAAATTATAAGACAGTTTTAGTTAGCAAAAAACAAAAAAAAAAACAACATCAGTTGTCTTTTTGATTATTTTCATGTATAAAAAAAAATTGAATTCCCTACCCCTGGAAGCAAAATTTGAATTTAAAATTATTTTTTTTTTGCCAATGCAAATCTTCATGACGTATAAAGTGGTTTTGTTAAAGAAAAACTTGAAATTTTTAACAATTTTATTTACTACATGTACTACAAAATACGGAATAGGCAGAAAAAAAATTTTTAATTTCTCATCCCTGGAAAATTTTTTTTTATTTTTTTAGTTGTTAATAGACAATTGAGGCTCCCCAAAGCACGAAATAGGTTTAATTTACAAATATTAAAAAAAATAATTGATTTTTGGTATAAATTTTGCGTCGAGAAATAGGTGTAAACTTCCAAGCTCTGGAACCATACTTCGGATCTTTCTGCATAGCACTCTATTTAAGTTCATTTCCAATCCAACGGTCCAAGAACGAAGTCTCTAGCTCTTCTGGGGGCTTGGGAAAACCGTACAGACAGACGGACATTGCTCAATCGTCATCGCTATTCATAAGGATCCAGAATATATATACTTTATGGGGTCTCATGTGCATATCGAGAAAATTACACACGGAATGACAAACCTATATATACCCTTTCACTTTTTTGTGAAGGGTATAAAAAATAATCGGCCTGATTGTGTAAGGCCGTTTACGCCGAAGTCGTTTTTTGTACAAGATTAAAGAAACAACATACTAGCAGTTTTCTTTAATCTACTACGAAATACGACAGAGGCGTAAACGCCAACGTCTTACACAATCAGGGGGAATATACATACATATATATATATATATATATATATATATATATATATATATATATATATATTTAAAAAAGAAATTGAAGTGGGCTGAGTAAGCACAAGACAAATACGATACGTATGTGGTTGGTTGGTTGGTATACGTGGCTGCCCGCTACACGCAAGCAATCAAGTAGGATCTCTGAGATCCCGTTTTGAAAAACCACTCCACTCGTCAGTGACTACCTATGGAAGCCGTATCCTGATCTCGGGTACGGATGGTTACTAGATCCACCCCGTCGCATTGAGGTATCTAATAAGGTCCCCCAGACCTATACCTGATAACTCCGCGAGGTCGCCTATGATACTATTGCCTAAGAATTTGTGTCTCGTGTTGTGCAAGGCCGGGCATTCGCAAAGGAAGTGATAAACTGTCTCCTCCTTGCTCTGATCCCGGCAGCTCCTACAGAATGCATTATGGTTGAGACCTAACCTGCCTGCATGTCTGCCTATTACCCAGTGCCCCGTCACAACCGCTACGAGCCTTGAGATGTCCCTGCGATTCCTGTTAATCAATTGTGCCGTTCTATTGTCGTTATAACATGGCCACATGCTTCTAGCCACCCTGCACGTGTTCAGCTTACGCCACCTGTCCGCCGCTTTCTGCCGGAAATGGCTCTGAATGGTGCTCCTTAGGGTGCCAAACGGCATGTCCACCGATACGGCAGTGGAGACGTCCTTAGCAGATCCAGCCTTAGCTAGCTCATCTGCCTGTTCGTTTCCAAAGAAACTGCTGTGAGCGGGTACCCAGATGAGGGTAGCGTCTATCTGACCCCCCAGTCTGGATAGCAGCTCTTTGCATTGGGCTACCAGAGTAGACGACGTAGTGAACGACCTGAGAGATAGGAGTGCCGCCTGGGTATCGACAAAGATACCGACTCTACCCTGAACACCCCTATCAATTAACAGCCTCGCCGCCTCCCTTATAGCCAGTATCTCAGCCTGAAATACGCTGGATTCATCTGGGAGACGGAGCGAGAGTTTTATTCCAAGGTCCCTCGAGAAGACCCCTGCGCCTACACCACAGATCATCCTTGATCCGTCAGTATACACTCTGAAGTTGAATTCCCTTTCTAAGTTACCCCTTCTCCACTCCCGCCTGGATGGTAAGAGGACTTTGAATGAAGTGTTAAAGTCTAAGTGAGGTACTATATAGTCGGTGGGCTTCCTCAGTGTCGGTGGTAGCCGGCCAAGGATTCTTGCGTGGCCATAGTCCCTTGACCTCCACCTCCCTGATGCCGCTAGTCTTGCCGCACTGCTTGAGGATGCCCGGAGTACATAAAGGTCAATCGGAATTAGGTTTAGTATAGCATTCAGCGCCTCTGAAGGACTAGTACGTAGACAACCAGTAATCCCGATGGAAGCAGATCTCTGTATCCTGTATAGTTGATCTACTACATATTTTTTACTTGTGGCGGGCCACCATACTAACGACCCGTAAGTCAGTATAGGGCGTACAATTGCTGTGTACATCCACTTAAGCATTGTGGGTTTTAGGCCCCATCTGGAGCCAAACATTCTCCTACAGGAGTAGTAGGCAACTGTTGCCTTTTTTATTCTATGGTGTATATTTGGTTTCCACGATAGCTTCGTGTCCAGGATAACTCCTAGGTATTTTGCCGTGTCCGAAAGGGACAGTTCCAGATTATTCAGCCGAGGAAGTTTAAAGCTTTGGGTTTTGGTCTTTGTAGTGAATAGTACCAGTTCCGTTTTGCTAGGGTTTACTCCTAGACCGCATCCTGCAGCCCATCTACTGAGCATACCCAAGGCGTTGGACATGATATCGCTAATCACGTCCGTGAACATCCCTGATACCATTATTACTACATCGTCCGCGTAAGCCACAACTTTAACTCCTACAGCATCTAGTCTGAGAAGAATCGTGTTAACAACGAGAAGCCAGAGCAGCGGAGAAATCACCCCACCCTGTGGTGTTCCTCTACATGCCCATCTTGACATTTCGCTATTACCTAACGCTGCAGTGACATTTCCTGCCTTCAACATAGTAATGATCCAGTTGCTGATGTATTCCTCAACGTCTGCATCCCGGAGAGACTGTTGGATGGCTGCCACTGATACATTGTTGAAAGCGCCTTCTATGTCTAAGAAGGCAGCCAAGGTATACTGCTTGTTTTCTAAGGATCTCTCCACGACTCCCACCACCTCATGCAGAGCTGTTTCCGTGGAGCGTCCCTTCAGGTAGGCATGCTGACTATCTGAGAGAATAAGCGATCCTTCAAGTCGATGCCTAATATGGGTGTCTAGTAATCTTTCTAGCGTCTTAACTAAGAAAGATGAAAGGCTGATTGGTCTGAAGTCTTTTGGGTCCTCGTGACTCCTTTTTCCAATCTTGGGAATGAAAACCACTTTTACTTTCCTCCAGCTGGTCGGAACGTAATTGAGTGTAAGACAGAGTTCAAAGAACCTATAAAGCCAGGGAATAACAGAGCCCTTCGCACTCTGTAGCATCTTTGGAATGATGCCGTCCGGACCCGGCGATTGACAATCATCAAAAATTTAGTTCGGTTTCGCAGTCGTAAAAAGCTTCGAATCGAACTGATCGTGCAGACTTGACGGAAAGCACACAAAAACGATACGTATGTACATAAAAAACAATAAATAACTTGGTTTTTTTAATTAAGTAATATGATTTTCCAAGGTTGAAAAACATTAAGTTAGGTCAGTTAGGTGTACACTGTAAGAAACTAAATATAAAACCAATTTGTTAATTGTAAATGGAAGTTAAAAAAAAATATATGTGACCTGCTCCACGAAAAGGGACCCCTGCGCCGAAAATTTTTTTTTTTTACTTTTTGAGTGATTCTTATAGGAAAGAAAACGCTCTTTCAAATGCCGCAAACCGCAAGTTTCTATGTCTTTTAGTTCTTTTTACAAATCACCAAAACATTGATAATTTGATAAGGAATTAAACAGTAATTTTGAAAACAAAATTAGCAAAAACAGTTTTTTAACTGTTAGAAATAATTTTCATAGAGGCAACATCGTACTAAGTACCAGAGAGTCGAAATACATCGCCAGATGATCAGGTTGAAGGAAGAGTTGCATAACCATGCGCAAAACACGTAAAAACGAAGCGCTTTTTTTAAACGCGTTTTTCTGAATAAGTTCTTTCCGGCGCATAGGTCCGTTTTCATGGAGCAGGTCAAATATATAGATCAAGGGCGGATGCAGCCTTCAGCTCAGGGGCGGTCATGTAGTTGAAATTCAGTCGATACTCAGAAAAAAAGGGAATGTTAAACTAGCATCACAAAATGTTAATTTAAAATCATGGTAAAATTTTACAAACCTGATACCTAATATAAAATGATCATTAATAAGAATAGATTTTAAACGTTATAGTGTTAATATTACCTTAAAACACATTAGAGTGCTACCCCGATAATCCGGACACGCGATTTTACGGACACATATATAATCCGGACACTGCTACAAACCGGACAGTACCACTTCTTTTACTCTATAATACGGACAGTAATTTTTTTTAATTTTTTTGTTTCATTCATGTTATACTCTTTGTATAATAACGGAACTTTTTACTGTAGTATTCGTCTACGCGTGGAATTTTTGCAATTTTGCTTTAGTTAGTTGAGTGTTTTTGTTGACATAGGTTCGCCAAACTTATAAAAGTTTAAGCTATACATATTTTTAAAAATTTCTTTATATAACTGGACATTGTAAAACAATCACCGCTATTGTGTTTGGCGTTTAACGCCTGAAAATTCGACAAAGTGTAATAGCTTAAATACAAAAGCTAAATTTTCTTTAATCTATTACAAAATGTCGAATCTGAAGGCGAAAAACGCCAAACACAATAAAGGTGAATTAATAGTAATAGCAAGTGATCACATAAAAGTTTAAGAATAAAAAAGAAGTGTGAACTATTGGATGAATTAGTCACAGGCAAATCAGTAAGATGTGTTGCAGACAAATTTCGATATTAAAAAATATAGTGCTGCTTTAGGAGAATTTATGTCTAACATATAAATGAATTTTCGTTTCATATACTACATACACATAAATGTAACATTTATTGAACTATATTCTCTTTTTAATAAAAAATTTGATAAATAAATATAAAATTTATTTAGTTTATATTCTTTGCATTATGTATGTATGCAGGTAAAAAAATTAACATCTGTAATCCGGACACTCCAGTAATACGGACATGCTCAGGATTTATGGTGTCCGGATTATCGAGGTAGTACTGTACTTAATACAAAAATAATGTACTTTTTACGGTTTTGTATTTAAAATACTTGACTAAGCTGCTAATATCACGGAAATTCGATTAAAAAATGTTTAGCTTTACAGTCGACTCCGCTTTACTGGAAATAACCTAGTTCGGATTACTGAAATTTTTTACAGCTAAGCGTACTGCTTAAAATCAGTAAAACAATATTTTTTATATCAAATTTGTATATATATTTTACGTCAATTTTATTTGAAAATAAATTTTCATAGAATTATTCATTTTGTTGTTGAAATTTTTCACGAATTCCTCGAAAATGTCTAGCCACTTGCATTGACAATATAATAGAAAAATACAATAAAGTTCGTAAGAGCGAAAAGGACAAATACATTTTTTTATTTAATTTTTAATGGACAAAACATGCACAATTTTTTCAGCCTTAAGTTATGCAATCGATTTCTAATAAATAAATTTGTTGTTGTTTATTTTTTCACTAAAGCGAAGTAAGTTTCATACAAAACATAGTTGTGGGCTAGCTTTTGGTTTTCAGTAATACGATATTGTCAATAAAGCGAAGTTTCGCTTTAAAGTGAATAAGCATCGCTTTCAGTAATCCGATTTTTTTCATTAAGGCGTGTTGCGCTAAAGCGGATTCGACTGTATTTTAAAATTTAAATGATCCGCACAATAAACAAGTGAACTTGTGTACATTTCATATACATGTTCATACATAAATGATTTTTTTATGTCTCTAATAGAACGATACAAAGTAGTGATGAACTCTTCATACAAGTATGTGTGAGACGACTGGAGATCGAACATCTTTTACTGACATCATACATGAAAGTTTTTATTCTCTTTTGACAATGCAGCAAAAGCGATTGTTGAATGAAAACAGTATCATATCGGCGAACGCATCGTTTGCTTAATTGCCCGTCTGGTAATCGAACATGTTTTATTCAAGTGTTTATGCAAACAAGAGTTGACTTCAGGGATGGAAAAGGGCTATTTTCATTTTGTACCAATTAACTAAATAAAATGTACTTTTCATACCATGACGGTACCATTTTTTTATATTTTTTATATTTCTATAAATAGAAATTCAAAAACTTCTCTACACAAGTATACAACAAAAAATTTTATATTTGTACATAAAAATCTAGGAATCAGTTGATTAAACTTTATTCAAAAATTCATACTATTTGAGATAATAAATTTTCTGGTAGTTTAAAATTGAGGCAACGAGACATTGATTGAAAACTTTTTCGGTATTTGGAAATCAATTATTATACCCTTTTTCAACGTGATTGTTTTTGAATCAAATACAACGCAGCCTAACGATGAAAAATGTTTCTGTTGCGAAAAATTATAGCAAATAATTGTAAGTCCGATACTTAAATGAGCCATAATTTAGCAGAGATATGAGACATTAGACACTATTTTGAAAGATTCGGGTCTAGAGAACCGTTTTCTCTCGAAAGAACAATCATTTTCAAAAAGAAACGACAAAATAAATATATAGAACAAGCAGAGGAGTAAGAAACGATCCGAAAATTTCATGAAGTGCTGACTGGAATACTGTATGTAGTAATAAGTTGACACAAAATCTTTGATTATGTAACCGTATAATTCACAGAAATATGTTATGTTTATTAACTGATTCACTGAGAAATTAACAAAAATTTTCAAGCATAAAACGTTTTTATGAACTAGGTGTAAGCTTTTGATTGAGATATTTAAATTGTACCAAATTAGTCGTGTTAGTACCACGGTACGAACAAAGTCTAATTGTACCTCAAAAAGTCCAAGTGTATCATGTTTTCCATCCGTAGTTGACGTTGAATAAAATCAAAGCAGAGGAGTTAGACCCCTTTCACACACATCAGGCTTGACTAGTCAAGTCTTGATCTTTTAGGAGAGAACGGTGAAGAGCGTGGAAAGGGGTACAGACTTGACAGTACTAGTCAGTTTTTATATTTTCTTTTGTTTTATCATCCGTAATATATGAAATGAATGTTTAGCAATGAGGAAAAATTTGCTATGACGTTTCGTGTGTGAAGAAAATTGAAGAAAAACTGATCAAGTATACCTGATGTGTGTGAAAGAGGACTTAAGGTACGTTCACATTGGTGAAATATTTTATGAAAAACGTCAAATATTTGTTCGCTCTAATGTGACCATAAAATATTTTAGACTGTAAAATAGAAAAACAGCTGTTTTAGATAAAACAAAATTATTTGCCAGCTAACAAATATGTTTTCAATGTGAACGAAGTGTGACCACTCACTGTCAAATATATCTCTCCTTTGCCAACTAATATTTATTAGTTCTTACAAAATTTTTGTAAGAGCAAACAGCAAGAAATAATAGATGTTAAAATGAGTGTTGTCAGGTTTTGAGATGAAATCGCTAAATATTAACAAGCAAACATAACTATTTCAAACCTGTTTTATAAACATATATGTACTTACATCTAAATAGATATACATATTTATATATATTTATATACCTATATATATATATATATATATATATATATATATATACATATATATATATATATACATATATATATATATATATATATATATATATACATATATATATATATATATATATATATACATATATATATATATATATATATATATTTATATATATATATATATATATATATATATATATATATCTATACATATATATATATATATATATATATACATGATATACATACTAAATATATACCTATATGTATATATATTTATATATAGATATATATATATATATATATATATATATATATACATATATATATATATATATATATATATATAAATAGTGTACATATAGGTATATATTTAGTATGTATATCATGTATGTATATATATATATATATATATATATATATATATATATGTATATATATATATATATATATATATATGTATATATATATATATATATGTATTTATATATATATATATATATGTATAAATATATGTATGTATATATACATACATAGATATACATACTATATATGTATATATATATGTATATATATATATATATATATATATATATATATAAATATATATATATATATATATATATATATACATATATATATGTATATAGAATATGTATATATATGAATATATATATCTATATATATATATATATATATATATATATATATATATATTTATATATATATATGTATATATATATGTATATATATATATATATATATATATATATAGTATGCATATTGTATATATATATATATATATATATATATATATATATATATATATATATTATATGTATATATATGTATATATATATATATACATATATATATATATGTATATATATACATATATATATATATATATATATATATATACATATATATATATATATATATATATATATATATAAATGGCATTGCATACATCATGTACAATTCCTGAGATAGTATTATAGGGAATACGAAAGATGTACTGAAGAGATCTAAAACTCTCCCCTGTCGCCAAGTATCGAAGTGTAACTGCTAGTCGATCGCAGGGAGAAATTGACTCACGAAGTCTTGTTGTTTTCTTTGTTATAAGTGGTGCAACTAATTTCAACTGCAATCAGATTAAAAATACGTACATATGTATGTGTATATATGTACATGTATGGAATAATCCCTCAAACAGAATTTGAGATATTTACCAAATGATCGAAATCAGTTGAGCTCATTCTTAAAAAGTTTTTGTATAAAGCAGGATTTTCTGAACGCAGCTCCTTCAAAAGTTTTGCACAACATCCTTCCTCTTTTCGACGTTGTACCCACTTTCTAACCCATTGTCTCTTTTTTTTGTTAATATATTTGCCTCCTCTTCCAAAACTAATAAGGATGATGCCCCACAGCATAGCACAACAAAATCTTCATAATTTTCCATATTTCAACTATGTACTACAATAAACTTCTTAAAAAAAACAATATTATGTTTTTTGACAGTTTTCAGAAATATTTGTTTTAGACAAATACTGTTTTGAGTGTGACCACACATGAAATATGTTTTCTCATGGTTGCAGACTATGCTATTTGATAGTTGTTAGATCAAACAAACTGTTCAAATAAATATGTTTAGTGTGACCACAAAACAAATTCTGTTTTCTTTTCAACAAGTTTAGCACAAATATGAACAAATATGTTTCATGCAAATATTTCACCAATGTGAACATACCTTTAGTTTAATACACAAGTTATTTTAATACACAGCAAGCAAACACTTATCTATGTATTTATGTGTGTATAATATACACTGTATATACATAATTTTGCTTTTGTTGTACATGAATACTCGTTCATACGGGCTAATTTTTTTGTTTTTGTATTTTATTCATGATAAAATACTTGTTGGTGTTTTTTGATATTCATCATCAAAACAATATTTATTTTAAAAAATATTTTTTTAAATACCAATGTAATATGTATTTATTTTATTTATCAATGAGTTTAGAATAAATAGATAGCAGTACTGAGCTATCCCAGAGGGGGTCATGACCCCCCTGGGATGTACGTATATGTAACAATAAATAGATAAGTAATGCCTGGAATATGTTGAGGTGTGTTTGAGTACCCCTCTAGTGACAACTATCCAGTAATTTTGGGATAATTGGTTCATATTCAAAAGTAAACACAATCCCGAAGGTGTGTCACAAGCTATCAAGTTCTCAAACACAGCTTAGAATCCGAATCAATTTATGCATAAGCTAAACACTTACAGTATATAATATAAGAGAAATGTCTTAAAGTATATTCACAAATGATTATTAGCTTAGTTTACAGGCTTTATCGCCGTATTAAATGTTGAAATTTTAAAGTACGTGGGACCCTACTTTAAAGCTATAGTAAAATTATATTTCTGTGCTGACTATTCATTTCTTTACATGTACAAAAAATTTTTAAAAATATAATATTGTATATTTTTGTGGTTTATTTTGTAAAAATGGAAACAATAAATTTTATTAGAAGAATTAGTAAGATAATTCGTGATATGATTTTTTTAAATTCTGTTGCACTTTAACAGATTTCATCACTAACATTTCCAAGTTCAGTCGCCCGAGAGTATATAAAGGGAGGTTCGACCCATTCTCTCTTCCTGACACGGAATTTAAAAAAAAGTATCAGTTCAACAAAGAAACAGTAAAAAATATTACAAATTTGATAAAAAAGATATTTTGTTGGATCCTAGAGGATTTGGAACATCAGCAGAGTTGCAAGTTTTAATAGCTTTGCGCAGTTGTGGAAGAAGAGAGGTAGGTTTCATGATACATACTTGATAAAAAAATTTACTTTCAGGTGCAGTATGATGCATGTGATATTCATGGCCTCTCCCAACCCAGTGTAAGCAGAATTTGTGCTATAGTCTCTCGCGCCATTGTGAAACTTGCCAAAGACAAGATCAAAATGGCTGCATCTGTAGAAGAAGAAGCAAGAATTTCTAAAAAATTTAAAGAAATTCGCTACTTCCCAAGTGTTATTGGTGCCATTGACGAAACTCACATAAAAATTAAAAAACAAAACGGAGGATAGCTGGCCCGGAGGATAACAGAAAAAGGTTTTATTCTTTAAACATACAGGTAATCAACAGGAAAAAATCTTCTTTAAAATCTTCTCTATTGTTATGTAAACAGGTGACCTGCGATGCAGAGTTGAAAATTCAATACATAGTAAGATGGAGAGGAGGAAGTGCACACGATTGCCGAATTTTCAATGAGTCCAAAATAAATGAAAGTTTTGAAAACGGGGAGTTTAAGGGACGTTGGCTTGGCGACCCTGGTTACAAGCTTACGTCGTACTTATTTGCACCCACACTTCGTCCCGAAATCGCTAAAGAAATTAATTATAACAACGCTCATATTGCGATACGCAATACAGTGGAGCGATGTTTTGGAATTTGGAAACAGAGATTCCGCTGCCTGCTTGATGGAATGACGATTAGTTTTGAGAATTTAAAAATACTAATCGTAGCTCTAGCACTACTCCATAACATTGCTTTAGAGGAGAAAGATTAGTAAAAAGAAAAGTAACTTTAAACGAATTTTTGTTATCTACTCCCTTAATATGTAATTAATTTTTTAGATGGCGTAATTTCAGAAGAAGAGATGACTCTGTAATCATTAGATAACAGCGAACCAAAAACAACAGCTCGCAGTGAAAATCTCATATTGTGATCTTTCATAGAAAAGTATTTATTAAATTATTTAAATTTTATTAAACTTTAATAAAATTTAAATAAAAGATTTTTTATATTATTTTTGATTTTGCCTTTTTTATGAAAAACATATTTGTTCATATGTATGTATTATCTACATTTTTTTGGTATGTAATATATGAAAATAGTGATGTGCAGAAAGCATAAACAAATAAAAAGAGGTTACCTCTTACTGCATACCAATACATTTACATGTAGTTGCTTATTTTTACAAAAATATCAAGTTTCTTTTTCAAACATTTTTACTAAAATAGTATTGCAAAACATTTTCTTACTAAAAACATTTAATATTATTTTAGAAGTACAACAACTGGCCAGTTGAGGTTACTGATAAAAAAGTATTCATCACTGTTTCACGATTAGAACTAATGCTAGGAACACAACAGAGTTGTACGGCTCCTGAATGAATTAATTCAATTGAATCATTCATTCAACTGAGCGAGGTGAATCTTTCACTTTACTGAGCGTTTTTAGCTCTTTTCTTTCACTTCTTTCAGTTGATTCAGTGATTCAGTTGTTTCATTGAACCTATTTCTTTCAGTAGCTCTTTTCTTTCATTTGTTTCAGTAGCTCTTTTCTTTCAATTGTTTCAGTAGCTCTTTTCTTTCATTTGTTTCAGTAGCTCTTTTCTTTCATTTGTTTCAGTAGCTGTTTTCTTTCATTTGTTTCAGTAGCTCTTTTCTTTCACTTCTTTCAGTTGATTCCGTGATTCAGTTGTTTCAATTGCGTCATTGAATCTGTCTCTTTCCGTAGCTCTTTTCAATGCTGGTATGTCAAAGTCCATATGAAAAAAAGGAATTCATTCACTCAATGCAGATACACACATGGTGTGGCGCTTTATATTATTAGAGCTGCCAGATGAAAATTTTTCAACAGCACTGCCATGATACATATTTCAGTACTTATTAACTTGGTGCGTATGTAATATATAAACATATACATAAATTAACTGAGAAAAATCTCCAAAATACAACGTTAAATAGAAAATATTACTTTATTAAAATAGGTTCGAAAGCAAAATATTTAAAATCACTTAAATATTTATCTAGTTATTACTTATGTTCAATAAATGTGTTTTATATTACATATTAAGGCAAAAATAAAAAGGCATAAGTGGTTGTTGTATTAGCTAGTCTGATTCTTTCATTTTCTTTCATGACATTTTCATTTCATGAATTATGGCTGAGCTAAGGAATCAACTGAGCTAGTGAATGAAATGAATGAATTAATTCAGTAAAGTGAGCGGAGCGGAAAAGAGCGCTCACTCAAAAGAGGTGTTTTGTACAACTCTAGAACACAACTGTGACGAACGACGAATTTTTGGTCGCGAATATTCGTCGCCAAAAATAAAACACATGGGTGTACATGAAAATGCACACAATCGTGGCGGTGGTCGAAATTCGTCATACTCAGCGAAAGTTGAAATAGACTTATTTCATCAGCTATTAAATGAAAAAAATAATTTATTTACAGAAAAAATTTTCAGAAAATAATTACAAAAAGGAATTTGTTCTGAAAAAAATGGACACCACCCGGGAAATTATTAAATGTCTAAAGAATCTGGCATCAGAGGATTACCAAGATGTTTAACAATATTTACAATTTTTGTGTACATTATTTTAATTTATTCCTCGTTATTGTATTTCATACGACGAATTTATAGAGCGAATTTTTACCAACGAATTCGTCGTACTGAACGAAATTCGTCGTTCGTCCCAGTTGTGTTCCTATCATTAAGTGACAAGCAAATGAAACAATGTTGCCAGTTTTAAATAAATAAATTTCCTAAATTACTAATTAGCTAATAAGAATTTTTTGAATAAGAAATTTTAATAAACATTTATTAAAGGGAAATCCTAAATTTACTAATTTACAGATGATACCGACATTAATTTTTTTTTGTGAATAACACCGTTAGTTCTTTAAATCGTATTAATGTAAATATATAAGAGACAAAAACAAAATTTTAAAATTATCATTATTATGGTTAGAATATAAGTGCAACAGCGGCTCAATGACAATCCCCAGAAACAAGAAGAAGGACGGAAATGCAGTTAAAACAAAAATCATCTGATTTCGACAACACGAGGCACATACATAGTCTCCTGTCGCCACAAGTGAAACTCAACAATAGCAACATAAAAAAATTTTATACATACAAAGATAGATTTTATACGTATTACACCGTTATTCAACAGGAAAAGAACGTACTAGTAGTACACCAGAGAGAGTAAGAACGGAAACAACTTCCATCTAACGGCCGTAGTACACCATTGATGCCAAGTAGTAGACCAGAAATACATGTGAGACGAATTATTGACCACCAATACAGAACTACCAGTAGTCTGCATTTTCAGATTACTCCGGGAAGTAAACAATGACAATTAAAACAGAACTCCCAGTAGTCTGCATTATCAGGTTACTCCGGGAAGTAAAGTCCCAATAACAATAGAAGAAGAACGACATTCGTCTATCCGTACACATTGAGCGAGTCGATGCTGGTTTCGTTACAGTCATTTATACATACGTATGAATGGAGAAATCGTAGCACTAACGAATAGAACGATGATTAGCTTCAAGATAGATAACAACGAACATTCAGTTACCTTGATTGTACTGAGTCAGTAACTTAGTTATGGATGGGTACTACCATGACTGCAACGAGTCAATAAAAGCAAGTATCCATTATGAAAATGGACATTCGGTCCAAGATGGGTGCTCATGGGTATGATGAAACTGGCTAGTTTACTGGTGGAACTGACCATTCATTGCATAAAATCACCACTTTGGACCCTACATATCGATGTTCAAACCGACGGCAACCTTATTGGCTTACACCGTGGCGATGCTGTCTTCTTGATATATATATCCGTACGCAACCGAGAATATAAGTACTTAGTGAAACTGGGCCAAGCAAGGGCATCCCTGAATAAAAAGAAAGCTACAAAGATAATATAACTCTCAACATAAAAGGAACACTAACAATATCATATCAACTTCACCCAGATCTTAGATATCACAGGATCATCAGAAAATACTGTTATTTTGTTTCCGTTGACGGGGGAGGTATGTTGTGAGTTGCTATAATAGAATAAATCACCTATATTTGTAAAACTTGTCAGAAGGTAGGAAAAGAAAATTAATGATAAATTTTAAGTAATATAATAACAAAGATAACATTTTTGAAACAGTTAGTACAAGGATAGTTGACACAATTAGTAACAATAACACCAGTGGAAACATCAATGAATAGATGTTTTCTTCCATCAAGGGGGGAGCGATGTTGTGAATTGCACCAATTTGTTAGCGCAGCAGTGATAGCGCATTAAACTCAACTACTGTTTGCATTGACAAATGGTGCAACGTTATTGATACTATTTATGTCAACAGCAGAAAAACCATTGTACAGGAAGCATTGCATTAATTTGTTAGCGCAGCAGTAATAATGCATTCAACTCAAATACTGTTGCGTTGACAAATGGTGCAATGTTGTCAAAATTTTTTAGGTCATTGAGAAAGTATAAATAGCTAGTTTTAAGCTAAAGAAAAGAGAGTTGTAGCAAGAAAATAATAAATAGAACACCTGCGATTCACACGGTACCCTCCAGGTAAAAAGAAATAATCACCCTTATCGTGGTTGGCGTAGGCGAATTTAAGCAATTGTCGTATTCTTAGGCGTATTTAAAATTCAGTGGTATCGTCTAAAACATTGGACTACGCCAGCTTTTGTAACAGAGTCATATTGTAACAGATTACCTATTTTTATTTGATTCTGAAACAACCTGTTACTAAAACTGTCAAAAAGCTGTTTATATAAAAAAGAAAATAAAAATTTATTTAAATTTGTTCTTAATAATAAAATTCAACTGTTGTGTGTGACGTTTTTTACATCCTCTGATGAAGATTATGATACATATAATATAGAAGAAAGAAATGCTATAAGAAAAAATTAAGGCAGCCCTTCCAAATAAAATGTAAGCCAAATGTTTTTAATATTAGAAATTTCTAATTGAATGTTCTTGTATAACTTGTCACAGTTTTATTGTCAACTATAGGTTGAACAAAGATGCATTTAAATATGTTTTTAAAAAAATTGCACTAAAACTTGAGGAACGAGTACGATCCACAGGCATATCAAAGCTGTGTAAACTGCCTGTAACAATGAGGTTGCTAGCAGAGGATAGTTACTAAAAAGGTGCTGGAAACGATTGCAACGTAAATGTTTGCCAATCAACTGTCAGTGAAATCTTTCATGAGTGCATTGAAGCAATGTACAGTGAGTTGTGTACAAGATGGATTTCATTCGAAATGGATGACACAGAAAAGAATGAAATCAAGATGCATTTTTATCGAAAGACTGGATTTCCTGGTGTAATTGGCTGTATTGACGGAACCCATGTTTCAATTATACCACCGGCAATTGAAAATAGATTTAAAATCTCAATAGAAAGGGTTTCCATAGTCTGAACGTCATGCTGGTAACTATTTATATAGATATGATATATGTATGTATACTAGTTTTTTTAATACGCATACAATTTACAAGGTATGCGATCACAAACTTCGCATCAAGCCACGACTCCTTAATATGGAACGTTAGTGATCTAAAACATCATTTAAAAATGATATATGAAAATGGGGAAAGGAATTCCTGGTTGTTAGGTAAATATTTATATATGCTGATTTTGAAGAAAATTTTACTATTTTTCGTTTTTAGGAGATGTGGGCTACCCTTTAGATACAATTTTATTACTTACATCTTATTACTCCATTCCGATCAACACAAGATGGTACTCCTGAAAGCAAATTTAATGAAGCTCACTCTCAAACCAGAAATGTAGGTTGAACGACTATGGAGGTTTTAAAGAATATATTTCGGTGCTTACTAAGGGCAAGACAGCTTCATTACAGAACCGAATTTTCTAGAAAAATGTTAACTGATTGAATTTTAAATATAATTATGTTAATATGTTTATTCTAATAGAAATTAAAAATTTTAATATATTGTAAGAAAATATCTTTGATAAACTTAAAATTCAATGTCTGGTAACTCATTAAATAGATTTTCATTAATTGAATCATATTGAGCTGTTGGCTGAAGCAGAGTGGCGAGCCGTGGTATTTTTACCGGCGGCGGCTGAGAGGGTAAAATGGTCGGCGGCGGCGGCTAAAACGACTGCGCCGTACGTTAACCGGCTGGAACAAATTTGATCGGCTGCGCCGCACTTTTATAGATTTTCTTTAGGATTTATACCAAGTATTTTTTAAGTAAATAAACAAAACCCTATTTTTTTACATACTTATAAAAGCAAAACATCATATATATTTGTTATTTTCCTTAAATATTATTAAATAAAAAGTTCGGTTTTGTACATAAACTTATGTTTTGTTTTATTAAACTAAAATTGATTATATGTTCAGTTCTTCAAAATACAAAAAAAAAATTTACGTATTTTACGTATATGCAAAACATTATTTGAGCTTAAGGTTTTGCGAATATTTATTTTATTAATACAATGTATGTCCCTTGTACGCTATATATTTATTTTATTAATAAAATATTATTAATTAACAATTTACATAAGAAAAAGTTCGACTAATAAAAATTCATACATAATTTAAAACATTGCGGGGGCACGCGCACTTGTTCAAAGTAAATTGACAACTAAATTCAATTACTTGAACATAAATAACAAAGAAGCTTTACCTATCAGCAGCCGATGGCTCTGGAAAAAGCAAAAAAGAAATATTGGAATATTGGGAATATTAATCGTCAGGGTTGGGGAATTTCGTACTAACCAAAATGTAATAACTTAATAATATGAATGTGATAACTTCTCATATTCAATTTTCGTTAAAATATTGGTTAAATAGTTGATATTCCTACTAACTAGCACCACTTGCAAAAGTGAAAAATTGAACAAAGAACGCTGATGAGATGGCGTAGCGGCCTCGAAATCAGTACTGATCCGTTCTGCTGGTTTGATGATTATTGAAAATATTCTTAATATTCCAATCTTAATATAAAATAATAAATAGAATTTAAACAAATTCATTTATTAATAAAATAACAAAAAAATAATTTGCAGTCATGCAGATTCGAACTTAAGCCCGTTGAAAAATTAACAATTTACAATAAAATAATATATAAAATTTATTATTTGACATATTGATGGTTGATCATAAGCATTTCATTGGTGCTTTACCAAATCGTCAGTAGACTGCCATAGTTTTGAGAAGATACAACCTCTTGTCTTATGCACAGACTTTCAAAAACTATTTGAGAATTTACAAATGATTTTCAAAAATCACATTGGAATAAGAATAGTAATAGGCTTTGAAACTTTTCAAAACGATGGTTGAAGTCTACTGACGATTTGGTAAAGCACCAATGAAATGAATATAGAATGAATATAAATTTAATTTAAAATAAATATTTTAAAAACCTTAAGCTCAAATAAAATACAGTGTAACCTCGGTTAACGCAACCCTCGATATACGCAATAACTATTGGTTGCGATAAACGAGGTTGCACTGTATATGCAAGAACACAGAATTCACCGTTTTAAAATAATTTTATATGGATGACATTTTTTTATTAATTAATGCAATACTTCAAACAATTACAAATTCATTCGATGAAACAATTTCAGAAGAAACCATGAAAACACTATTCACACTCACTATACATATATTGAATCGAAAATTAAAAATTAACTAAATTAACCCGGCAAATCACTAACATGTTAACCAAAACGATGCCACAAAAAGAATAAAATGTCACAAAAATATGTTACTAGGCGCGACAACTTACAATAAATTATAACGGAATAACACCAGGAATAGCAATTATTATTGTTTCTATTTTCATTTTGTATTAAAGATACGTGCATCTCTAAAACAAAAACGCCTTCCTGCTGTGATTATATAAAAAACTCTATATAAAATATATGTTGGTTAGGTTTTTTATATGAAGTTTGACAATCGCAGTAGAGAAATAGTTAGCTGTTGACTTTCCCAGACTTTTTCTGTGGTAAAGAAAAGTGAAGAAATCGGCTGAGCCGGAAAAAACGGCTGGTAAATAAGCCGCCGAACAGCCGATGGAAACGGCGGCGGCGCGGCTCATGCAAAATCGTCGGCGGGTCGGCTAGCCGCCAGCCGCGCCGATGCGGCTCGCCTCTCTGGGCTGAAGTTAACACAAGATTATGAAGCGGAGGATCTTGAGATCGACTCCACTCTCAGTCATGTGTCGAAATTTTCTGATCAGCATTAGGGAATTGTTGCAACAAAATACGTGAGTTTTTTGGTGTTGTAAATTGTTATAGTAGTTGGGGTACCTGTTTAAACTGCCTTGTTTGTCAGGTTTGAGTAGTCATTCGATTCTTTTGTACTGAGCAATCAACAGATAAGTCATATATGTCTACATACTGGTACAAAATAGCACTAGAGTGAGCAGTTGAGCTATATTTACTTTTGTCGGCAGGATTAATAAGTACGACAGAGATGCAAGCTCACATGTACGCAATTGTTTACATCAGTTTTTACATATTGGCCTTAAGAAAATGATAGCAAGTTTTGTATAGGCAATGAAGTATTAAGCCCTCAGCACTATTAAACAAATGACTAGTAAAATGTCCGGTAGTTTTATTGTAGGGCATTTGAGAAGAAATAAACGATTTCTAATACCAAGTCATTTTTCTTCAAACTTTTGTGTCCAAATTTGTGTATGGGTTAATCCAAACACAATGCTTTTTTTTCGTCTCAAGCTTTTTATTTCTTTCATGTAAAAGAAAATAAAAAAACAAAAACGGCAAGTAAGCTCTAAAATAATTAGCAACAAACAAAAGTAGTTGTTATTATTGTAAAACTTTCTGCTAAATTGTGCAAATGGTGCTTTAACTGTATATCATGCGTATTACATACAAATATACCTGTCTCCACACATGTTATTCATTAAGCAACATGGAAAAAGAGTTGAAAACAATAGAACAATAATAAAAAAATCAACTGTTTTTCAATGATTGTATTTATTTTTATTGCTTTTTCCTGGTTTTACCTGAAAAATGTTATCAATGTAATTTTGACGTTCTAATTTTACTTTGTCTCTGCGTTTTTTCCGTAATGTCACATTTTTTTTAATTAAGTCATAATCATTACTTGAGCTGTTTCGTTTGCTTTATGTGCATCGCTATTAAAAAGTGCAAGAAGTGATAAATTGATTAAGATAAAAAATAAAATAATAAAATCAATTATTTGGTGTTTTCAAGTGAATTTATAATCGCACGATGGTAAGTACAGCTAAAAATTTCCGTACTGTCACACAGTTATTTAATAAAAAATCGTAAAAAATAAAATAAATAAAAATGTATATTAATATATTACGAAGTTTTGATCACTTTTTCTTGTTTTTATTTTCCGTGAAATAACTTTTTAGAAGAAAAAAACAAAAAAAATATCACAAATTTCTTTACTGTCACTTTTAAGTAAAAAGTTTTTTTTATTTTAAAAGCTTATTTCTCGAAAATTCTGATTGATTTCAATACTGTAGTTCTTTTGATGTAAAGATAATTTGTTATATTACTTTGAATGACTATTGTTGTTGTTATTCTTCTAAAATCTTAAAGGTTAAAACAAAGGCAAAGTTGACGGGAGCTGAAAGAGCAAAACGTTATCGAGAAAAAAGAAAATTAGACAAGAAACGTGATGATGAATACAAAAAAAAAGAAAGAGAAAGGTACACGTTATATTTCGAAAATTTAGGACATTTTTAATTTTTTTTTATGTGTAGAAATTCTAAAAAATTGAAAAGAAACGAAATGCCGAGGAAGATGCTGAAGGCTATACGAGCTAAGGATAGAGAACGGAAGCGTGCCAATAAGGCCTTAGTGCGACATGAAGAACCTGCATCGATTGTTTTGCCACATGCTTCGAATATGGAGCTTGATGAAGAACCATTTACTATTTCACAAATAAGCGTATCGGAACTTAATTCAGTTAGACAACGAAAGGAAAGGTACAGGAAACAGCTTCAATCCAAAAATTTTGAACTAAATTCGACAGTAAAACAGTTACACTTGAAATTTAAATTGGATTTTCTTTACTGTCACAAAAAATTCCGTACTGTCACTTTTTATTTTTTCAAGTTTCCAGCAAAATACAACAATTTCTTCCAAATTGTTTGAAGCAAATTTGTTACTTTAAATGTAAGCTGCACAAAACCAAATTTTTGTAAAAAAATTTCTTTTTTTTAATTCTTGAATTATAAAAGAAAAAAAAATAATTGGAATCTCTTCGAAAAATAACTTTTTGCTATATTTTTTTTGCTTTTTTTAAGAAAAACATCCAAAGCTGGTAAATAATAAGTGAACGAATGCGATAGTAGGCTTTGTTCTAACATTTTTGCATTAATTTTTTAGTTTTGTAAATTTTTGTAAAAAGTGACATTCCGGAAAATATTTCACCAAAATGCAATAAAAAAGCAAAACAAATTTTTTTTAAAGAAACTAAAAGTAATTTCGCAATCTGCACAAATCTTAATGCAAGTAAACAATTTCAGAGAATGAATTCCTCAACCTTTAAAAAAAATAAAAAAAAAGCTCATGTACACTACTTTTGGAATTAACCCGTATATTACTAGAGAACAAAACTTGGGAACAAATGTTTTTGGTGAGAAAAAATCCTTTGGCGACAGCAGATTACTGAAATAAATAACTCCAAAAGTTAGCAAGATCTGCATTTTTATTATCGACTTCTATTGCAGAAAAGTATCAAAATTGTAAACTAGAACTACTAAAATGTACTAGTGAATCACAAGTATATATGTCTATAGCGGATTGACAGTGAAGCGGGCATGTCAAATGCCTATAGTAAATGATATATATTTACTATATGAGACAATCTTAGTCACTAGTAGAGATGTGCGCGTGACTAAAATTAATGTTACGATCTCGCACTCTCACGAAACTTACTTTCGCGCGATGGGTATGTGCATAAGAAAATAAGTTTTTAACTTTTCAAAACTATGGTTAAAGTCGACTGATGATTTGGTAAAGCACCAATGAAATCCATATAGACATTGCTTACCATCAACAAATAAATTTTATAAAAAAATAATTATGAAAATATGTATGTCAAATTATAAATTTCATAACAGCTATATATATATATATATATATATATATATATATATATATATATATATATATATATATATTACTCTCAAATTAACCCATTTTCGGAACAAATTCAACTTTTTTCAAATTAAATTATTTTCAATACAAATTAACTTTTTTTCAAAGTAATTTGAATTATTTTCAACACGAATTAAACATTTTCCTTTTTAAATTAAATTTTTTTCATTTATAATTCAATTTTTTTCTTTTCAAATTCAAATTATTAAAATAAAAATTCATTTGTTTTTTAATTCAATATTAACAGCTTAAAAAATAAAGACCTAATTTATAAAAAATAATTTATGTGTATCAAGCTCTTATTTAACGTAGTATTTCTATGGGTCGTAGTTTAATTTTTAAACTTTTCGATTAGTACTACTATGAACTAGCTTTGAGTTAAATTTTAAAATTTAATAGAATATAAATATATAAATTGTTAATTTTTTTGGGCTTAAGTTCGAATCTGCATGACTGCAAATGATTTTTTATTATTTTATTAATAAATGAATTTGTTCAAATTCTACTTATTATTTTTTATATTAAGATTGGAATATTAAGAATATTTTCAATAATCATCAAACCAGCAGAACGGATCAGTACTGATTTCGAAAAATTCATACATAATTTAAAAACATTGCGGGGGCACGCGCACTTGTTCATTGTAAATTGCCAACTAAATTCAATTACTTGAACATAAATAACAAAGAAGCTTTAGCAATCAGCAGCCGATGGCTCTGGAAAAAGCGAAAAACATACATGGAATATTGGGAATATTAATCGTCAGGGTTGGGGAATTTCGTACTAACCAAAAAGGTAATAACTTAAAAATATGAATGTGATAACTTCTCATATTTAATTTTCGTTAAAATATTGGTTAAATAGTTGATATTCCTACTAACTAGCACCACTTGCAAAAGTGGAAAAATTGAACAAAGAACGCTGATGAGATGGCGTAGCGGCCTCGAAATCAGTACTGATCCGTTCTGCTGGTTTGGTGATTATTGAAAATATTCTTACCTACTTATTCATGAAAATTATGAGCGCCGAATAACAGCGTAATAAAACAAAATTCCATATAAAATTTGTTCTATTACACTCTTATAAGCCTCTCATAATTTTTATGAATAAGGGGGTTAATATTCCAATCTTAATATAAAAAATAATAAGTAGAATTTGAACAAATTCATTTATTAATAAAATAATAAAAAATCATTTGCAGTCATGTAGATTCGAACTTCAGCCCAAAAAAATTAACAATTTACATTACAAAGTTCGACTAATAAAAATTCATACATAATTTAAAAACATTGCGGGGGCACGCGCACTTGTTCATTGTAAATTGACAACTAAATTCAATTACTTGAACATAAATAACAAAGAAGCTTTAGGAATCAGCAGCCGATGGCTCTGGAAAGAGCGAAAAACATACATGGAATATTGGGAATATTAATCGTCAGGGTTGGGGAATTTCGTACTAATCAAAAAGGTAATAACTTAAAAATATGAATGTGATAACTTCTCATATTCAATTTTCGTTAAAATATTGGTTAAATAGTTGATATTCCTACTAACTAGCACCACTTGCAAAAGTGGAAAAATTGAACAAAGAACGCTGATGAGATGGCGTAGCGGCCTCGAAATCAGTACTGATCCGTTCTGCTGGTTTGATGATTATTGAAAATATTCTTAATATTCCAATCTTAATATAAAAAATAATAAGTAGAATTTGAACAAATTCATTTATTAATAAAATAATAAAAAATCATTTGCAGTCATGCAGATTCGAACTTAAGCCCAAAAAAATTAACAATTTACATTACAAAGTTCGACTAATAAAAATTCATACATAATTTAAAAACATTGCGGGGGCACGCGCACTTGTTCATTGTAAATTGACAACTAAATTCAATTACTTGAACATAAATAACAAAGAAGCTTTAGCAATCAGCAGCCGATGGCTCTGGAAAAAGCGAAAGACATACATGGAATATTGGGAATATTAATCGTCAGGGTTGGGGAATTTCGTACTAACCAAAAAGGTAATAACTTAAAAATATGAATGTGATAACTTCTCATATTCAATTTTCGTTAAAATATTGGTTAAATAGTTGATATTCCTACTAACTAGCACCACTTGCAAAAGTGGAAAAATTTAACAAAGAACGCTGATGAGATGGCGTAGCGGCCTCGAAATCAGTACTGATCCGTTCTGCTGGTTTGATGATTATTGAAAATATTCTTAATATTCCAATCTTAATATAAAAAATAATAAGTAGAATTTGAACAAATTCATTTATTAATAAAATAATAAAAAATCATTTGCAGTCATGCAGATTCGAACTTAAGCCCAAAAAAATTAACAATTTAAAAAAATAAATGCACAAATTGCTGATAGAGCCATAACAAAGTTTTTAATCATCTATATTACCTTAATGAAGATGTAGCATTCAGTTTATTTGATGATGGAATAGACTTTGAAACAAAAAACAAAATGGCTAAACAAATTTTGACTTTTATGGAAGAAGAAATTTTGAAAAAGTTTTTAGTTAAAAAAGAAAATCTTAATAC
This sequence comes from Linnaemya tessellans, assembly GCA_951800035.1. Classification (NCBI taxonomy): domain Eukaryota; kingdom Metazoa; phylum Arthropoda; class Insecta; order Diptera; family Tachinidae; genus Linnaemya; species Linnaemya tessellans. Next base: position 81,170,678 of record OX637535.1, read on the forward strand.
TTTCTTCGCTAAAGATAATTCATCAATTTTGATTGAACTTGTATCCAGAAATACGAAAAGTGTTTTGAAGAGATTCCAAATTTCAATGGATTTTGTACAAAAAGACCCAAGTAGCTGGAAAGATTGTGAAGATTATAGAAAAGGAAAATTTATTATTCAAAAACTAAAGGTTGTTAATGAATGACTGCGCCGAACGAAGTATTAAGCTTGTTGAAGATTATCATGAGAATATCAGAAAAGATGATCAGCAGCGACAATATTTATTCAAAGTAAGCTATATTTAAATTTAACTAATTTGCATTTAAATAATTATTGTGTTTCTTTTTAGGTTGTTCAAAACTATCGACAACAATATACGAAGCATGCAAATTTAAATAATTTAGGAAATAATTACATTTAATCAAACTTACCAAAAATGATCTTTAAAGTTGCCATACTTTTTATATTACAAAGATATTTTGATTCCAATTAAAATATACTGCTTTTGCTTCTATACAAAAAACATTCACATAAATATTGGTTTTAAAATTTCAGCTTTTCGTTTTTAGAAATAATAGTTTACACTTTTTTTAAATATTAGACTTATAGCTAATTTAAGCAAATGTGTAGTTTTGACCCACGTTGCAAAAAAGGGTTAAATTTACTCATAATATTTCAGAATACTTTTAAAAATATCTAAAACTTCCAGTTTCTGAACAATTTCAATGAATATACTTAAAAAAACGATATTTTTAGATCAATTATAGTTAAATATACAGAATTTCCCAAAATTTGAACTTTGACCTCAAAGGTGCACGGCATAGAGTTACCCGATTCGGCTAATATTTTCAGCATGCAAGTTCAACACTATGTGGCACATTAATCCCATTGGATTTCGGTATAATTCATATCGAAAAGCTATTTTTTTAGCTCCAATATAGGCGAATACACTATATTTCCCAAAATTTGAAGTAAGTTTTAGACCAAGTGGCAAAAGAATCTTCACATTTATCATCAAAAATCCAAAGTTGATTTTTCATTGTCACCCTAATATATATATACATAAAATTGCCTTCCTGAAAATATTTTTTATCATTTTTATGAACGTGAGATAGATCCGTCTTGCTCACAAATCTCATGAATAAATTCAGATAATGGGGATAGACTCAGATCCAAATCATTAATTTATAAAAAAAATCTGAACAAAACAATGTAATTTAAATGGATTTGGTCGTAGTTTTTTGTCTAAAAGGGGGCGAATGGTCGTCTTAAACCTTTGTCGAAATCTATCATTATGTTTAATATGGTTATAAGGTATTTATGACATGATGTTTTGAACAACAGTATCAGAAATCAATATTGTAACCATTTAATATTATTTATTCTCTGAACTGAAATAAAGCAACTTATTCTTAGATTTTACAGCTAGTTCTTATATTTTACAGATAGTTATTGCCAATTATATAAAATTTCATTTAGGTTTCATTAATTTTTTTTATTATTTTTTGGTCATAAAATATTTTAGAAAAATTTATCTAAAAGGGAAATATGAATTCGAATATCTAAATATTGAAGGGTGTTCGGGAATTCAAATACCAATATTTGCACTTAAGTAATACATACATACTACGTATGTACATATGAAAGTCAATTTGTGAATAAGTTTAATTTAATTCAATTTAAAATGTAAACAACTAAGAACGTTATATTCGGCCGGGTTGAGTCTCAAATACCCTCCAAATATTTAGTAAATAAAAACTCTATTTTGTCAGGGTCACTCTGGGAGGGGTCGTGGGGATAGATCGTACTTTTGCTATGAAATACTAAAAAGTAAATTTTTGGCGTTATTAAGTGTAAAAAAAATTTAGGGGCAAAGTTGGGAGAAGGGTAGAGCAGATTAAGATCAGAGAACATCTCAGCTTCGTCCTAAAAGCTTTAAAATTAAATGTTTAAAGAGTGTAGTCTTAAATTATACAATTTGGTAAATATTTAAAGTATTTTTCAATGTAATATGTTACTTCAACGCCCACTATAGGAGGCGGAGTCCAAAAATGGATTTTTCTGATTTTCTAGCTGCAAATTCAAC